>CM032771.1:2578390-3051424 GCA_019155195.1 Avicennia marina | reverse complement strand
GATCTTCATTAAACACAAAATATAGTTTTATTTTATTTAAATTAGATCCAGTTGCAAAGAGGGCTTATGTCTTTTTGCGCACCATATGTCTACCAAACTGAGTCCAAATACTTGTGTTGAGCCTAAGGTTATTTTTCTTGATTTATTTGAAAAAACATGAGAAGGCTTTTTGCAGGGTTTTTTTCTCCTTTTGTTCACTGGGATTCTATTTTTAATATTTTCAATTTCAATGGAGGAAAAATTACATTTTATTCCCCATAAAATTATAATTATACTCATTGTCATGATTCTATTGACTATGTAGGATGCTCATAAAATTTATAAATTTGATGAACTAGTAAATGCTTAAAAAGCATTAACTGAGATTGTTTAGCTTTCAGAGTTTTACATTTTATTGCTGAAACCAGTGTTGAGTCTTTCTCATATTTGGGTGTTAAAATGAAATAGTTTTCTAAATAATGTCTTTTTGGTCAATGTCTGAAACAATTTTTCCAAAAAACTGGAAGAGTTTTATTCTTCTGATGGTGAGATAGATATTAATAAGTAAGTCTTTCCAGGTTGAAGATGCTGTTTAGGCTTTAAATTTGATTTGCTAATTCTTACCATATATATGTAAGGTTATACTACTTTGTTTTGCCATTTTGTGTTCTGCTGCTAATTCTCTAAATCATGCATTAAGAGATTTACATTATTGTGTAAGGAAGTGTTTCTTGTTTGGCTTTGCTTCAAAGAAGTCATTAAATCTCCATTGATGCGACGCATGGTTAGTAAATCCTCTCACTTGAAGGGAAAAGCAATTTTATGAATTTACTTGGAATTAAAGTTTTAAACTGCTGCATGAATGGCTATGTTTGGATGCATATTTTGCAAGATTTTCATCCCATTGAAACACAACTCTCTATTTATACTACTTGTTAAAATAGCACTTTTTATTTCTATCTCTTACTTTTACACTATTCTTAAATTCTTGTACCAATTTTTCTTCCCACCAAAATCTCCATTCTAACATAGCCTTTGTTTCTTGCAATCTGTGAATGTTCATCTATTGTATGTTTCCACTGTCAACTCCCTAATATATTTGAGGTTCTTGGAATGAGCAATAAATTGGATCCTATCCCATGTGTTGCCACTTTTGAGTGTTAAGTCTTTAGTGAAAGGTTTGAAGTTCAATTATTTTGACAATTCTTGATGTTGAATGATAACAAGAATTAAAGCATGTATTATTAATGAATAACTAGTCCCAATTTAATGGTATAACTTAGGTACTATGATACCAAAATGATTCTACTGCTACCATAATTCTAATTATATTAAATTATGAATAAAATATACAAAACAAGAAATAAAGATATTCGGTTGTATATATTGGTAATATAATATGTGAATGTGTATGAGAAATATTTATTCTAAAACTCCTCAAATTGAATATGAGAACTGGTGGAAAATGTTTTAAGATATTTGATTTGATATTTTAAATATTTAGTTAACTGATATGGGTTTATTTTTCAATTAATAGAATTAATTATATGGTAAGTTGTTTTTTATTTTTGATATATTTTTAATTGTCTGACACTACAAATTAGGATTTATTTTTAGTAGTGGAACATGTTTCAATTCTCTCAGTCATTTAACATGGACCCACAGCAAATTCTTTCCTAAAATCTTAGTTTGGTGGGAACATTTGTGAAGCCCTTTGCAAGGGCTGCTGCTCACAGTGATGCATGGCAGCGGCCCTTTATTCAATGAGAGAAAAAAATCTTGAAAACCCCTCACTACAATCCAAACAAACCCTAAATCAAGTTCACTAGAAACCTTAAATCTGAAACCAAATCCTATCCCTAGCCATCACTATTTAGGCCCCTAATCTGCCAAACCATCACTAAGCGCCACCATTGGGTGACGGCTACTGCAACTTAGCGCCCCCTGGTGAAATGCAAACCCCCGTGCCAGCCATTCGTCCATGTTGGACTTCTGGTCTTCATTTCTTACAATCACATGTCTTCTTATGCACGGCTTGCTGCTAACCTCCACCATCATCACTATTGCTGCCACCTTCTCCATTGGCCAAATTTGCCGCAAAGACATAGGCCCTATATGTGCCTTCAGCCTTTAAGCGCCACCACAATCTCAGCATTGCTCGTCGCTGCTCGAGCAAAGGCAAACCCTAATTGGCACTGCCCCCTTAATGCTCCATTGCTGCACATCTTTAGGGCTTATTGCATTGACTAACCATGAACAATTAATCACTACCCATGGGGCATCAACTTCCACCTCGAAGCAGAGAATTAGGAAAATCGTTTTTTCCTCCCTTTTTTTTCATTGCCAACGCTACCACCTTTTATCATTTCTTTTCTCTTAGCCATCATTGAGGTGGTGCAAAACAAGACCATTTAGGTTCTGCTATTTCTTGTTCTTATGAGTTAGGCTTGGGCTTCCTTTGGTCATGGGCCGAGGAATTGCTATGGTTTCCTCTTTTCTTAATCTCCACTTATTTATTTATTTACATTTCCAAATGTTAAATTGTTTAGGGTGGAAAGTAATAAAATGTCTCTTTAAATAGTTTAGTGACTTTTGGTTCAGTTGGCTGTCTCTTTTGTTGGACTTCGGACTTAGTGCACATCTATCATTTATTTGAGTGTTACATTTATTTCTTGTCAATCTATCAATTGTTATTATGCCCATTAATTAGTATGAATAACGCATCTTATCTCTAACGTGAATTCTTTTTAGCCTAGCAGTCACTAATGTGTTGTTCTGTCAAGTTTCCACTCTCTGGAATTGTAGATGATGAAGAGGAATAGTGGAAATTATGATCAACTATAGATGGCATTGCATGTACATTCAATTATGTGTGGCTATCAACCTTCCGACTAATTCTCTTTTGGAAATCAAAGATTGCTTTGATTTCTTCACTTTTGTTATGGGCAAAATTAAGATCAACTTTCTTAATGTGTTTGTCGCCTTATGAAAATTACAAGCATGCACTTTCCATCATCATGGTCTAAAGTCCAAGTTAAATATTCATAAAGATTTATCATCTTCAACTTGAAAAGTATTAGAGAATATTTTGAAATATTTGATTTGATATTTTAAATATTTATTTAATATAGGTTTGAGAATATTCACTTTCCTACTTAGCTTTATGGTAAGTTGTGCTTGTACTTGCCTTACAATATGAATCAGGACCTTTTTTTTGTAGTAAAACACACTTCAATTCTTTTATACATTTTAACAGGAAATTTGACCAAAATGTTCAAGTTGGACTGGTATGTTATTAGCAAATCAATAAAGAAATCATGTTTTGCATTGGTGATACCATTGACGTGAAACTTGAGTTGTTGCTACCAATCATCTTCTTTATTTGTAGAATTATGAGAAATAGACTTGACGAGCGAAGTCATATGTGATGGGCAAAGCTTAAAGCTTGATTTTTAATTTTGTAAAAGCATATCTTTCACATCACATATTTTGAAAGAACACGCCTTTTACTGCATCTGCACATGCGTAATAACAGTAACATAAGATATTTGTGACAATAGACATCTAGGCATGCGTGACTCACTAAACAAATATATAGCTAAAGAAAAAACTAACTCTAATACCATGTTAAACAGTTGGAAGAATTAAAGCATGTATTACTACTAGTTTTAATTTTTAGTATAAGACTAGGTGTAAAGATACTAAAAATAACTTAAATGCTACCATAATTCTAAAGTTACTAAATGGGAGACAAAAAATATAGAGTAGGAGACAAAAAATATTTGGTCATATGAACTAGGTGACATATAGAGGTGTATATAGACTTGCTTAAATCACTGACCTGCAAAAACCTATCCAATGCAGTCGAACCTACTGGTTTTAAGACTTTATTTTAACTGCAATTTAAGTTTGTGAAACCCGAGGAATTAGGTCGGGTAGCGAGTTCAAAATCAAATCTGCTTCTTCTCCAACTTGCCCATTGTAATTTATAGTAAATTGATTAATACTTCCTTTATTCCATATTTTTTTGTGTGTATAGCTTTTTCAACTCTATAGAATTTAAAAACTTCTAGTATGATATTTTCACTTACTATTTTGTTCTTATGAGCTATGACTTTTAGTTGACTACTTTTCAATAATTTAATAGTTTTACAGAGACACTCAAATCGAGCGATGCCTATTTTAGAGTTTGATCAATTTTAGCTTACTTATAAATACATTTTAATTCTATTCTACTATTGTTGAATAGTTTATTTTCTATGAAAATTGAAGTTTAATTCAACAATTCTTAAGAGAGAGACTCATATACATGCATTAGACCTAAAATACAAATATATTAATAACAATAAATAAATAAATAAATGAAAAGAATAGGCATATTAAGCCATGCAAATGAAAGTCATGGCAATTTAAATTAATTATAGAAGTTAAGAAAATGAGAGCTTTTGGAATTTTTTTCTCTTTTCCTCTTTTTCTTTCCTTTTCAACTTTACATTTGGTATTGGAAAACAAAATTTTCCTTTTGGGGCAGCTTAAATCTTACATTTTTTTACAATAATCTGGATCAAAAATTTTAGATGAAGTTTAATCAGTCAAATGCAATAGAGATTTAAATGATTTTAGTTACATTTTATTAGTATTGTTTTTTTACAGAATGGTAGTTAGTACTTTATAAATTTTTTAGTTAAAATATGTTTAGAATTTGACAATTTGCAAATTTGCTCACAAAAAACTAACAAAGTGACTGACCCATGTTGAACAGTTTGAAAAAACTTACATTAAATTGAGTTATCATAAACTTGACTGAATCTCTCTGTGCACATATGAGAAATATACAAAAGATATCAGCGAAGTTTGGTTTAATTTTTCATCCCACTAGAAATTATTAGCTAAACATACTATCCAATAAAAATTTATTTAAAGTTTAAGTTCAAGTTATTTTCTTTTATAAGTTCAAATCTTGATGCGTGTGTATGATTATATTGATAAATAAATAACATTGTATTTTATTTATAAAATTAAATAATTAGCTTGGAAAAATAAAAGAATAAACTGAAATTAGGAGAAAAAGATTGAAAGAAAAAAGATTGTTAAAAATGATTGTGAGTCTAAATATAAAAGGAAACAAGTGTGTGTAATTATATTGATAAATAAATGACACTGTATATCGTTTATTAAATAAAATCAATAATCTTGAAAAAAATAAAACAGTAAACTAAAATTAGTAGAAAAAGATTGAAAGAAAAAAGATTGTTGAAAATTGAGTGAGTTTAAATAAAAAGGGAAATGAAAATTTCTCACATGAAAAGAATAAAGATAAAAGTGAGCGATATATAAGTGAGTAATTCAATAGGTTTTATGTTAATATAAAGAATCAGGCCCACTTATATTCAATCTTATATTCTAGCCTATGAAATTGCTACTAAAATCGGATTTCCAACCATAGACCAACTAAAATTACACCACCAACTCCACTAATAGTGGTTTTAGAGCCACATTCGGTATTTATTAGGTGTAACACTATAACTATAGCCCAACTAAAAAATGGCTCACATAAAAAAAGAAGTGAGGCCTACTTGTTAGAATTTGGGGGAATAACTGTTGTATTTCTTTCATTATTATAGTAGGGACAATTACAATTTTACTAAAAATAAAAGATTACATGACATAAATGTAAATCTGTTAACAAGGAAGTCAAGTATGCTCAATCTTACATTAGGCTATACAATAATATTAAATATAATTAAATATTTCAAAATATTATCTATACTTTTCTTGAAGTTGAACATGGTAAACCCTTGAGAATGTTTACCTTTAGCATGTTCAACTTAGACTTGATTATATGTGCAAATTTGTAGTTGTCGTAAGGCGACAAACATAATAGACAAATTGATCATAAATTCATCCATGACAGAAGTGCGTGAAGGAATAAAAGCAGCTCTTGATTTCCAAAATAGAGTAATCAAAAGGCCAACAATCACGCATTATTGAATGTAGACGGAAGGCCATTTTTAGTCGATCGCACTGCCATTATGTTCTTTCATCCCCATGATTACGAGGCATGGGTTTCATTTAAATGCGTCATTATTGACTACAGGCACTTGAACTCTAAAAGAAAAGCCTTTCATAATAGCTACATAAATATTCGTGACAATAAAAAGTCAGCCACACAAGGGCCTCTAACACTAAACTACACGGGTGTACAACACATTTAGTCAATCCCTAATTCAATAGCACTTAGGATTTACACATAAAAGAACCCAAACAAAACACACTCAAACTATCCCATGTCAACCCATACACAAATAAACTAAGCCCACAAGAAATGTAACACTTAAAAGTAATACACAACAACAAACCCATGTAAAGGACCCAACAATCACAAGCTTAACCAAATAACTATAACCTAAAGAAACATAGTGGCTGAACAGAGAATGGAAATTAAGCCCAAACAAAAGCAGCTCAAAACAAATTAGAGTTTTGCATTTTCTTTTTCCTTTTGTTTTAGTTGTACAGTAATAGAAGTGGGATGACTCAGGCTCACAGCCTTAAAAAATGAGAGCGCTCGACAACAGCGCAAGCAAGGCAGAGGAGAGAGTGAGACATTCATGGCGCAAAAACTGGTCTTCTGCACGAAGACTAAATCAATGGCGCCACTTACGGTGGTGTCAGTGTAGCAAGATGACGCTGCAATCTAGTCCTCTTTTTTTTCTACTCTTTCCTTTTGCTGCGTACAGTGGTAGAAGCCGCAAGCAAGGAGGTGCGGGTCACGGTGGTGCTGGACGGCTTGGGCATGAATTTAGGGGAATAATTGTTGTATTATAGTAGGGACAATTACAATAAAATAGAAGATTATATGACAAACGTTAACTTATAAATTAGGAAGTCAAATATTCTTGTCCCTAAATTAGGTAATATACTAATATTAAATATAACTAAATATTTCAAAATATTCTCTAATATTACTAAAATAAAAAAATAAAAATAGAAACTCACACTTGAGAGAGAGTGTTGAAATCAAGTTTGAGTCTAAATAAAAAAAGAAAAGACAATATCCCACATAGAATGAATGTAGAAGAAGTGAGCCATATATAAGTAGTGGTTCAACTAACTTATAATCTTAAGGTTTTTGGTTAATGCAAAGAGCCAGTCCCACTCATATCTAAGCTCATATTCTAATTCATAAAATTGCTATTAAAATGAGCTTTTCAACTACACTTTAACTACACTAATAGAATTTCTATATATGATTTTAGAGAGAATAATTGAATTGGATTCTTAGATTGCTTGGTTTTAAATGAGCAAGGGTACAGGAATATTTATATTAGTCACCCCATCTAATAAATGGTGGCGATTCATTTAATCTTACTATGCGATTCATTTCTAGAGCACTCACCTTTTTAAAATTTTGCAAATATCAACTATAAAATATTTCTAATCTAGATTAGAAATATTTATTAGAATATCATTTGTCTAGGGCTATTTACTAGAATTTTTTTATCAAATACAAGATTTTTCTTACATGGTGTGCGCTTTTAGAAAAGTATACTTAATTCCAATTCTCCTTCTTAAGTACACTTTTGTTACTTTAATCGTTTCTCATAGGAACTTGAACTTTTATCTAGGTAAAACCTTAGTGAAAATATAGGCAAGTTGCTTGTCAGTACTGCAAAATTTAAGTTGTATCTTCTTTTCTAATGTCGCTTCACAGATGAAGTGATATTTGATAGCAATGTGTTTATTTCTGCTGTGATGCATTGAATTATGAGCAATGGTAATTTGATCCAAGTGTAAATATATATTCCAAAGTGCTTTCATGTTATCCAGCTTAATCCCCCTCAGTATATTCAATTAACTTCGCGTCTTCTGCTTCTCGTATTGAATTTCAAACTTTTTTGTTCCTTGCAAGGATCTTAGAAAAGTCTTTGCAACTCCATGGTGCTTCTAAGTTTGGTTTTGCATGAATCTTGATAGTAGACTTGTGGCAAGCATTATATTTGGTTTTGTAGCTGTCAATTATAGAAAATTTCCAATAGGACTTTTATATCTTAACTCATCTGCCTTTGCAGTTCCATCATCTTTATAGAGTTTTTCATTGTTTTCCAAGGGAGTATCAACAGTCTTTCAATCCTCCATCTTGAATTTCTTCAGAAGATCCTTCATGCATTCTTTTAAGAAATAAAGATTCCACATTTGGTATTTACGAGCCTATGATTTTTCATCCGCCCCTTTACCAGTCCTCACTGTTGAGAATTGTGATTTTTGGAGATAAAAACTAATAGCATATTTTGTCTCCTTAGCTCTTTGCGATATTGTCCAAAATGGAGTAGATATTCCAAGTGATATTACTATTCTACCCAAGCAACAACAAAAAGATTTGAACAAGAAATAAAAAAGAGATGCCTAAGCATTGTTCATCATTCAACAAACCATCAGATAAAATCTTCACAAGAATATCAGAAGTTCAAAGTGCCAAAAAAGCGTGGGATACATTGGAGGAGTTTCATGGCAATGAAAAGGTACACTGCATAAAACTTCAATATTTAAGAAGAGATTTTAAACTCTTGAAAATGAAAGATTTTCAGACCATTGGAGAATATTATGCAAGAATAATTAAATAATTAATTATACGAGGAAGTTTTGTTTGACAAAACGGTGGTAGAAAGGGTTCTTATCACTGTAACGGAAAATGCAATCTTGTAGTTACTACTATAGTGAATGTTAGAGATTTATCAACTTTGTCAGTAATCGAGTTGATAGGTACTCTTGAAGCCTACAAAAAAGAGTCATAGGCATAATGAAGAGTCACTTGATGGTGCCTTCAAAAGTAAATATAAGGTCTTAGAAGTCCAAAAATGACAATAAAAGATCTAATCAAAACTCTCATGGAGGAAATGATTCAGGAGGCAAAACTACTCGATGTGGAATTTGCAAAAGGATAATCACCAAGAAAAAGATTGCTGGTTTCAAGAGAAGTCACAATGTAACAATTGCAAGAGATTTGGCCATGTGGAGAAGAATTACCAAGCTAGAGACAAGCATCAAGTAGATGTTGCTGAAGAAAAGAATGAAAATTTGTTCTTCATGGGTCAAGGTTCATCTAACAAGTCTCACATCTGGTCTCTGCATGTGAATGTAGCAATCACATGACACAGTTTGAGGAATCTTCTCTAATCATGACACAACTTTTCAATCAAAGGTGACATTGGGGAATGATGAATATCTTGAAGCAAAAGGAAGAGGAACCGTGGCTGTGGAAATAAGAAAAGGTACACTGTGCATTCATAATGTTTTATTAGTACTTAATTTAGCTCAAAACCTCTTTAGCACTAGACAAATGATGCAACGAGGTTATGTACTACTTTTTGAAGGAGATAATGCATTATATATGATAAAATGGACAATAATCTTGTCATAGCACAAGAAAAATGAAAGATAGAGGGGATTTTCCTCTTTGTTGGAGCCATAATACAGCATTAAAGGGGTAATTAGATGACTAAGTCTATGACATTGGAGGTTTGGACACTTTAATTATAGTGGTCTCAACATTCTATGTCATAAACATATGATGAGAGACATACCAAGTATCGAAAAAGTCGAAGTGTGTGAAGGATGCGTGCTTGGCAAACAACACCAATCATTTCTGTCTAGACAGTCATGGAGAGCTAAGAAAGCCTTAGAGCTAATCCACATAGATATTTGTGGGCCAGTGAAGGCTTTATCTTATCACCAAAACAGGTTTTTATTATCTTTATTGATGACTATACTAGAATAACTTGGGTGTACTTCATGAAAGAAAAATCAGTAGTTTTCAAGATATTTCAAAAATTCAAGCAACTAGTGGAAAAACAAAGTGGACTTCACATCAAAACACTGAGGAGTGTTCGAGGAAAAAAGTACGCTTCATAGGAACTTAACAAATTTTGTAAAGAAGGCGGTATTGAGCATTGGCTAACTTTAGGATACACTTTAGAGTAAAATAGAGTCTCAGAAAGAAGAATAGAACTGTGATGGAGATGCCAAGATCGATGTTGAAAGAAGGACTTCCATTTGAGCAAAGGTAGTGTACACTGCAATCTATCTACTTAATAGGTGTCCAACACGAGTTGTTCAAGATAAAACTCCAATGGAAGCTTAAAGTGGAAGAACACCCTTAGTGAAACATCTTTAAGCTTTTGGATCCATATGCTACGTGCATGTTCCTGATCAAAAACGAAGTAAATTGGGTGAAAAGACAAAACATGGAATATTCTTAGGCAATAGCTCCGAATCCAGGGGCTGTCGAGTTTACAACCTAAAATCGAAGAAGTTAATCATCAGTAGAGATGTGCAGTTCGACGAAAAATGCAACTTTAAATTGGGAAGATGAGAAGGTAGAGAAAAAGTATGTATACATCTCTACTAGGCAAGAACATGACACCAAAACAACAATAAGACACTAAATTCTCCAACAACTCTAGAGGCTAATCCTTCAACATAAGAAACTTCATCTCTAGAATCATCACTTCAAAAGCTTTATTAACTAGATGCAGAGTCAGCCTTCTTAAATAGGTTTCTTAATGAACAAATATATGTGGGAGCAACCACTAGGGTTCGCGGAAGAAGGATACAAAGATAAAGTGCTGAAATTAATGAAAGCACTTTATGGATTAAAACAAGCTCCATGAGCTTGGTATGGTCACATTGACAAGTACTTTATGAAATAAGGATTCAGGAAGAGTCAAAGCGAGTCGACTCTTGATATCAAAACCCAAGGTATACCAATACTTTAATATCTTTATATGTTGATGATCTTATATATATAGGGCACCATGAGAGTTTACTGAAGGAGTTCAAAGAAGATATGATGAAGACCTTTGAGATGACTGAATTAGAATTAAGTATACTTTTCTAGAAAATGTACATCTTGTAAGAAAAATTTAGATTTTGAATAAAATATTTCTAGTAGAGAGTTCTAGATAAATATATTTTAATAAATATTTCCATATTAGAAATATTTTATAGAAGATATTTGTAGAATTTCTAAAAGGTGATTAAAATATCTGGATATTTTGATGGAGAGTTTTAGAGAATGAATTGTGGCCGTAGGATTAAATGAATCAACACCATCGATTGCATGGAGTGACTAGTATACATACTCTTATACTCTTGCTCATTTGTAACCAAGCAATTAAGAATCTAATTTAACTATTCTCTAAGAAAAATATATGGAAACTTTGCTAGTGTAATTGTAGTTGGAGTGCAGTTGAAAAGCTCATTTTAGTAGCAATTTTATAGGTTAGAATGTGAGCTTGAATATAAATGGGCCTTGACTCTTTATATTAACTCAAAACCATAAGGTCTTGGGTTCATTAAATCATTCTCACTTTTATATTGCTCACATTTGTTTTTATTCTTTCTATTTAGGACATTGTCTTTTCCTTTTTATTTTTTTGGGGACTCACACTTGATTTTTTTCAATGAAGATAATACTTAAAAATTGAAATGCTTAATATTTATTCATATAAATAACATAATAATATTTTTTAAAATGTAAATTTTATATGATTCATAAAATAGTAAAAATAGAGTAAATTAAAATTGCAGAAGATTATCGAAATAAATGAAAATTAAAAGAGTAAAAGAAAAATAAAATATATAATTGAGAGTGATTTAGTAATTATATATTGTGAAATCAAATTCACTTATACATTGCTTTTTAGCCAAAATTACAATTGTGTATATGTAGATGTCAAACCTCATATAATTTTATTGTCTCAATGAAATATAGAATTAGAGAGGATACATGGATGACACAAAATGAAAAAGTATTAAAAAATGCTACTAAAATGAAATATAAAATTATTATATTTTTTGATAATTTTAATTATAAAAATTAACCATATATAGAAATTATATTACTTGTGGAAAATAAATCATATATGTTAGGAATAGATTTGATTTAATTAGATGAATCATATCATATATGTAAAATTGAGAGTATTTGATTTGATATGATCTTATGGATTTGTTTCCATCATTATACATTATATTTCACCTATAAATAAGTGGTTCTTATAATACATCTGTGAAAGAAAACTAAGAGATAGAATATTTTATGCTATTTGGGCATTTATCTGAAGATGTAGGTCTAAATAGCTATGTGATTTTTATCTTATGTTTTATTTTCTCCCTATTGACCACGAGATAATCCTATTAATCTTTAATATGGTATTAGAGTTTGATTTGCTTTAAAAGCAATTCTGGACTTTGTTCTTTCTGTCAAAGAGTGCAATTGGTTTGGAACCTTGTTTCTACACATAGGAAGTTGAGTTTGTTGTCATCACATGGGCTTTGTTCATTACCCCTAAATTGGTTGCCCCTCCAAAAAATCGATGTTCAGTTTTAGTTTGTTATGGTCGTGGAGTTTGGTCTATACCCATGCGAGTAGAGTTTTAATAGGTTTTAAGCCTGTTTTGTTGTTTTAGAGTGCAAGTTCAGATTTTACTTTCTACCCAATTGAAAGAAGCTTTGGCAGTTTTGGGGCCTACTATGGTGTTCATTTTGTTCACTCTTGTTGATCCTTTACTAATTGAACATATGAAGAAGAATTCAGTCTCATTGTTCTTGTCAAGTATTCCATGTTTAACGTAAGGAGAAGCGTTGGAAATTAATCATATTTGTTAGGAATAGATTTGGTTTAATTAAAGGAAATCGTATCATGTTTATCAGATTACGGGCATTCGATTTGATATGATTTTCCATCATTATATTTTATGTCTCATATATAAATAGAAGGTCATTGTAACACATTAGTAAAAAAGAATCAAAAGAGAAAGAACTTATTTATACCTTTTGGACATTTGATTGTGTATGTAGGCCTCAATGACCAAACCATGTGATAATTATTTTGTTCTTTATTATTTCTGTCTTAACCACAATTTAATCGCTTAAAATTTATTGAAAGAAAAAAGAAAGTGTTAGAAGTAAACTATAAGAGATAAAAAAGACTAAATTAAGAAAGAGGAGAAAGATTATATGTGTTATTTAATTTTGTGACCAAAGTTTCTTTAGGGATCTGATACTTGCTATTATTGTATAAGGGTATTATACTCTTACAAATTGATCATTATTTCTATATACTATTACATCATTTAATCATTAACGTATATTGATATATATTATTTAAACACACAATTTCAAACAATCCAAGATTTTCATATCCATCATAATTTTGCTCAATTTCACCCCCCTACAAATCAATCCAAACATTGTGATTTTACCGGCACTTGGCATACTATACTTTGTCATGGCTATGTCATTATCCTTTTTAAGGGTCACATAAGACACTCTATATTGGTGCATCTCAAAGTGATATTCAACGATATATTCAGCTTTTGTTGGCATTCTTCAACATCATGATGTCAATGCTCAGTGTTTGCTTTACAAGTTGGTGACTCATGGTTTGTAATCTTTTCTTTATGATTATTGTTTCAGATGATAATATTCTTTCATTCTAAACTCCTACCTTCAGCAATAAAACCTGTACTCCATCTTTCCTTACTTTTTGTCTAATATCAATTCTAATTGCAGAGTGCTGAAGGAAAAGGACTTCCATTCGTACTTATCATCAATCTTGAGGTTTGTTTCTAATATATTTGCCCTTTTTTGAGTGTTATGAGAAGCTTAAATATACTGCTTAATATTCTTCAGTTTTATGTAATTATTTCCATTTCATCTAGTACCATTAACAACTTTATATTGTATAATTTTGCGTTTTAGTTCAGAAAATTTTACATGTTAACAACAGATGCTTGCATATAGTGGTAACCTACAAAAGTAACCATTATTTAATTTTTTAATTTTGGTATGTCCTAGGTGTGTCTAAATTTATATAATGCATAATTTAAAAAATTATTTAATTCATTTTACTTATGGTATATATTGGTTTATTTAAATATTTACTTTGTACTTGTAGAAAAAATAATTAGAAGAGAAATAAAAAAATAATAATAATAATAAAAGATAAGTTTGTCATTACTAAGTTGAGTAAGGGTGTGTACGTAAATTTACTTAGTGCAACCATATTGATTACTCTGTGAGCCAGACACTTAATGCTAGCGGCTTGTATATACTCGATGCTTCTGTATTTCAAATTTAAAATATAATGTATCATGTATACGCATAAGGTTGTGCTTTTATTTTTATTATACTTATGTTATTTTATAATTTATCATGTAACAAGAATAATCTATTTTACATATAATAAAGTTTATAATTTTATTAATGGAAATAAATGTAAATTATATGTTTTAAAATTTATGAAAATTTTATTTAGAATGATTGCAAAAAAGAAAGTTTCACAAACTAAATAAGAAGAAATAAAGTAAATGAAATTTAATTGGAAAGGATAGGTAAAGAGAAAATATAAAAAGGTGGAAAATTTTAAAAAATAAATAAAAATAAGCATTTTAATCTTTCTACTTTATATGGCAAAAAAAGGTTAGTACATGGAATTTAATAGTTTCTCCACAATAAATAATATAGATATAGATTTATTAACGGGGCATTCTAAGAAATCTATTAAGATGACCACAGGTAGTTACTCTAAAGTTTTCATGCTTAATAATATAGATATGCTACTGGTGTTTGGGGTTATATAAGCCTTCAAATGTCTAGAAAGTTGATTATGTAGCAGCCCTTCTCTGTTGGATATCTTACATTATTCCAAGACAAATTGTTGCCACTTCATTGTGAAAATGTATCAAAACTGGGATATTCTTCTCTTTTCTGAAATTACATTCCATATTTTTACCCTTTTGTTCCACCGCTCTTTGAATGAAAGATTTTTGTACTGGTTTCACTGCATCAGGTACCAGCCAAACCGAACTACAGCCTTGTTCTCTATTATGCTGCAGATAGGCCCGTGAGCAAGAACTCATTGTTGGCAAAATTTATTGATGGCACTGACATGTTTCGTGATTCAAGATTCAAACTTATTCCAAGCATTGTTGAGGTAGCACTATTTGCCAATCTCAAAAGTAGGTGACATATATATAGGCTCTTCTCTTGACATTCTAGTTATTTTTGACAATTGTCCTTTTAACAATAGGGATACTGGATGGTAAAGCGTGCAGTTGGAACTAAAGCTTGCCTGCTTGGAAAAGCTGTAACCTGCAAGTATCTCAGGCAAGATAATTTTCTGGAGGTGAGATCCTAACCTTTTTGTTCCTGGCATGATGTCTGATACTGGTCCTTGATATGCGTATGGAATTGTTAAAGATTCCAGTAATCTGGTCCATCTCTTATAACCTATTGTCAATGTTTGCATAGCAAAGTTTCGATTGTCACTTAATGTTTCAAAACCATGACCAACTGCTTTGCATGGGCAATCAGACCAGTGAAACCAATGAATAAGGCTCTTGGCTGGTTTGACAGGAATAATTGTACAGCAAGAGTGAGTATATGTAGGAGAATGAATGATATGTCTACTAGCGAACGAATGAGTCGTACCTGCATTGAGAAGAATTAGAATTATATGGATAAGAAAAGAAATGGATGCTACATTGAAGTTTTTAGCTCCACCATGTATGTGATATCATGGTTTATTCAAGGCATTTGATGACAGTCAAATAATATATTTTTATATGTGTCTTTAGTTTCATTGTCAACTTATGAGTTGTGAATGTTCCTTCCTGATGGAGTTGTTTGTAGTATTTGGCTTGCTGACAGATTGAAAATACCTCCCTGCAGATTGATGTCGATATTGGTTCATCATCTGTGGCAAGGGGCGTCATTGGTCTTGTCCTTGGATATGTCACAAGCATTGTCGTTGATCTTGCAATAGTCATACAGGTTTGTATATTGTTTCGTGTTCCGCTTCCCTGATGTTTTATGGTGGCCATGAATTAGCATAGACTGATTATTCAAGCTTGAGTCGTAAGTTGGGAATTCAAATGTAAGATCTCATTTCTTCACAAAAGTGTGGGTTCTCATATCCTTGTTGGGGAGCTTTATTCTTGTTTTTACGCTTTTTAAAATCA
This sequence comes from Avicennia marina, assembly GCA_019155195.1. Classification (NCBI taxonomy): domain Eukaryota; kingdom Viridiplantae; phylum Streptophyta; class Magnoliopsida; order Lamiales; family Acanthaceae; genus Avicennia; species Avicennia marina. The sequence goes on along the minus strand of CM032771.1, from coordinate 3,035,423 downwards.
GGATTCTATCACCAAGAAAATACAGGAGGTTTATTCTAGTTTTACTCTTTTGAACTCAATTCTATGAGCAACAGTTTGTGCCTTCTTTATGTGTGCACACATTAGAAGAAGATGATCTTTAGAGATAGCTGATCTCCACTGACTTCGAGATTTTCTTTATTGCTGCCTTGCTCTCTAATAGTCAAGAATTTGAGCATGGAAAAGTGTCGCTGCGTATGGATGGTCCACTTGTGGTTTCGTGCCACACTATATTCACTTCTATGGCTAGATCTCTTTGCATACAATGTTCAAACTATACTGCTGCTGGAATCAGTTGTGTTATGTCCGTCATCTATCCTGCAATGGATTCTTGGAACTACCATGACTTCAATGTTGACAACTTCCATATCTGTTATGTGTTTGGGTTGTGCTATGGCAATGAGTCTTAATCTCATCTTTGCAAAGGATGGGTCAGGGGTTTGTAGTTCAACTTGGAATGGTATCGCAAACTGTGACTTTAGTAAAAATCAAGTCTGAAAGTGTTTGCACGCTTTGTTTTGCTTTAGGTTCTGCTTACCCCGATCTCTTACTTCTCTAAAATTTTCCACCCAACATGCGTGGTTCAATGCCAATTTTAATACTGATTGTTAGATAGCTGTTGAACTAAATGCATATTAATTAGATGTTGAGTAACATGATGGCTTCCTCTCTTACAGGCAAATGAAGAGGAAGAACTCCCTGAATATGTTCTTGGAACTGTTAGACTAAATCGCATACAGCTTGATTCTGCTGCAGTCTTAGAAGAGTGAAGTCCCATTTTGTGAGCATGTGTTACTTATTTACATCAATGTAACTAAATCAGACTTTGTTGTCTACTCAGACGAGCCGTCGATAGAAGCAGCAAAAACGTTGATGCAGAGAGACAAAAGGGAAGTATTTACAGCCTCCGGAATCATAAAGCGAGAGCGTTGTGTCCACATTCTATTGTACTGAGACAATGGGACTCTTGTGACATTTCTTGTATAAAAATGTTTACTTGGGCTTCACAGTCAATGAATATGTTCAAATATTGGGTTGTTTATGTTTACACAGAGTTATTATCAAGTCTAACTAGGGAGGGGTGTGAGGCAAGGATGCCTCCCCATTCCTTGCCTCATTGTTAAAAGTCTCCTCCTCAGTCTTCACCCCATCCTCGCTTCCATTGCCCACAAAAGTGCACCCGTTAATAATTTAAAATCTATAATAAAAACAAAAAATTTAATTGTATCTTCTTTTACATATATAATAAAAATTTTGATTTACTTATTTAACTTTATGAAAACAATTGTCATAACATATTCGCCATATTGGCATTATAGAATAATTTTAAGAAATGATATATTTTTAGCATTAGTATGAATAGGGTGAAAAAAATTATATTTTTTTGCAAATTAATTGTCATAAAAAGATATTTTTTTCACAGTTTATTTCATATTAAAATAAAAGAATTAATATTAGTTTGTAAAAATATATATACATATCATATATTTGATAGGTGAAGCATATAAATGTATATTGAATCTGAAATCAAAGGATAACTTGTTATTTAATTTATATATTCAATTCAAAAAATGATGAATGTAAAAATATTTATATTAAATCTATTTTCTAAAAAACAAAAGAAATAGAATGATAACTCATTAGTTGTTTTAAAGTTATATGAATTAGCAATATTGATTAAAGTTATATACTCCATCACAAGTAATTCTTTATTTTAATTTATTTGAACAAACTAATAATTTAATTTACTAATTTTCAACTAGAATACAAAATATTGCATGTAATTGATTATTAGCTTATAATTTATAATAATTAAAACAACATTTTGAAGTCAGAGAAAAATTATTCCCTTCAGTCTCGCAAGATGAGTGCGCTTGTGGTCACTTACCTCAATTACTATTCCCAGTGCTCGCAGTAATAGTTGAAGCCAATTTTGATAGTTTCTGTGAAGGCCTTTGAATCCAATTCTAAGATTAAAGATATTGTCTCAAGGTAGACAAAAGATCCATTGAGGGATGAATCACTGGTAGACACTATAAGCAGATGGATCTCGCATATGCTGTTGTTATGTTTATATATCAATTTATCTTTTTTTTTTTTTTTTTGGTTGTATCAAAATACGAATTTTCTATTTTCTTATTTATTCTTATATAACTTTTAAATTTCTGCAACTTTCATGCCCTGCAAAGATAACGCATCTGCACAGAGCTTTTCATTTCTAAAACAAATTTATTCATGGCATTGGATGTCAGAATTTTTCATCATTACTTGGTCTTTAGTTTATTATATGTACACTTTGATAGATGATTCTTTTATTAATCATTGACATCGTTGTCTGTATTATTCAGAGTTTAGAAGTAATTTAGTTTTACACTGTAAATTTATAATATTATTGTTAATTAATAATTTTTTATTACTCACTCGTCGTACACTCAATCCACTCACCCTCTTAAGGAATTAAACTCATGGCTTCATTATTGAAATGATAGGGATCAAACCGTTAGGATGTCTTCGAACGAATTTTTTTTATTAGTATATTTATTTAATAAAAAGCTAAACACATTTAGATATAATTATTAATAAATTATTACTTTCTTATGCTATATATATATATATATTTATACTATATATTATTATAAAAGCAAGACTTTTTAGTTGTATATGACTACCCTTAATTAACTTAACTTTTTTCAATCAAATTTTTTCTTTTTCATTATTTTTAACTTATTTTTTTTATTTTTTCTTTCTCAGAATTTTTTATTTTTAAATTTTTTTATCATTTTTATTTTAAATGTTCTTTATAGTGTTAATTTATATATATATATATATATATATATATTATAACGGAAGTAAGATAAATTGTTTCACATAAAAAAATTATACAACTATTCCTAATATTATTTTTTAAAAATTTTTATCCTTCTCTTTTTTTCTATTCTCTTAACTTATTTTATTTTTGTCTTTCTCTCAAATTTTTTATCTTTCTTTTTTTTTATTTCAAAAATCCTTTATATTATTCTTTTAACAAATTTTCATTATTTAAAGTTCAACTATTTAATAGTTGATAAATAAACTTGTATTTGCCTAGAGTGTACCGTCCTTACTAGTTATTATATGATTTTTATTGGTTTTGGATTGTTTATGACTGTGTTTGCCTTTTTTTTTTTTTTTTTTTTTGGTTTTTTTAAACTTTCAAAAAATGCATTTCAAATATGCAATACTCTAAAAATATTTTTTTTATATAATGACAAATATTTAAAATTTTACCTTTGCAGAATTGTTATTTATATTTAAAATCATATTATTATTTATATATAATTCACATGCATGCATTCACAAATCATATGTACATTATATATGTGTACTTTACACATGAAAAAACTAATTATTACATTATATATTATAATCGTTACAACTATATAAAAATAATTAAATCAATCATGCATTCCTGTTATTCAGGCACTTATCAAACAACAAACACACGTTTTAAATTAACCATTTAAAATAAAAGTTATCCAAAACAGTGCTGCGTTGGCTTCATTGATTTCTGTGCCTCAACCAATTATCTGACATGGGTTGGCAACACATAAAAAGACTAATTTGCCACTGGGGTGTGGTCTCGCCCTTCAGTTTTTGCTTTACTCACGAGAGTTCAGGCACAGAAATTAATTTTTAAATATAAATTAATTGGCGTGTATACAGGACGCCTAGAATTCACACTTAAATTGAAAAAAATTAAAATAAAACATTAGAATAAAGAATTTTAATTCTGCCATTTTGGATTTTATTTTCAAAAGAACTCTGCAGGATGTCACATTTCATTTTGGTATTTTTCTTTTAAATTCGAGAAATAATAATACGTATATAAATAAATTGTCTAGGGAACGTATCTTAGATATTATTATATGTATTTTTAAGTGATTGAGTTACTTAAATCCAATTTTTCAACTTATAAGTGAGAAAACTATAATTATTATCCAAAAATTTCATCATATCATGTTGGGGCATAGGACACAAGTGAAACCCTAGTTTAAAAGTCTCGTGCATTTTCATATAACCTATAAAGGTTTAAGGTTTAGTGCTAAAATTTGGAGGTATCCATCAAACATGAATAATCATATTTTGAAGCCAACCAGGTCAAAACTAGATCACCCATTAAAAAAGCATTGTAATAGCAGGTCATTGTTTGTCCCCTTTCCCTATAAAAATAATCTTTTATTTTTAGATAATAATTAAAAATGATGCGAAATTATTAGTTTTGATCCAACATAAAAAAAAAAAACCCTGATTGGTCCAATCTCCAGTAGCATGGTCCAACGGTCCAGTTCAATCTTCACTTTGAAATCAACGATTAAAATTGAACCAAAGATCAAATTGAGTTGTATTGGTCACAATGTTCCAAACTCATGGATTATGGCCATTGAATCAGAGTTCAAATTATCAATCCAGTATGGGAGAGTAGAATAAAAACAATAATTAATAAAAAGGTCTTTTTGACTGTGAACAGAAATCAGTCCCAACTCTTTTTTGGATCCCTCAAAAGATGTGCCCTTAATCTTTTTATTTGGAAGTGGATTTCCCTTTCAATCTCACGACAAGCATTGATTGATTGCCATTTAATCCCAGAGGGGATTACCAAATTAATTGTTGGTCCTGTCTCACTTTATCTAAAGTGGCCTACAAAGATGTATGTTTTCTTTTTATGGATTATAATTCAAAAAAAGGGTGGATTTGCATGAATGGTTTTGGAAATTCGTGCAGAGAAAAAAGGTTGTTTGGAGAGTGCCGATTACTGCAGAATCTCTTACAGCCTTAGAAAGACAACTTTTTGTCATTTACTACTGCGCACTGTTTTCAAGATTTGGAGGATCTCAAGATCAAATTTTTTTTTGTAGTAAAATTAATTTCCAGATTCCGGGGCAAAATTAAGGAAATTTTGAAAATGGAAAGAAATATAAAAATGTGATTTTGTCAGAGGGTAAAAAAATATATATGTGAGGAGAATGAAGACAGAGAGAGTAAGATTTCAATGGTTGCACTGCATTTCAGCTGCGACCGTATTCAATGCTACCATAAATTCTTGCACAGGATTTCATAACCCACTTCTGCACAAATTTGTTTTCACATGGCAGTACATAAATAAATAAATACCCAAACACAACATAAACTAACATGTTCACTTTAACACATTCAACAAGTCAAAGTCCACATTTACGATGTTTAATAATTTTAGTCAAATTTGGTTGGCTTTAAATTAGTCGTCCCATCCTCTTCCTGTCCCTCCACACACTCAACAATCCAAGACTTAAGAACAGATTGCAGAAAGCTAGTTGAAAATTTAAAAAATTTGGAAGGCCATTTGCATGCACGTTTGGAACAAATTCCATTAAAGTAGAATTTTTGAAGCATCGTGCATAGAATAATTATTTTAGTTTTTTTTCTCGTTTTTTAGTGTTACACGAATTAGCATCTTAGACCTCATAAAAATTGGACCAATATGGTTGATTACAATTGAATTGAAGGAACAAGAAATCAAAATTCCAAATCCTCTTTTAAAGTAGTTCTTGATTGTGACGTGCACGCTTACAAAAGAAAAGGAAAGGTCGACATCATGTAAAATTTAATTAATTAAGGCTCTTAATTGAAAAAGTTGAAGATGCATACTCACAATAATTTTTTTTTTTTTTTTTTAAAACCCACTTGAAATACCACCAAATTTTAGCTTTTATCTTGTATTGATTCCAGAAGTATGCTTTGGCATTTTGCCATACAAATGCACACACGCCTACTTAGCTAACTACAACCGATAACTTTCATAAGACAGCTCAAATTAATGGACATTTTATGAATTACTAATAGTGATGGCACACATGATGCACCTGTATATATATATATATATATATAAATTATGATATTTTATTATTATAAAAAAATTTAAAATAAAAAAGTGAAAAGAGTGAACTAAAATACATAAAACAATGTAAGAGAAAAGACATAGAATTATGTGAAAATAGAATAAAGACGGATAAAAAAAATTTTTAAACAAAGATATTGTGGCAATTTAGCATTGTATAAGTAAAATCAAGTCTTTAAAGTTAATATAATATAAGAAAAAAATAATTGAAAAAAGGAAAGAATAGAACAAATTTAAATTAGTAAGTGAAGGAAATAATTGAAAATTGAGTAAGAGTGGCAAGAAGTAAGAGTATTTAAATAATTACATATTCTGCTACTAAATTTTCTTAGCTGCTTAATATATATAGCATACATATAGATCAAAAACATAAAGAATACTTAATGTATTAAAATAAATAAATATAAAAAATTATATGCAAAGAGAAATTTTAGAAGAAAATAAATTGATAAGCTGGAAGAAATTAAAAGGAAGAAAAAAATATTTTAGAAATAAAATAAAATAAAATAAAAATAATCATGTATTTTACTTTGTAATATCAAAACTTTATTTTCATAATAATATAGTATAGATATATCCTAACAAAGTAACGAGACTAAGCAGTTAAACAGGGCTGCCATTCCTCTCGGGGGGCTATTTTCTTAAATATGTAAATAAATAAAATTTGGAGTTTAATCAACTTTCAAATCAAGAAAAAAGAAATTAGACATCCTCCACTAAGTATTTATTTTGCCACAAGAAAATCAGCTTTGTTTAAATGTAAATTATGGTGAGAAAAAATATTAGCGCAAAGACTTATGAATAGTATAAACATAAAAGAAAAAGAAACATAAAAATAATTATTTTCATAGATAAAATGCATGAGAGTATAAACTTTAATGAAAAAATAATGCAAATTTGGGTGTCTGAACATAGCCAGAACTCCACCCCAACCCTTCAATCCAGTACAAGTCAATGGGGGGATCCGTGAATGGGGGGATCCCATGGATCCCCAAGTGTTTTTACATAATCCAGGAACAAATTCAAGTGAAAAATATAAACTAGTAGTACTAAAATCAAAGGTAGTTGAAGACTGGTCAACATCATTGCATGTACAACAGCCATTATGGAGGACTGGTCTTTTGTATCCTTCAAGGCTTGGAAGGACAGAAAAGGTGAAGTAGTTCCTGATAAAGCAGATTGAAAGATGACTGCTTTTATCATAATCCTGTCCTTAGTTGCCTATCTCCTGTAGCTACCCTCGTAACCCATTCTTTCTCAACAGCAGTTTCCTCAAATCTCCACACAGATTCCTGGCTACTTGCCCCTCACTTTATGCATGTATACATGGATATTAACAAGCACCCATTCTAGCCTTCCCTTAGAGAATGAAATTAGGATGGCCCTGTTTGGTAATTGAGTTTCTAGAGTCATGGTGTTGGAGTTTTGGCTGTTGATTTTGAACTTGGACAGAATTACAGATTTCGCAGATCTTTTCCACCTCAGAAGTAACTTAAAAATTATGCCCTCCTTGAAGATTGACACATTATAGTGCGAATGTACGAGGTGCATTTGTTTAAAATTGTGACAATTTTACGTTGGTTACGGATTTTATCATTTGACGTATTGACATCAAGTGCACTATCTCCAAGAATCGTTACAGTGCTTGAGCTACAGTGCAAGCTGGCTTGCTTCCGAGTGAATTCTGTCCCCTTGTTTAAAGGAAGAAGGTGCTATTTATTTGGTAATGGCAAACATCATTCAAATTAATTAACAGTCCCAACGGTCCCCTCTTGCCCCCTAAAGCAATAGGATAATATTCTCATACCAACTAAACCCACTATATCCCCCTCCCTCTTTTTCTTCAGTGCTTCTTTCTCTAGTCCCCATGCATCATTCACACAACACTAATTTCATCACACTCACAAACAAATGCCATAAGGTGACACACGGTGCTTTCTTCTGCTGGGGTCTCTCTGCCATTTAGATTTAGCACCATCTTTCTTCTGCAGATGAGATGCAAATTCCAACGGAGATTCTCCCCCCCATGCACTTCTTTCTACTGTTGGTTTCTTTGATATTAATGAAGCCAATACTGGGTGCTGCTGATCCTCTCTCAGATGCTCTCTTGAGCTTGAAATCAGAACTTGTGGATGACTCCAATAGTCTAAGTGACTGGATCTTGCCCTCTGGAGTTAGGCACTCTACCCAAATTTATGCGTGTTCATGGGCTGGTGTCAAATGCAGTGACAATTCTTCAAAAATCATCAGTTTAGACCTGTCGGAGAAGAATCTGAGGGGTTCGTTGTCTGGAAATCAGTTCAGTCTCTTTGTTGATCTTGTTGACCTCAACCTCAGCCATAACTCTTTCTCAGATCAACTTTCTGCCGGAATCTTCAACCTTACAAGCCTAAGGTCATTAGACATCAGCAGGAACAATTTTTCTGGCCTCTTTCCTAGTGGGATTCCAAAACTACAAAATCTGGTGGTTCTTGATGCTTTCAGCAACAGCTTCTCAGGGCCCTTACCTGCCGATGTTTCCCAACTTGAGTCCCTCCAGGTGCTGAATTTTGCTGGGAGCTACTTCAGTGGACAAATCCCATCTGAGTATGGTTCATTTAAGGCACTTGAATTCATTCACTTGGCAGGCAATTTTCTCACTGGCCGTATCCCGCCTGAGATGGGGAAGCTGAAAACGCTGTCTCATATGGAGATTGGTTACAACTCATACGAAAGTGGGATTCCATGGCAATTTGGAAATATGAGTGAACTACAGTATCTTGACATTGCAGACGCCAACATTTCTGGCCCAATCCCAATGCACCTCAGCAACCTCACCAAACTTGAATCACTTTTCCTCTTCAAGAATCTGCTCAATGGAAAGATTCCAGTGGAGTTCGGCAAAATCTTGATCCTCAAAAGCTTGGATCTTTCTGACAACCTGCTTTCTGGCCCAATACCAGACAGCTTTTCCGGGTTGAAAAATCTTAGGCTGCTGAGCCTAATGTACAATGACTTGACTGGCACTGTCCCTCAAGGTCTTGCCCAGCTCCCACAGCTTGAAACTCTCCTTATATGGAGCAATTACTTCACAGGGTCACTCCCAGAGGACTTGGGCAGATTTTCAAGGCTCCAACATGTGGATGTTTCCACAAATTACTTTGTCGGTGTCATACCATCTGGTATATGTGCTGGAGGGCAGTTACTCAGGTTGATCATGTTTTCGAACAATTTCACTGGGGGGCTGTTTCCATCACTCTCCAATTGTTCTTCTATGGTTCGCCTTCGGCTTGAAGATAACTCATTTTCAGGTGAGATATCCCTACCGTTTGGCAATCTTCCTCACATCTCGTACGTGGACCTGTCTAGAAATAACTTTACTGGAGGAATTCCCTATGAAATTGGTCAAGCTTCGGGGCTTCAGTACTTCAACGTGTCTAATAATCCAGGACTGGGAGGCACTGTACCATTTAAAACATGGTCTATGCCCAATCTTCAAAACTTCTCCATGGATTCTTGTGGCGTATCAGGCAGTATTCCTCCATTTGAGTACTGCAAGTCAGTTTCTGTTATTGAATTGAGAATGAACAACTTGTCAGGAAATATCCCAGAAAGTGTATCCAATTGTAAGCAACTTGAGAGGATAGACTTGGCTGACAATAACTTGACTGGTTCAATACCAGTGGAGCTTGCTGGTCTTCCTCATATTAGTTTCTTGGACTTGTCACACAACGATTTCAATGGTCCAATCCCGGCCAAGTTTGGAAGCTCATCTAGCTTGAAACTTCTTAACGTGTCTTACAATGATATCTCGGGTTCCATTCCTTCAAACAAGACATTCAAAATGATGGATCAGAGTGCATTTCGGGGAAATCCAAAGCTCTGTGGAGCACCTTTGAGGCCTTGTCATCATGAAAGTGGGATTTCTAATGGATTTGAGCTAGGAAGCGGAAGAACACAGAAATTAGCATGGTTTCTCATACTATGTGCTGCCATAGTTCTCCTCCTCATGGCTGCAGTTTTTGGGATACTTCACTTCAAGAGAGGAAGTAAAGGCCAGTGGAAAATAATTGCTTTCAACGGCCTTCCTCAATTCACAGCAAAGGATGTTTTGAGAAGCTTTAATTATGCGGGAGCCCCGGAAACATTGCCAGATTCAATCAGCAAGATAGTTCTGCCCACAGGAATTACTGTTTCGGCGAAGAAGATTGAATGGGAACCAAAAGAAATGGAATTTATGCTTGAAATCTTGACCAGGATAGGACACGCAAGGCACAAGAATTTGACAAGATTGCTGGGGATTTGCTACAACAATCATGCTGCCTATCTGTTGTATGATTACCTGCCTAACGGCAACTTAGCAGAAAAGATCCAAATGAGGAGGGACTGGGAAACCAAGTGTAAAATAGTAACCGGAGTTGCCAAGGCACTCTGTTTCCTTCATCATGACTGTTGTCCAGCTATTCCACATGGGAATCTGAAGGCGAGCAACATACATTTCGACGAAGATATGGAGCCCCATTTAGCTGAATACGGACTCAGTTTGATCGTTGAATCCAGTAACAGTCCACTACCAGCAAAGATTAGAAAGGAGACAGGTATATTCGCAGCCCATTTGCAAAATTCATTATGGTTCTATTCTGCGAAGAATCAATAGGATTTTCTAGTTAGCTTTAGTTCGGATACTCATGATCCCTCAACTCAGATAACAGGTGGCAAAAGAAGTAGTCACTTCTCTGATTAAACCATGAAAATATCCATTGAATCTGCTTATGTATGTTTGTTACTTGGAAGCCCGGAGTTGTGTTTTTCCTTTCTTGAACTTAGCTGCATTGCCTAAGAATAAAACTTAGCTTTCTCAAAGTATCCAATATATTTGGCAGGTGTGTTAAGAACGTCGATAAGGGAGGAAATCTACATGGATGTTTGCAATTTCGGGGGAATTATTCTGGAGGTGTTAACAGATGGAAGACTGAAAAATGCATCGGAGATGGCTCAAACAAAGGAGGATCTCGTAAGAGAAGTTGCTGATGAGAATGGAATTGTCTCCAACTCATTCCAAGGAGAGGTGAAGTTGGTCATTGAAGTTGCTTTACTCTGCACAACAAGCAGGCCATCAGATGGGCCATCCATGCAAGATGCACTGAAGCTGTTATTAGGCCTTAATTCAATCACGAACGGCGGGGCTGAAGGCCATAATGATAAACCGTGAACATGTGTGCTTTTCAGCTTTTCCTCTTACAAAGTGTTTGATTTTTTGGTGCTTGATTGTTTGATAGTTGTTTTCGTATGTCCTCCCAAAAACAAGTTGCTGTAATATAGAAGAATACCAGTTATTTTCTTTGCGTAAAATCTTGACTGGCATCCTATGCATTTAATACAGGCATATCTTTCGATGAGGAGAAGTTCGAAAACATGAAACATGGGATCTAGAATTACAAAGAGCACAAGTCAATACCAAATCTCCGTGACTTAAGGAAATATGTTCCCTTGTCTGCAGTTGAAATTAAGCTCACAGCAATTTGGTCCGCTTTTAGTACATTTAATTATATTACATAAAGCAAAAACAGGAACATAATCTATTGCGTAGTTTTGTATCGAAGCTGTTTGATCAGGAATAGAAATCTTGGTCACTCCGCAGGAGCTATCCACAACACCAAGCTTGTCTCTATGTTCTCCAAAGTTGTTCTTCTGTAATCCTTCTAGTAAAGATATCAACAACGTGCACCTCCATTGAACAATGCAGCAACTCAACTTCACCTTCCTTGTATGCTTCTCTGTAATTGCATGATATATAATTTTAATAGGTCTAGTTTTTTCATAGAGATCTGGATTTGAACCATTGCAACTGCATGCTTACTATCTCACAAAATCTCTGTAGCAACTTAATGCTTAAATTTTAAGTCATTCATCGTGTGACTAAACCTTACCTCCTCGAACTCCAATGTACAACACTTGATCCAAGGGTAAAGCGGTAGACTGAGGTGGTTTTTGAATTTTCAAGTGAGCTGGCTCGTCCAATCATTATCACCTACTTCAAGTAGTTTCAGGGTTGAATAACTTCTAAACAACGCACCATTTGAAATTGTACACCTCAGGGGCAGGGCCCCTTTTAAGCTCCTTTGAGATGATTTTCAGTCAAGCACGTGCGTGTATCATGATAGAATGCTAGTTGCATACATTATATCTGGCCATGTGATTGATAAATACAACACTGAACTAATCACACTCCTGAAGATTGAAGGATCAATCGATGTTGAGCCATCATCCACTTGTAATCTCAATCCATGAACTGCTAGAGTACTTAAAACTTTAAAACCAGTTCAAGAAAACTTCTTTCATGATTGGGGTGCTTCTTTTTGAAAAATGAAAATTTCTATTGAAACTTGAGATATTTCCATTCTCAAAAAGCTAAGCCTCAATTATTCGTTTCAAACCTATCCTCCCTTTGCTCTCTAAACTCTTGCATAGAACTTGAATTGCTTCTGATGATCAGAATATTGTCAATATAGATTGAAACAATTAAAATTTTTGTAGGAGATTAAATTACCAATAATTTGAATTCTTTTGTTGGCATTATGGTGTGTCCACACCAACACCTTGAATTAGGGATCTATTGAGCAAACCTTGCTTCACATACAATGTTGCTTCGTTGATGCTTCTTCCAAATCCCAAGTTAATCAAGTAGCCATCAGTCTTTTCGTACCATGCTCTATGGGATTGTTTTAAACCATATAGTGCCTTTCCAGGTAAATAGACTTTAGTAGAAGTACTTTTGACAACAAAACCTTTAGATTGCTCAGTGTAAATGTCCTCCTCAAAAACACCATTAAGGAATACAGATTTGGCCTCAAGATGATAGATTTTTGGCCTTTGTGAGTAGTAAGAGCACGCAACAATCTAGTCGTATAAATATAACTATAAGAGAAATTTTTTTAGTGATATTAATATTTTGTTGTTGAGAGTAGTCTTTAGAATGACAATGCGTCAAGTAACAATGGGAAAAGAAATGGGATAGTGCAGGTTAGGATTTTTCCCTTGCTTTTAAACGAAATGGATGACAAGATAACACACTTCCTGCTACAAGAAAAAAAGATGTCCCTTTGCTATGTATACTTTTGCTACATGGAAATACCCATTACAAAAGGTTGTATGTTATTGTTAGGTCAGATTGATTGTTAACAACACACCCATGAGTATTGGGAATACAATACACAATAAAAATAAAAAGTAAAATGAGGCATGAAATTGTTAACGTAGTTTGGAGCAACAACTCTTACATTTGTAGAACCTAACCAAGTAAAAAGCTTTCACTAAGCAAAAATAGTATAGAGATAACCCATAAAATCTCTCACACGTCTCAGTAATCAAATCTTAGGGTTTTTGATTAGTTGACAACATACTTTATCTAACAATGTTTATTTAGCACTCACTAAAGTCAACATTTTGTCATAGTAAGTTCTCTCAAATTTTGTCTGACACACTCTTTACTCACTCAACAATGTAACTTAACTCTTATTCAGTTCATAAGTTAAATGACTTAAATGCACAAGGGAGAATCTCAAACGCTTTTTGACGGTAACTCTCTTAGTTTTTCTACCATGCCCTTTTGAAATTCTTTAGTCTCCTAATTATAGGTGTTCACCAAGAAGTTCCAAACAAAATTGACTTCTATGTAGTACTTATCTAACTTTTGAGTTGTTAGGTGATTTTTTTTCTGTTAGTCTGAAAATGTCAGCAACAACCCAATGCAATAAAGTTTAACTCTTGTCCATTTTTATCTATGCCTTTTCAAGTGTTTTAAGACTCTTTAACTGCAATCTCCTGATAATATCAACTTTTTGGAATGCTCTTTCAACTATTTGATCATCATAAAAGTTTTAACAAATTAGAATTCTTTTAAGTACATGCTTGTTGTGATCACTTAGCCAACACGCTAACAATCTCTTTTTTTAGCATATTGTGATACAACACTTATTTTATAACTTGTTCTCAAAACTATGAATAACAAAAGATATGAACAAACTTTCAAACACTACTTTTTCATTCATTTAGTTGATTACATCAGACATCATCTATGTTTGAGTACAACTAATCTATTACAAGCTAAATGATAAGTACAGAAAATCATTGTTCTCAACAATCACTCAAAATAGTTCTCATCATTGCAAACTACAACGAGTTTTTCCATTCCTTCAATTCCTGCATACTTCAATAGTGCTCCAACAACGGGAAAATATCAAGTATTTCAAAATATTCAGTACATTTACCGAAATCATCAAAGTAGTAGTTCATCAAAATCAATTGTCAAAATTAGTCAGCATGCAATGAGCAAAACCAGCTTACAAACCACTTAATCATGCAAATATGGCATTGGATTTTAGTGTTTTACCTATCCTCCTCCTTGCCCTTTGCATCTGATTTTTCTCCCCTATTGTGCCACTAATTTGCTAAAGTATAAGCAAATGCAACAGGGCCTTTGCTACTCACTGTAGTAAGAGTCCAGCTTTATCAGTGGTGGGGAGGTAGGCACATCTATTTCAAGTGGTATTTCTTCTTCAATTCTTTTAAGTGTGGCTTGCAAGTCGATAACCTACAACTTTAACTTTCCTTCTCTGTGCTTAAAATGCGGCGATATGCTCATCCAAATTTATTCTAATGCTTGCTAAATTGTTGATTATGTCCTAAATCTGGCCTTTGGATTGCTCAGAGTACACCTTGGGTTCCACCATAGGTTGTTGTCCTAAATGATCCATCTTGTCCAATTTCTCTAGTTTCTTTTGGTAATGCAACACATCCTCCATTCTCAATATCTCTTTCTCCTTAAGATGCACTTTAAATTTCCTTCTTTGAAGTAATTTTGAAATAAGGTAAGGATAAGGAACATACCTAGAAAGATTTAACTCTGTATGGTTTAGTATTACTTGAAAAATCAACTGCCCTAAGTTCACTATCATTTGGTGCCAAGTTTATACAGTAGAGTTGCCATGCTTATTGTCATCAGTGTTTTGTTCATTGTTGACAACAAGTTTATTATACCTATCTTATACAACAGAAAATATTTCAGTGATAAACTTGAAGATAGTAAAAATGTCACACTTGGGGGCCAT
Source organism: Avicennia marina (assembly GCA_019155195.1). Taxonomy (NCBI): domain Eukaryota; kingdom Viridiplantae; phylum Streptophyta; class Magnoliopsida; order Lamiales; family Acanthaceae; genus Avicennia; species Avicennia marina. Next base: position 3,020,402 of record CM032771.1, on the reverse strand, counting down.
TTATCTAATTTATAATTAGTCAATATGTGAGTGATCTCATCATAATCCACTTCATGCCCAGTGGGGTACATTGAATCAAAGTTTATTGTTTTGCATTTTAGAATTTTGTTAATAACAGATGGAGACAACTTAACCATATGCCTTCTAACATAAACTTTGTGAAATCACCTTGAAGTCTCTACATTCACCTTGCTCATCATGTTAGTACAAAATTCATAGATTAAATCAAGGTAGAAGACCTCAAACTTGGTTATCCCATTAAGTAATCCAATGTCTTCCAAAACTTCCATAAATTCTTCCTTTGCAAAGTTCTTACAAAAACTAACCTTTTCCCTTATTACATGCTTGTGCTTGACATAGTCATGTTTTTCTTTATCTTCAAAGAATAAAACTCCACAAAATAGGCTTCATTAATGTTTAGTTCTCTAATACTTTCTTCTTTATTAGTTTCATCTTTCAATTCCACCTTCTTCGCCCTTGTTCTCGGTCGATGTCTCCTACTGGATGCAAGTATATCAATTTTTCTTTCCTTAGGTTCAGTACCAGTGGTTACTTCAACTGAATGTGATTTTTTAGGTCCTAAACTTGTTTTTGTGATTGAAACTTTATCTTTCTTACCTTCCTCTACAATGGGTTTTCAATCCTTTTGAGTTAGGAGTTCTCTTCTTCAATTTTAAGTTTAGTAATCATTTCTTAGGCAGTTTCTTTTGGGCTACCATTTTCAAGTTGATCTTCCTCCATTGTAACATCTTTAGCCTTGGACATAACTTCCTCTGGTTCTAGTTCTATTTCCACCACTAATTCTTTCTTCTTGTCTTCTCTTTTACATGCTCCCCCTTTCTTAGTAGGTTTTTTTCCCTTTTGCCATTAATTTTGTGCTTTGTTCCTCTGGTGGGATTTCTTCTCAAATATCTTGAGCAAGCATTATTAGGAACACTACGTGTAAGGGCTCCGCCTTCATGAATTCTTTTTATGTACGGGGATCTTGTGGTAGTGAATTTCCTAAGGCGGTTTCTCGTGGTTGAGGATCCACAACAGTCCATGTTGCTAGAGCTCTTGTCTCTTTTTCTTGCCATTGTTGTTCTCAGCAAGTTTTCTTGAGTTGTTACAACAATTTTCTAAAAGAAAATCAAAAAGATAGCGATTTGATTATGATTAGTTATGGTGGAGATTCTATTCATTAAGGCTTCAAAATGATGGTTATAACAAAAATTCAAAAATTAAAATCTTATTGAAAGAGGAAAAATCAATGACTAGTGTTGAAAATCATACCATCATCACTATGCGCTTGACAAGTTCTACTTCCTCTCATTATTTCCAATCCTTCCATGTTAACACACTAGGCAAATGCCTAGTTGGTGATTAAGGTGTTCGAACCTTGAAGCATTTAAGCCCTTAGTATATATATCGACTAGTTGCTTATCAATTGTTTCATGGTTGATAACAATCTCGTTCTTTTTTACTAGCTTACAAATGAAATGATGCCTAATATCAATATGTTTAATTCATGAGTGTTGAACTAGACGTTTGGATATATTGATTGCATTGTTGTTGTCACATATAGCAATCAAGTCTTCCACTTTCACTTCATAATCCATTAACATTTAACGCATCTAAAGTAACTGTGCACAACTTCCTATTGCAATGTATTCAACATTAGCAGTTAAAAGAGATATTGAATTCTGCTTTTTATTATACTAAGATACCACATTTTTTTTAACAAGGAAGAAACCTCTAGTTTTGCCCTTTTTTTATATCATTTGTGTTTTCAACCCAATTTGCATCGCTATTAGTGCTATTATTGGATCAAACTATTCAAGTTGATTCGGTCGAGTAATTTAGTCAAAGCTCGACTCAAGCTCAGTTAAATTTAAGCTTGAGTCAAGCTTCGAATAGCTCAGCTTAAGTTAATAAACTGAACCCGAGTCTACATTTCTAAGCTTGAAAGCTTGTTGAACTACTCAACTCGAAAAGGTACAAATCACACCCCAACCTCCCATCAGATTTCCCCAACTACCCTCTCTTGTTGGCTGAGCTTAGCTCGAGCTAGAGCTTGGGCTCAAATGCTTGACTCAAGCTCAAGCTCTAAAAAACCTCAATTGAGTCAAGCTCAAGTAGCAAACTACTTGGGTTCGGCTAGACTCCATTAATCACTATAATCAATCAAAGAAATGCTATAATTCTTTGAATACAACAAATCAAATTCAGTTGTTCCATTCACACAATGAATGATTCTTCTAATGGACGTTAGATGATTTTCCTTTGGGTTGGCTTGGTATCCTGCACATAGTCCCACACTAAAGTATAAATCTAGGTTACTAGCCATCAAATAGAGTAAACTTCCAATCATGCTCCTGTATAGACTCCCATCTATAGATTTGTCATGTTCGTGCTTGTTGCTTTGTAGATGTTGGTAATGATGTTGTAACATGCTTGAAGCTTTCAAGTTCAAATTTCTTAACCATGTTCTTCGCATATTTAGTTTATGAGAGAAATATTCCATCATTTATTTGTTTAACTTGTAAACCTAGAAAACATTTCAACTCTCCTGCCATGCTCATCTCAAATTCATCTTACATGCTCAAAACAAATTTTTTCAACATTTGAGGGGATGTTAATCTAACCATAATATCATCTATGTACACCTGTGCAACAAGAGTGTCATTGTTTTGTCTTTGTACAAACAAATTCTTGTTAGCTCCTCCTTGAGTATAGTCTTGTTAGACCCTAAACGTTACCTATCGATCATATTAAGCATGTGGTATTTGCTTTAATCCATATGGTGTTTTCTTCAATTTATAAACATGGTTTGGGTAGTGCAAATCAACAAAAACTTTAGGTTGTTCTACATTAATTTCTTCTTTCAAAAATTTCATTTAAAATGTACTTTTAACATCTATTTGAAATACCTTAAAGTTGAGTTAACAAGCCATAGCCAACAATAATTTTATGGCTTCAAGATGTGCCATTGATGCAAATATTTCATCAAAATCAGTAACTTCTACTTAAGTATAACCTTGTGCAACCAATTGTGCCTTGTCTCTGGATATTGAACCATTTTCATCAGTTTTGTTCTTGAATATCTACTTGTTCCAATGATGTTAGTATTGTCTAACCTTTAAATCAACGTCCATACATCATTTCTTCGAAATTGATTAAGCTTCTCTTACATTTCCATCACTCAATATTCATCCTCAAGTGTTTTTTTCTACATTCTTTAGTTCAACTGTGAAAACAAAACAACAGTAACCGTCTAAATCATGATAATTATCTTTAATACCTCTCTTGTTTTTCATTGATCATTGTTATATCCAATAATGGCATCTAAGGGGTGATGTTTGTGAATCCTTGATGAAAGTATATGTTCAAGGGTATGCTTCTCTTAGACTTGTGCTGGTGTTGGGTTATTTGTTGTAAGTAACATCTTACTCTATGTTCTATTCAATATTTTCAATAAGTTGATCATTTTGATCATCATCTTCCTTTTGATTTGGTGGGAGAACTAATTTTTTTGAATATTCACTTTAATCTATTACCACATTTATGTTTTTCGTGACTTTTATGGTTCTATAGTTATACACCTTGTACACCTTACTTGTTTTGGAATGTCCTAGGAAAAATTCATTGATTACTTTTGTTATAAAATTTTTCAGGATTATCTATATCTTTTCAAATGTAACACTTACTCTATAAAGTATGAAAGTATATGGTGTTTTCAATAAGATGTTGCGAACATATACCAGATTTATTATGCAATATGTTGTGCTAATTACTTCAATCACCATTTTGTATTATCTTCTTTGCACTAAGCATAACTCTAGAAATTTCTCATCGTGTTCGATTCTTTTGCTCAATCACTCCATTTTGTTACGGCATATTAGAGGATGAATATTCATGTTGGACACCATGTTGGGAACAGTAGTCAACAAAGTACTAGTTTTTAAGTTCTTTACCATGGTCTATTTTACTCCTCACAATTCCACCACCAACTTTCATTTTTCATTCTCTAGAGTGCATAACTTTTTGAAGGCTTGAAAGGTCTTTAATTTCTCCTTCAAAAAATCTACTCATGTGAAATGTAAATAATTATCAATACAAATAAAAATATACCCTTTTGCCTCCAACACTAGCAACTTCTATTAGTCCTATTAAGTTCATGCGAAATAGCTCCAAAATTCTTGAAGTACTTAGCTTTTAGGACGCTTTGTGTGATAACATTCGCTATTTTTCCAATTGACTTGATGCATAAACATTTGATGTTGGTTCTGTTAGTATTGTTAATCCATAAACAACCCTTGTCTCTGACAGTTTCAACAAGTATTGATAGTTGTTATGTCAAGACCTCCTATGCCATTTTTTACTTTCCTTAACACTAGACTTTAGGTGGTGCTGCTCATGATATAGCAATTGTCATCTAACTTGTTACCAACAATTCTACAACAATTATCTTTATTATATACTTGGTATTGATCTTTGATGAATTTTATGAATAGGTCTTGATCACAAAGTTGACTAATGCTCAATAGATTAGCTTTAAGGCCGTCAACATGTAGGACACTCTCAATCCTGGCATTCCATCAATGTTGAGAGTGCCATTTCCAGTCACATGAAATTTTTGACCATCACCAAATGTTACTTGTCTGCTTGAAATATTTTTGTAATTGGATAGATGATCCCTATCACCTGTCATATATTTGGAACAATCACTATCAAGATGCCATGTGTCTTTTGAATAAGCTCTCAGTAAAGTATAGGATATAAGATTCTTGAATTCTGACTTTCGAACATTGACTTATCTAACTGGTTTATTGTTCTTTCAAGTGTTGCCAACATGATTGGAACATGTCCTCCACAAAGCATGTGTCTTAGTATTGAAAAGCATCCATTTATCTAATGTCTTGCTTTCCTATAGAAATTGCAAAGATTATTATTGTTTTACTTCTTCCTTCTACATGATTGACTCCTTGTTATCTTTTTGTTATTCGGAGTAGCTGCTCAACAACTGTAATAGTTTCTTTGATACATTTGATTTCCTTCTTCTTTGAACTTTTGGCTATTGTAACCTATGAATAACCTATTCTTGTGCTCTCGAGATTGACGTTCCTATTGAAAATATATCCTCTAACTTGACTTTTCCCATATTTAATTTTTTTTTTCAAAGTTGAACCAGCCTCATAATATTGTTCATCAAGCCTTTTGCATTCAAATTTTAATTGTGAACACTCATTATTTAAGCAAGTATTCAATTCTTTCAGAGATTTTGCATCATATTTTAATGCATGATTTTCAATTTGTAAGGCTATCAACTTATCACAAACTAATTGATAAATGGAATATAGTTCATCATCAATTTCACTATTGTCATCATTAGATGTTACAACATAGGTCATTACATTCTTTTGTTTTACACTCATCGAATTAAAGGCAACCTGATTGCTTGTATGATTAACCTCATCGTCAAATTCCTCTGTTCCATCTTCACTCCATGTAGAGTTCATGGACTTGCCTTGCCTATTGATTATATTAGCACATTCTGCTTAAACGTAACCAAAGCCTTTACACTTATGACACTGCACACCTTTCTTCTCAAGTTCATCCTTTTTACTTTTTTTGAATTTGTTCTTTTGATCTATGGAAAAGTTTTTAGACGAGTTATTTGATTTTTTGTTGAAGTTTAATTTCTTTTTGTTCAGCAACTTTTTCAACTTCTTTGTCAGATAGTTTATGTCATCATCACTATTGCAACTGTCATCATCATCTTTATTGTCACTTTTTTTTTCACTATGAAAGGCATCCTTCTCCTTCTTAGAAATATTTACATTCATTTCATATGTCTAAAGTAAACCCATAAGCTCATCTAAGCGTAGGATGTCCACGTTTCGTGCTTCCTTTATTGCAATTACTTTGAGGGTGAATCTTTTGGGCAAGAATCTCAAGGTTTTTTGAACAAGTTTCACCTCAAAATATTTCTTACCTAATTGATAAGATTGATTGGCAAAGTGTCTCAATCGACTATTAAACTCAACTATAACTTTTATGTTCACCCATCCTCAATGTTTGGAATTATGTTGCCAACATTTGGAGCTTTGAAAACTTAACAGCACTAGTTCCTTCTTGGACATGTTAGAGGATGTCCCAAGCTACCTTGGTCATCTCACATGATATAAATTTGAATTGTTCATCATCTACACCGTTGAATATCGCATTAATAGCTTTACAATTACCTAATGTTGCTTTCTCATCTTCCGTGATCTAGGTCTTTACATCATTTAGAATTTCAATTTCTTCATTAGTTTTAATAGTGGGAGGATGCCAACCATGCTCAATGGCATACCAAGATTTTTCATCTTGGATTTTATGAATGCCTTCATCCATGCTTTTCCAATTAGGGTAATTAGTCCCATTAAGGAGTGGAGGTCTTGTTACAGATGCTTCTTCTTCAGTACTTATTTTCAACCCTTTTAAATCTCAACAACTTTAAACCAAGCATAACTGGTGAACTAGGTTCTAGTACCACGTGTTAAGTTAGGTTGATTGTTAACAACACACCCATAAGTATTGCAATGAGTGTTGGAAATACAATAAACAACCAAAATAATAAGTAAAATAAAAACAAAATTGTTAATATAGTTCAAAGCAACAACATCTATATCTATGGAGCCTAACCTAATACAAAGCTTCCACTAAGTAAAAATAGTAAAGAGATAACCCACGAAATCTCTCACTTGCCTCACCACCCCAATTACAGAGTTCTCAACTTGTTGATAACATACTTTATTCAATAGTGTTTACCTAACACTTACTAGGATCAACATTTCGTCATAAGAAACTCTCTCGAAATTTTGTCCAACACACTCTTTACTTACTCCAATTCAACTCAACTTTTATTCAACTCAAAAGCTAAATGACTCAAATATACAAAGGGGATTCTTAAACACTTTTGACTTTAATTCTCTTAATTTTTCTCCCATGCCTTCCGAAATTCATCAACCTCCTATTTATAGCTCTTCACCATGAAGTCTCAAATAAAATCAGCTTCCATGTAGTTTTTAGGTGATTTCTTCTCTACTGGTTCAAGAATGTTGGTACCTAACCGACATAATAGAGTTAGACTCGTGTCCATCTTTATCTATGTCTTTTCAAGTATTTCGGGACTTTTTAGCTGTAATCTCTTGATAACATCAACTTCTTTGAATGCTTTTTCAAGTAATTTGATCATCATATAAGTCTTGATAAGTTAGGATTCTTTTAGGTACATGCTTTCTAGTGAGATTTTTATGATTACTAAAATAAATATAAACAAATGTTGTCAAAATAAATAAGTAAATATTGGAGCTCAAGTGGCCATAAACCCCAAGATTAAACTTGATTCCAACATGGTTGCTTGATCTACCATGTGACTACCCACGAAACCAAAAACCGTATACCCATAAGGTTACACATTACTAGCCATCCTCCTACTACAATTTGGAAGTGCATGCATCTAATAATATAAACAGGTAACATATTTATTATCTTTGAAAATTAATATTAGGTTTAGAATAAAATGTTATCTAAGCATTAAATAAGAAATTTATACATGTTCCATCTATAGATTTCATATATTTTGACAAGTTTGAGGTTCTAATATTTTGTAGCACTAAAGAAAATTTTGATGATATATGTGTTGTTGTGTGTTAATTGCAAATACGAGGTGTCTAACGATTTTTGTGAAGTATATATAATCTCATTTTGATTTGGTCTTGTTAGGATGATGGTGTTGGAGAAAGGTTGTCTTAGGATAGGTGGCTCGGAATTTTATGATTAAAGATGACATTTCAGAAAAAAAATAAAAAAAAGTACGAGTTTCCTTTATATCTTAAAATACCAAAAGAGCTAATGATGTCGAAATTGAAGTTGTGGAGTTATAAGATAATGTTGACTCTTAGAATTTTGTACTCAAATTTATTGCATCATCGAGTAGTTAAAAGTTTAAGAGAGTACAAATATATGAGAGATGCTTATTTGTTTTTTTTCTTTACTCTAATGATGAAGTGTTAATTGTGCGGTCTCGAGAACAGGTGATGGTAATCAATGCAATTTGGAGGTGATCATGAAGATTATTAATGGGATAGTTATATGAAAGGTGTCTCAAAATCCACTCTTTGTTTTAAGTTAATTATAAAGATATTGTCGGCACATTTGTTGCAACAACTTGTTTATACTAGAATTTTGGTTGAATTAGAACTTTGCATTGATCATTTTTGATGATGTTCAAATTCTTATAAAAAAAGAAAATGTTGTTGAACTTTGACAAAAAAATATTTTTGGACATCTGAAAGACAAAAAAGAGTTTTAAAAAATTTGGAAAAGACCTAGAGAAAGTTAAATCAGCCTTACATACTTGTGGATAAATACAAAGAGTTCGAGTTCTCCTCAAATTGTGACAACAATAACCACAATAGAAGTTGAAGTTGATTGGGAACCGACTTTGGAGGATGAAGAAGTTTTCTCAAATATAAATATCTCAAAAAAGATAGAACTTGCTCTTCCAAAGAGTATAGCCACATGAGAGCTATGAGGGTTTGTTGGTAATATTATCTTGTGAATTAATTCTCTTGAGTAAGAAAACCTTTATAACAAAAAGTTGGGCCTAAGAATAGATTTGAGTTAAACTCAAAACATGAGGATTGGACTTTTGGAGCATTAAAATAGTCATGAACCTAGGAATTAGGGTATTGGATTTGTGTAAGGGAGTTGATTGTATTGAGCACTTTTCTTCACTATTTTTTTGAGTTAGTGGAAGATTTTGCCTTACATTCTCCAAATTGAGTTAATATATCGATGTTCATCTTATCTTTTGTTAGTGTGCGTGTGTTTGCTTTGCAAAGTCTTCAACCATTCAAGTTTGGCAACTTCATTATTGTCACATTTTTTGCAAAGTCTTCAACCGTTCAAGTTTGGCAACTTCATGATTGTCACATTTTTCAATTTGGTTTTATACTTCTATTTCTTGTCTTCCAATTGTGGAAAAGAGTGAAAACTTTAGATCTAACCTTACTTGCTTTTATGACTTTTTGTTACGTTTTTACATGTTTGCCACAAATTAATTGTTTTCGATTCTTAGGAGACTTTTTCTCTCCAACTTGATGTGAAATTGTGTGGTTGTTTAAGTTATTTTGCTCTAATGTTATGATTCATATGGTGTTGAGCTCTATCATTGTTTATGATGTGCTAATTATCCAAGAATCGACTAAGCATGAGTTTAAATAGAATTGGATGATATACTAGGAGATGGTAGACTGGTACTACTACAAGCAATCTTTGCAATAACAACAATAAGAGGTCTATGAGGAAGAACTATCCATGATTCTTAAAATAAATTACTTAGCCTTTTATCATTTGTTCCTTATATTAGGTAATTCGATATCTAAATATTTGCTAAATTTCTTAGCTTTAGCTTATCTTGGTGGTTGCAAAGTTAGGAGCAAAATATGTTCGATCCAACTTAGAGAGTGTTTGAGAGATCTTATAAGTCGAGAGATCTTATACGTGTTTGATAATTTTTTTTTTAATAAAAGAGCTTATAAGCTCAAAAAACAAGATGTTGGTAACTTACAAGCTTTTTAAACCTAAGTTGGTTATTCTAAAATTATTTTTAATCATTTTATAAGTTACTTTATATTATATATCAAAAATAATATAAATATCCTTAAATTACATTTTATTAATAGTATTTAAGTTATTTTCATCATTATTATATAAAAAAATTATAATCAATTATAATTATAAATTTCAACAAAATATCCTAAGGAGATCTTACCACACAAATTTTAGCTTATGTTTAAAATAAAATTTATGAGCTTATAAATTCTAAAAATATTTTATAAATTATTTGATTTTATAAGTTCTTAAAAATAAGTTTACCCAAATGCCCTCTTAATATCTTCTAAAAATTAAATGTATTTGACAAATATCACAAAATAAAAAAAAAATAAAAAACAAAAATCCCTTGGTAGTTATTGTCATCTAGCTATTTCTTTCTCTAGATTTCTAAGACTTTCATTTTTGAAGGCCAAAAGGTGTAACACCCTACTACCATATGATATGAATGCTATTGTGTTTTTTTTTTAATTTAAGTTGTGCATTTATGCAACTGAACATTTGGGGGATGATGAATAGATTTAAATATGTATAAAATGTATAATAATAATTAGATGATGTGATAGTATATAAAAATAATAATTAGATTATAAGGTATAAATAAAAATAAATATGAGTATACATATGATGTAACACACATACACATATAAATATTGGTTTGATTGTGCATAAATGTAATAATTAAAAAATAATTAGTTATACATACATATATAAAAAAGAAAAAAAATGAATTTCAATTTGAATTGGACGTCCATTAGTATGGAATTGGATGGTGTTTTGAATCTGAATTAGGTTCCAAACAAGTGAAAATCTTATGCATTGGATGAAAAGGAAAGCTGCACACACAAAATGATTGTGGCAACAGTTATGGCTTTTTGGAATCTAAAATCCGAAAGAACCTAAAGTGTGCTTTTGAAGGTAACTATCTATTCATTAGCAAGGGACAAAAAATGAAAATTTTGGTACAAGTTGATAGTAATATATTCAATCAAAAATGAATTGAGGTAAGTAGGAGAAAACCTCCTGACCTTATTTAATTGTAAGTGTGATTATAACCATATTTTAAATTCTAGAGTTGAGTTTATTTAATTGACATTGTTATATGAACGGGTAGGTTTTGCTTGGATAAATTGTGCTTTGTAGATTTATATATATAAAATTATACATAATAATCCTCTAGCTATAATTTATAATCAATGTTTGGGTAAATAGAGCCATAATCTAGAATTAGACTTCTTATTATGGGAGATGAATTTTTTTTTTTCCATGACACATTTTATATCGGATACATCAATTTAACTTGTGAATGAAGTATGTAAATACAAGATAGATTGATTTGGCATGTAAAGTGTTTTTGTTAAATAGATAAATTTAGATTTGGAAATTCATTGAGATTTTTATTTTCAATCTCTAAAAATATCATTCTCATATAAACTTGATATTTTTTGTTACATATTTAGCGGATAGATGTAGAAAGTATTCCTATAAGTTCATTATGTAGTCCCTAACCGATTACCAAGTGCCCAAAACATTTTTCTAATTAGATAACTTAGAAGATTAAGTTGTTTGAAAGAGTTGGTAACTAGAGGAATTGCTATTTGTTCTTCCTTTTGACAAAAAAATTGAAAAATTAATTGAAATTTTGTAAATAGAGACGCAGGCCCATGCTCATAGATTACATGCATGAATTACTATGTTGATTAAATTGTTTGAAACTTTGAAGTCTAAAACTTCATCTGCGACCATTCCTTTCTTTTTAAATTTAAAGCATGTTAAGAATGAGTTAAAAATAATATCTATCCTCAACTAATGCACCAAAACTTAGTTTATAACTTTATGCAGAAGCTGTAAAAGGTAGGCTTATAATTTTTTTGACATATGTGTAACATGTTAAGATGCAATACTTTGTTAGTCTCCACTTGCATGAGCTAACATAAAATTTAATAGGATAGTTACATGTTACAGATTAATCGATATGTTTTCTATGTTTAGTATTCCAAAACTAAATTTTTACTTGTGGAAACTCAAAAGAACGAAGATTGTTTTAAACATACTAAGGTGTGTATAAGTCATTGAAAATAGTTATTGCTTGCTAAAAAGTTCTTATACGTACGAAAAATTGTTATCAATCTGGTTGTAATGATTATATTATGTGAACAACAAATTTTAAGGGTTGTTCTTTTACCATGTTTCTTTCTTGTTCTTTTATTGCAGGTCATAGATAAAATAATTAATGAGCTGCACATAAATGTCTTAACAAGAGGCATACCTTACAAAAATTAATGGCAAACATTGTTGTTATCTTATTTTTATTAGAATAAGAAAAAGTATATGATGATTTCCAATGTTCATAATTGTGTTGAAGTAAAATGAAAGTAGGGTAAGAATTATATGTTCCTTAACAAGTTGGTTGGTTGGTTTTGACATCTAGTGGAATTTAACTTTTGATTACAGCTAACTTGTTAATGTTTGGATAATTAATAGATGGTGTTTGCAATATTTGATATTGAGTATTGGTGGAATTTTGATCTTAGTTATTATTTCGTAGGTTATTTTCATTTATACCATTTATATGGAATATGGTAATTGTAATTTATTTGCTATGATATTTTTAGTCGTACTTATGAAGATTGCATTATTCACTATTTATTTGATATAACTTATATGGTGTGCTAAAAGCTATAAAGAGCGTGGCAAAAAAACCTATTTGCTAAGTAATTTTAGTGTAGTAAAGTTTTCATTATGACTCTATTTAGGACGACACAAAATTTGTAATAATACCGTAGTAAAAGAATTTTTACCACTAATTTTTCAAATACTACAATTTTTCGATCGTATGAAGTAGTTATTTTTCTTTTAGTGTGCCCATTCCGTCCCCCACATTAATTAAATTGTTTTTGTACTTATATATATACAATATAGTACTTAAATAAAATAAATCATAGAGAACTAAAAGTATATATTTTTTAATTAAAATAATCCATAAATTAACAATTAATTATGTACAATGCTGAGTAATCAATTATAAATAATTTTATTGATTAATTTTAAAACTAGCTACTTAAATTCATAATTTGATCACTGTACTAAAGATTAAAAAAGAATTCTATAAAAATAACTTTGAATAAGTATATATTTTAATTGTGATAAAATGCAAAACAAATTTTTTTTTTCTCATGACAAAATCAAATTCATTACAATAAACAAAAGTGGAAAAAGAAAAAAGAGTTGCCCCTTCAATCAATGCATAGGTTGAGAGACCTATTGTTTACTAAATTTATCAGACAATTGTTGTATGTGTCACAAGAGTAGTACTTGTAATAATATTAGTAGATCAATTTTAAAATTAAGTTTCTTACTTTATCCAATGGGCACTCATGGGAGAGAAAAGAGGAGTGAGGGCATTTTTGGCAGTGAAATAAGGGAGGGATCCGCGCCACCCCATTTTCGTCGCTAGTACTCTTTCACCATTAATTGGGCTTTATGTTTGTCTGATTTAGTCGAGGTTCATCTTCATTGTAAATGCTTACATTGTGCTAATTACTTTGATCTTTTGGACTATCAACAAGTAACCAAATCTCAAATTTTAATTATCACATTAAATGCTTCAAGCAAGGTGTTTTTTCACTTTGGAGACTACAAAATTTGATCAACTGTAGCAAGTTCAATTATAGAAACATCACGTGTTCTATAGATATCATTCAGTGTTTCAATCTTGCAGCACGATGATCATTATTAGAATCCTCTTTCTCTTGAGTTCCATCTTGAATTTGAGTTGCTTCTGTAGCCGTAATGTTTTGATTTAATGACAGTTCAACTATTTTCTCCCAATTCCAAACACTTAAAATTAAGGTACCTAGTGTATATGGACAACAGTGCGTAGGGCTGTTAATGGACAAAATTACTTAATTTAAACTAAATTAGACTCAAAATTCAAAGTATGTATTGTATATGGACAAACTATTTAGGGGTGTTAGTAGATCAAATTAATCAACTTAATCTAAATTAACTCAAAAGTGTTCTAAGTCTAACTAGTCTTGAACTCAAATGTTACTTTTTTTATTTTATTTTTTTCAGATTTGAGTGTGTTATTTGACTCAAGTTTAAGCTTGAATTTGATCTCTACAAAATTAATTTGTGTCAATTCAAATAGTTATGGACTTGGGTTGGAACCTGACTCAATTTATTTTAGGACAAACAATAACTTTGTTTCATATGAGCTTTCTTTGGTATCCCTACTAATTGGAGTTTTCCTTCGAAAAATCCTTAAGTTTCAAGCTTGTTAATGGAGTAAAAGCATTCACAATTAAAACTCATGCCCTGAGTTTTGTTTACTTTAATGTGTGGTTGTGATAAATTTATGTTTTGTCTATACTTGTTGATTAGTTTAATGTCTTTATGATGCTAGTGTAGTGAATGAAGTGATCGACTGATTATTTCAAATACAAAATGCAATAAAGCTCATGTTATGTGCATAAATTGCATATGGAGTATGAGCAAATTCAACTATTATGTTTGCTTGTTGTAACTAGAGTAAGGTTAATTCAACTTGAGCACAAGTAATGCTTCCATCCCACAATTATGAAAGGGTTTTTGTACAATATTATATGACAGGTTATCTTCTTCGGATAATTAGATTTCTATGGATTGGAACAGACAAGTGATAAAAATGGTATTAGAATTGGATTCATGTGTGCATGCTTCGAGGAGCCGACCAATTATATTGAGTGAAGTCAAGCTCGAGTTGCAATTTAACTCTCCAAAAATCATTAAGTACAACTCAAGCTCAATCTAATTAATCCAGAAAAGGGGAAAAACTTTTGAAGGGATTGTAATTTGAACTCATGACCTCCTTCAAATACAAAGACACCTATCATCATCAAAATAAACATGATTTTGAATAAATTTTAAGCTTTAATTATAAGAAAATAAGCATGAATAGAAAATATAAAAGTTGCACCATAAAAAAATAGCAGCAACAGCCTCTTTGATGTTAATAAAGGCAACATATAGACAAGATAAAATGTTATAAGTTTATCGTAATATAAATAGATATTTTATATATTTGAGTTTGAGTAGCTCAACAAATGTCAAGCTTACATGAACCATGTTTGAGTTCAACTTATTTCGCTTGAATCAACTTTTGGTTAAGCTGCTCGATTGAATCATTGAATCAAATTAAGCAATTTAGTTCACCATCAACACTATGCCTAAAGGGGGTACCCACATGTATGAGAATATAATAAGGATAGTCAATGGGGCAACACCAGTGTCAATAAGTTAGCATCGAATAGAGGCATGTGTAGGTTGAATAAGAAATAATGCAATATTTTTATCCACGTTAATTAGAGAAGAATTCTTGGACCATCTTGTATAGTAAGTTGCATTTCTTCTTAAATGATTGATTTTCTACGAATTAGAATAGGTCCTTGATATGTAGATATTTATTAGGTTAAACTTGAGTTCAATTACTCTTCATTAAAAGGCACGTCACGTGCTTTTGCTATTTTTAAACAATTTTATATATTTTGTTTATGAATTGTTTCATGCTTCCAAAAATATATCATAATTTAATGAGAATCGTTTTAAATAAGAATAATACATAAATGATCATTTTAAATTGTCAAGGTTACTATATATGATTGTTATGGAACAATTCATCAATTTATTATCATCATTCAAATAATCCTCAAAATTATAATTACATCCAAAAAATAAATATTATCTTAATATATAAAATATATTAAGTATTCATTCAATAAAAAAAAATAGTTTAGCAAATTAGACGGTAGTAATAATGATACACTTCATTATTAGTATACAAAAATGTGTCTAAACATATGTTATATCAATTCGCATTTTATAACTCTTACAATTTTTATGAACGCTTATTGGTATAATGTTTATGTGTATATTTTTATTTCCTCAAATTAGTTTACAGTCTATTCCACATATCTTAATGTTTCATACGTATAATTATTTATATTTCTACTACAATTCAATTAGTAAGAAATTCTCTAAAGTAAAATTATAAAAATATATTTTAAATCATTATTATTATGTATTTATCTAGAAAATGTATAGTTTTATGCAAGATATTTTGACATGATTTTTCTAATATTTATATGAATGTCTTTAAGGAACATCAACTTTTTATTTTTACGACACAATCGTTCAAGTAAAAAAAATTTCTTTTGAAAAACTTGTAGTAACTGACATTATTTAAATTGAATATTTTTTGCACATCCATATTATAATTTAGTAAATACACCTTCGATTAATCGATGTTAATAGGCGTTTACATGGTTTTTTAAAATTTTGTGTTAGGTGTATTTCTATCTATAATGTAATGCTAAGCGTATCATAACTATAATTACAAATTTATGCAATACTATCATTAGATTTAATTTAGGCCAAAGCATTGTGTAACTATTTTAATTATATAAATGATTGATTATTTACTAGTAATTTGGCAAAGTTTATGTGTAACAATGTAAGCAAAAACTAAATAATTTTTTGATATAATAAATAATAATTTAAGATAGATAACATGCAAACATTGAACTTATATCTAACATTTAATATAAATCGAAAAGGTTCAAATCATAATTTTTTTTCTTTAAATAAAAATTAACGTAGAAATAATATTTTATATCTTTTATATATAGTATGTATGAGTGTGCAAGAAAAAGATAAATAACTTTTGTCTGTAGATAATTAAAATGAATTAACTAATATTAAAAATTAAAAACCGTAAACTCTCAACTCAAATTTGAAACAAAAAATTATGGGTTAGTTAATTGTTAGTTGATTAACAAAAAAATAAAGGTACATTTGGCAATTCATTAAGAGATAAAAAATAGTTATTACTGAGTGTATAAATTTAATAATATAGCATAGACTGATTGAAAATATGGTATAATTGACAAAATATAATAACCAATGGGTAGTTATTTTAAGGATGGGAACTTAACCATATACTAAAGATTGCTTATGAAGGATATTTCAGAGAAATCATTAAAAGACTAAATAAAGTTTTGACAATAATATAATATTAAAGATATATACACAATGGATTGCTAATAATCTAATTTAATTTCTACTACAGTGTTGGTAAAAAAATTAAGAATTTTTATGATTAAATCTAATATCTTCAATATTAATTTCAGCAATTCAAAAAACATAAATAATATATATTTTTAGTTTTATAAAGCTCGAATTCAGCCTCAAGAGCCAAACTTGAATTTAATTTATTTCTTTCTTTTTTTCAATTTTGAGCCATGAATTTTCGAAGTTCATATGTGTTTTTTTAAATATGTTTTTTTATATTTTAAAGTTTTGTTTTATTTATTTTCTTCGGATGTTACTTAAAATCGAGGTTTGTGAAATATTTCAAGTGTCACAATGATAAGACAATTGCTTCATTTTTCAATTGAACCTCAAATAAGAGATCCATGAATTAAACAATAATATATTGTGCTTCACAATAACCACCGGACTTAGCGTTTTTTTATTTTTTTATTCTAATTAATTTTTTAATTTAATAAATTAACTCACCTATAAATCTTTAATCAATTTAACCTATTTTGTCATTTGAAAAGACTAGATGAGGTTATAATAAATTGTAATAATTTTAAATTATTAAAATTTTATTTTAAATAAGAAAATATTTAAATAAAAGAACTTTCTTTCAATAAATTGAATTTTAAATTATAGTCTTGTATAATATTTTTTAAATTTTTCATACTTTGACATTTACATTGTAATAATAATTTATTGTAATTTGAAATTATTATAATTTTTTTTAAAATGAAAAAAATTATCTAAAATGGTAAGATGACATTATAATAAATTATAATAATATTAAATTATTTTTTTAAATAAGAAAATTTATTTAAATGAAGAACTTTTTTTCAATAACTTTAGTTTTAAATAATAGTCTTGTATAATATTTTTTAGATTTATTATATTTTGACATTTACTTTGCAATAATAATTTATTATAATTTGAAATTATTATAATTTTATTTAAAATGAAAAAATTTATTTAAAATGGTGAGATGACGTTATAATAAATTATAATAATTTTAAATTATTATATTTTTGTTTAAAATAAGAAAATTTATTTAAATAAAAGAACTTGTCTTCAATAAATTGAGTTTAAATTATAGTCTTGTATAATATTTTTTGAATTTTTTATATTTTGACATTTACGTTGCAATAATAATTTATTGTAATTTGAAATTATTATAATTTTATTTAAAATGAAAAATTTTATTTAAAATAGCGAGATGACGTTATAATAAATTATAATAATTTTAAATTATTATATTTTTGTTTAAAATAAGAAAATTTATTTAAATAGAAGAACTTTTTTTTCAATAAATTGAGTTTTAAATTATAGTCTTATATGATATTTTTTGGATTTTTTACATTTTAACATTTACATTGCAATAAAATACAATTTGCCAAAAAAATAGAAAAGTAGCGCTTTTTTAAAAAAATAAGTGATATTTTTCTTATACATATTGTTATATAATAGGTTAAAAGATGTATGTTATAACATTTAAATGAGATTGTACGACATAATTATAATAAAATTAATAAAAGCTAGTAAAATTAAAAAATTTGAATACATGTAAGAGGAAATATTAAATACTATACGTCATTCTCATCCTTTAGGCAACTACTTATGCCATAGTGTGTAGGCTGTCTAGCACAATATCCTTTATGTGGTACTGGATCTCATTGGAGATAATGTAGAGTATGGGGCTGTTGTGCTTTCATAATCACAAAATCTTGTTGAAGTAGTACTGGAAATCCACAGTATTACCAAAGCTACTATTGTAGAGTCTACTCATGAAGGGGGTGTAAGGAGACTCCGAAAGTATTATGCATGGAAAATCGACCTGTGGCATATATAGAGAGCGGGTGTTTTGATGCATTGACTAAAATACATATATATCCTCTAGATCTATAGTGCTATGACCTGGTATCTCATGCTGATATAAAATGTGCTAGAACTTGCTACATTGTGGTGATAGGGTATGCTACGTCTTGGACTAAGATGTACTAAGGCAATGTCATCCGTCTAGTAGTATGGTAGAAAATCTCGCTAGACTCGCTATTGTGATAGTCGCTCGAAGCTATTAACAATTTGTTGATTGTACCCATCAGAACGTAGTTGCTGCATTTGCTATGCCTGTAATCAACTATTTGCATATTATTGAATAACACACACACACACACACAAACACATATGTACATACACAAATATAAAAACGTACAACGTGTGGAAAATAAGTGACGTGGCCAGGTTGATATTCGATGTGTACAAATACATGCCCAAGAGTGATGAATCAATGCGTGATTCTATGGTACTACTCGAAGTAATCTCTTGATACTCGTGTGTCTGGAAAAATGGAGTTCCTTATGATATAATCGGCGCTAGACCATTCTTGAATATATGTAGCGTGGTGATGAACCCAGTTAGTCCCTGGACACCCGTGCTAGTACTCGCTATGCCGTGGTGGATCAGCAGGAATGCCTTGTGGAATTTCAAGTTACCTCAATACCCGATCGATGCGGTGTATCGTAATAATCTCGTAGTAGATGGGTGGATTACAAAATGTCCACAATCGTCGCCCACAAGATCGGGTAGCATCTCTTACGCCTCGTTGCAATAAAGCCACCATTGAAACTGAAACAAAACATTTAATGTATATGCAATTGATGGTATACGAGATACAATATACTTGGATTTGATGGTATGCATATTTAATGTGACAAAAGTTACTCATACTTGAGACTCTACCTCTCCATCTAATGTAACGGATAGAATGAGATGCATTTGACGTGTTACTCCTTCTTACCCTGGTCCAACTGTATGCATGGAAAAATAATCAAGAAGACTAAATATAACAGTTGCACAATAGCACGACAAGGCATATACTTTGATGAGATATACCGTACTCCGAATGGTGCAGCCGGCAACTGCACATCACCAAGCATAGTTAGTGGGCCAATGTAAATTCCACGATCACGAGTATGTGGTCCTAACCCCATGATCTTAATTGAAGTTCATATTTGTAAAAATTATAGTGGGCCACTTATCGTTTACCTGCCTCACATGCACGCGAAGCACAACTCTCTATACACGTGTGCCAACACTGCGCTCCCCCAACTATATGGTTAGAATCTAATGATATCTTCTAACATGCGCAGGTATAATAGCTTCACTCTATGTCTGGATGAATCGGGAAAAAGTTTGCAATCGTATAATAGTAACATGTAACAGCAAGTGTAGCGGGCAATGTCATCATCCATACTATCAGCTATGAGCTCCTAATATTGGACCTCCCTGACTAAAACTGAAAGTGGTATAGTGGCACTACTGAATACATCTGTGGCAGGTGCAAACCCTAAATACTCTATACAATACTCATGTCAAATACTAATATCCCAACGCTTATCTACTCTTATAATTGGGGTACCCTTCACTGGTAGCTGTCAAATTAATGTCACATCCTCTGATGTAATAGTGGCCTCTCTAGTCACTAGATGAAATGTGTGAGTCTCATGACACCACCTCTCGACCATCGTTGTGATCAAGTGCCAGTTAAATACTACGTGTCCACACTTACACACCCCATAGAAACAAAATCTGTGCAAAAACAGTACAACTCGATCATCTAAGTCACCAATTCTGGCTGGTGCCCTAGTCTGGTGCTGTGGCTAAAGTGTAGTGTCTATATCTCCAAACCACATAGTGGTTGACCTATGGCTATACTATAAGTAAAGTAAATTGTAATCTAGTAGATCCGAATCAACTCATAGCCATCTTAAAGAAATCCTACACAAAAAATCACCTACAATAATTGGACCCTGAATTAACAGCAATCACGTAAGAATGACAGAATTCATCACCTTATTTTAACTTTAATAACAATGTTAACAATTGTATATCAATAGAATGCATGCTTTTATAAGCATAAATTGCCAAAAAGTAGAGTATAGAGTGACACCTATATAATAAAGTCATTGTGATAAAACAATGTGTACAAATGAAGAGGAATCCACTTACAAGAATATGAATTAACGATAACATCTAGAAGATGAATTAATGAGGACGTTTAAAAGATGAAGGTATATCTAAATCTTGTAATTGACATTGGGCCACCCACTGCGATTATTGTCAGGCCTAATGTTGTGCCCAATCAATTTGATTTAGTATTCAACACGACGGGTCCCCTCTAACACACCTAATCATACGCTTATGGGGGTTGTGGACTAATTCAAATGATGGATCATTCCAATAATTTTTGATCCAAATAGGATTGAATCTTCTTACATATATGTATATATAACTTCGAATGGAAAAGTATGGCATCATTAACCTCTTAGAATTCACACCATACTTTCAGCAGACAGCAATCGCGCGTAAGCATGGAACACCACGCAACAACCACTTTCTACATGTGCAATTCTTATTGGATATCTCCACAGCATGCACATTTCCTCCACATCTTTCTCCATCTTGTGTTGTGATCACGCAACCTGACTGTACATTTCTATCATATAATTGCATCAAATGCCACATGGATTTGTGCTCTGCCTTTATATATGTTTTTGTAGGTCAAGTGGGCCACTCATCCCTTCTTGTAATCATAACTTCACCATCAGTTATTTTCTCCCTGAATTTAGTTATAGCTTGATCAAACGTCATTTGCACAATTGAACATATTGGCAATTGTCGTATTCCCTTCATCACCCACCCCATTAATGCATTCTGATATGTTGGTTGTTAATATCATATATATCCAACCTCTGTCAAACAACAAAGCCTACTTCTCTGTATCAATTTCATGCAAGTAGTTATAGGCTTCCAAATTGATTTGTTTTATATGGTTTAAAGTTTGAAAAAAAAAATTTCTCCTGGTTCTCTACACCCACTCTCCAGCACTAGTCACATAAATGTCGAGACTTGAAAGATTTTAGAATGTTTGCACACACATGCCAAAGACAAAATCGATACCTTTCGCGTGGAGCCTTGAACGTATCAATGTCCTCAACAGCAGAAAAAAGGCTAAGGTGTCTATTAGATACAAGACAATTATATTCTCTACCACAAATAATGTATTTATCCAACATTTGCAAAAACCAACGCCATGACTCTGTATTTTCATCATCTACCAAAGCATAAGCAAAGGGCAACATTTGCTGATTAGCATTAATAGTAACTCCAATCAATAGCTTATGACGATACTTTATATGCAGGTATGTGCCATCCACACTAATCACCAGCCTGCAATGCATATATCCATCAATACAAGGTTTGAAAGCCCAAAAAAGGTAAAAGAGCATCATCCCATTAAGCACTAGTGTGTCAATGCATCTCTACTCAACAACAGTGCCTGGGTTCTAGTTTTGTAGTGCAGTCATATATGATGGCAACTTCTTCACTAAGTCTTCCCACGTGCCATACACATTCTCAATAGTACGTTTCGAGCTATACCATGATTTTACATAATTAATCTCATAACTATACTGATCTTTTACAACTTGAATGACATTTTCCCCTCAATAATAGGGTTCTGATGAACCAATCCTACGAAAAGTGCCGTTACAATGTTTTTATCCAAATTTGCATGATCCATGTGCAGATCCCCCGAAAAACAAGTGTGGGCTCTGCTGTATTTAGTTATCTTCCACAACCCCAATTTCTACCTTAACGAAGCCCTAAGATGCCAGTCACAAGGTTAATCAATTGTAGTATGTTTATATTTAACCTTCCACATACTGGGTGTGCTTTTCACCATGCAGTACTCGCGTTTTGCATGTGTTATAGAGTAATCCGTCACGGTAATTTGGATATGACCCTTGTCCTTAAACACCGTGTTCAAATGGAGCTCTCGTTTGTGCTCGTCATAGTACGTGCTCCATCTACCATTGGAATTTTTAATACTGTCAGTTATTATTTCTAGCCGTAGTTGTGAAAAGAAGGGCATAGACAGATACAATATCACCATCAGTGGTTCTATCACATGTCCAGGTTCTAGAAAAGCTGATGAATACAAAGGCACAGTTGATGGCTTTGTCACATATTCATGTATTGAGATAGTTGAAGAATGCATAGGCACAGTGCTCACTGGCCTTGGCACATGTTGAGGGTATAGACTAGCTGATGGGTCGTCATTTGATGCTATTAATACCTGCTGCATCAAACTGACATCGACTGCATCTTCATCTTCTTCATTCTCATCATCTCCCTCATCTCCATAATCTCTATGATTGATATCGGATGTTAATCAGTATACTTGTTGTTCATGGGCATTACAAAACATCTCGCCATCATTATCCATGCAAGCCTCGAGTCTGCACCAATATTTACTGCAGGTTCTGACGAAATAGGAGATCTACTTCCATATTCTAATCCAAAATATGATGCTTGTATATTAAGATTAGACAACATGTCATCCTCTTGAATAGTTATATGAGTCATATGAGTCAACGCTTCAGCGACCAAGGGCACGCTGCTGATCTGTCGAGTTCCAAAGAATGATTGGTGGGAGGCTTGACCTATTTCCCTTTCACATGTGGTACATTATATTGATTGTCACAGTCTCTCCGTTCTATTTCGATGTACAAATCTAAATATATGACCAAATTGATCAGATTAAACAAGAATTGAAAATTTATGTCATTTTCAATTGCTAGCAGGACTATATCATGTCTCTCAAATGCATCTCTTAATACAAACATTATTTTCAAATGGATGACATAATGATTTTAATCCACTCTAGTCAAATCATACACCATCGTCTCTAACTCAACAAAATTGATACTGCGACGTATGTTTTGCAAATAACGAGGCCCAATGTTGTAACTCATGTGGTTTGAGTTTTGCACAATATAACCCTCTTTTAGTATAACATAATCTGAATATCAACTTCAAATACTATATATTCAAACAAATAGTTTACATACATGATGCAATCAAATATAAGCGTCACATCTATAATATGGTATATACAAATATAGTATGACTAGTTACACTAAGTAAAATATGTTTGATTGTTTGACTAATTAAAAAAAAATAATGAAAGAACTCTCAATTAAAAGACTTGTTTTAAACATATGAGTATGGATAAGTTTAAATTTCTTCAATGCTTAATAATGCATCTTTCAAACTTCAAAAAAATTATATATTTAAGTAAATATTTTTCGCTCATCTAATATTTTGTAGTATCATGTATTAAATATTTAAGTAAATATTTTTTCATTCATCTAATATTTTTTGGTATTATGTATTAAATATTTAAATAAATATTAATTTTTTAGTATCATGTATTTAATGTTTAAGTAAATATTTTTTCATTCATCTAATATTTTTTGATATTATGTATTAAATATTTAAATAAATATTTTCTCTCATCTAATGTTTTTCAAATTTTATGTATTAAATATTTAAGAATCTATTTTTCATTCATCTAATATTTTTTTATATTATGTATTAAATATTTAAATAAATATTTTCTCTCATCTAATATTTTTTCCATATTCTACAGAAACCAAACACGAACACTTCCAATGCAATCAAGTGGAAATGGAGCTCCATATTCTAACAATACTTTTGATCATCAAATTTTTGAAAAACTCCAAGCAAAACAACATTTTGAGAAGGTCATTTCCTTTTTGAGAAATGCTAAGCAATCTTAGCAAGGCCCATTAGCAAATAAAGATTAACAAGGGCATAGCCAAAATATATATATTCGTACTAATCTTAAAAAAATTTTAAATTCTAAATACAATTAATATTTTATACATAAAGAACTATCAATCAACATACATTTTATCATTATTGTTAAAAGTACAATATCATAAAATTAGACCATCTATTATGCAATTTGTATCAAAAGCAATATCACAAAATTAATAAACCTTCCACTAGCCATAATTAATCTATTCATCAAATCAAATTACATATCCCTTTAGTAACAGTAATCAAACAAAATTAAGAAAATTGAAAGCAATAATGGAAAGAAAAAGAAAGAAATTCAATATACAAAAAAATAAATATAAGCACTCAAATTAATTTTTGGCAAATAAAAAGATAAAAATAGACACTCAACAAATTAATACAGTCACTGCTTCCGTTGCCACCGTCAGTTGAAATAATAGAAAATCGCCGTTGCTTTTTCATTGGGAAGAGGCGTATTTCGGTCACCTACAATGGTTTGGAGAGGAAGAAGGGCTGCCGGCTGAAGCACAGCTGAGAAGTGTGTTTGGTTCGGTCGAAATCCGTCGCTGACGAGAGTATTTCTAACGAAGGAAAAAAATGAGGAAGAAGATTGTGTTCTGAATTTAACATATGGGCTGACGTCAAACGCTGAGATGATGTCACCATATCTCTTCTTTTAAAATACGATCATTTTTATTTTTATTTTTAACAAAAAGTCTATCCTACCATTTTAGACGGTGAGATGACGTTAGCATATGTTATCTTACCATCTAAAATGACGAGATAGATCATTTATTTAATTACCTTAAAATAGGATTAATTTTGTAAAATTGAATATTAATTAGAATAAAAAATACCCACCGGACTTACCATTAGTATTTGTTGATTGTTTTTTTTTAATTATTTAATAACGTTTTTCAGAATCAGAAAGGAAAGGGCAAAAAGAAAATTCAAAAAGTCAAGGTAGTTTTATTTCCCCCTCCAACCCAACACGTGTTGGTCACGTGATCCGTCTTCCCGCCAAAATGTTCCCGCCACAAAGCCCTGATACCCAAACCCTTGATTGATATCCTCGTCTTCACCGTAGCACTTCACCCTCACGAACACTCCCACACGCTCAGACACAGAGAGAGAGAGAGATGTCTGGTTGGGACGAGGGAGGAATATACTACAGCGACCAGGCGCAATTTCCCCATGGCGGCGGCGAACTGGCGGAGACGGCTAACCGCCACGCGGCGCTTCAGAAATTCAAGGAATTCATAAGGAATTTCCAGCACAAGAGCCAGCCCAATGTGTTCCCTTACAGAGAGGCTCTGTTGTCCAACCCCAAATACCTACTTGTTGATCTCGCCGACCTCATCTCCTACGACCCTGATCAGACCCTCCCCCAATCCCTCCGCCAGAACCCCGCTGACTACCTCCCCCTTGTAAGCAATATTACATTCATGTGCGTATGCCTCGGATTTTTAGAGCCCCATGCGTGGAGTGTGAAAGAATTGACTTTTGCTATTTTAATTCGGTATGCTTAATCGACAGTTAGGTTAGTCTTATAGACAACATGAACCTTGTTTTACAGCAGTGCATTATAAATATCTTACATTGTTTATAGCACCTTGAGTTCAGATGCTTAACATCTACAACTCGTGAATAGGTTGCCTGACAATCGTTGTTTAGTTCTGTTACTTGCCTTTAGCTTAGATTGAAGAAAAGACATTTAGTTGGAAGATCATTGCGTTGGTATGAAAATGCATATCATGTTACATTTTCTAACATTGGGCATGCTACGATGTCATGATTTAGATAGATTGGCGTACTAAGATTTTCCACCTTCTCTTTTTTCATAAACAGTTTGAAACGGCTGCAGCAGAAGTTCTGGCTGGTCTTAAATCGAGGGTGGCTGGAGAGACTGGTGAAATGGAAGAGCCAGTGCCTGGGGAGGTACAAGTATTGTTGAGGTCAGAGCAAGATCCTGCTTCAATGCGTTCACTGGGGGTATGCAGATTTACCTCAATTCGTTTTCTTTTTACATTTTTAGGGTGTGCATTGTACTGAAAATAGTATTTTATCCTTGTAAAATGGTGTGTAGGCACAACATATTTCAAAACTCGTTAAGGTATCGGGAATTGTCATTGCCGCATCAAGGACCAAGGCAAAAGCTACCTATGTGACATTGTTGTGCAAAAATTGCAAGAATGTAAAGCTTGTTCCATGTCGTCCGGGGCTTGGTGGAGCTATTGTGCCTCGATCTTGTGACCATGTCCCTCAGGTTCATAATAAATGGTTTCCTGCAGGCTTCATAGCAAATTATTTTATTAATTATGTATTGACTGACTGTACAATTTTCAGCCTGGAGAAGAACCATGCCCAATTGATCCGTGGATTGTAGTTCCGGATAAAAGCAAGTATGTTGACCAACAGACACTAAAACTGCAGGAAAATCCCGAGGTAAGGAATATTTTACCTAATACTTATTTGCAATTTGTTTCACTGATGATAAATCTTGTGACCAGATAAATCCTCTTACATTTGCATCTTGTTATTGATTTTTTCTCCTAAATTTAAGGATGTACCCACTGGAGAGCTGCCAAGAAACATACTTCTGTCAGTTGATCGCCATCTTGTACAAACAATTGTCCCGGGAACAAGATTGACCATTATGGGGATTTACAGCATCTTCCAAGCTTCCAATTCATCAACTTCGTAAGAATTTAGCTTTATGCTCAAGAATTAACTTTGCCTGCATAATTTCCAATTAATGGACTTTGAGTTATTTGAGCAGTCACAAAGGAGCAGTAGCAGTTAGGCAGCCCTATATCCGGGTCGTTGGATTAGAGGAAACTACTGAAGCTAATTCTCGAGGTACAACCAATTTCACCAGAGATGAGGTAATTATGTGAAATCATATTTGCCATTTCTGATTAATTAACTGTCAGCATCTAAGGGTGGAATTACAACGTGTTCAGTAATATTGTCTAGTCTGGGGTCTGGAATGCTTCATGTTAACTCGTTACCAATCTCAGATCGAGGAATTCAAAAAATTTGCATCAGACAGCAACCTTTATGAACAGATATGTTCCAAGATTGCACCCTCAATTTTTGGTCATGGCGATGTGAAGAAGGCTGTTGCATGCCTTTTGTTTGGAGGCTCGAGGAAGGTACACTATTAACAGGCCACCGTCATTAGTGCTATTCTAATGGTTTAACAGATTGAAAATAGTTCTTTGGATTTGCAGACTTTGCCTGATGGTGTAAAATTAAGAGGTGATATCAATGTTCTGCTATTGGGGGATCCATCGACAGCCAAATCACAGGTGGTGCTGATTTCTTTATTTTGAGTATTAGTTATCTCATACTCTAATTTGACATTGCTTATATATATGAAATTTAACTTTAGGATATGAATTCTGTAATAGTACGGTTATTCTTAAAGCAACATGATAAAAATTGTTTCTGAAATTGGGTGTATTTATTGTGTAGTTTCTCAAATTTGTTGAGAAGACAGCTCCAGTGTCCGTATATACTTCTGGAAAAGGCTCATCTGCTGCAGGTCTTACTGCTTCCGTTATACGCGACAATAGCTCAGTAAGTGGCGCCCCAGTTATGAAAGTGCAATTGAACTGATGTTTTTCATATGGTTGCTTTAGTTATTTTAGATAGCATGCAATTCCATTATTACTTCAGATGAAATGTTTTCATGGTTCTTGTTCTTGCCTCAATCATTCAGCGGGAATTTTATCTGGAAGGAGGTGCCATGGTCTTGGCAGATGGAGGAGTTGTTTGTATCGATGAATTTGACAAAATGAGGGCTGAAGACAGGTGATTGAATTAAAATAGGATTGAGATCTGAATCATATGCATCTGTTTTTATGTTTATAGTTACCACTGGAATTGATCAAATTATTGATGCCCGTGGTCCAGGGTTGCCATTCATGAAGCTATGGAGCAGCAAACTATTTCCATTGCTAAAGCAGGAATAACAACAGTTCTCAATTCCAGAACCTCAGTACTTGCTGCTGCCAACCCTCCATCCGGCCGTTACGATGATCTCAAGGTCCATTAGTTTCTTTCGACTGTTCATCACAATCATTTCATCTTAGCTTGAAAAACTAACTGGCTTTTATTGCTTTTCAGACGGCTCAGGACAACATTGACTTACAGACCACAATTCTTTCAAGATTTGACTTAATTTTTATTGTGAAAGATATCAGAATGTATGCACAAGACAAGGTACAAAAACATTAATCATTAAATGCTTATATTTCAAAATCAAGTGTGGGATCAAGCAAAGAACAACTTGAAAAATATGGAGTTATTCACAGTTGTTATTTATCCTGTTCTAAATTGGTACTCATTAACTTGAAGGCAGACACAATGGAGGGGATCATATTCAGATTTCTCTAATGAACTTGGATATAGAACATTGCTTAGAATACTCTAGCAGAACAGCCTATGAAAAATCCAAATGGAAATAATAACAAAACCTAAAGTGATGCTATGTGTTTCCAGAATATTGCGAGCCACATCATCAAAGTTCATGCATCTGCTGATGCAACCCCACGTGACACAAAGTTTTCCAAAGAGGATAACTGGTTGAAAAGGTCTGCTGTTAATAAAAGATGCCTTTAGTGGTTGTAGTGATTGCTTGATATAGGCTGCCTTTTTCTCATTTGGTTAGGTTTTTTGTCCAGGTATATACACTACTGTCGAACTGAGTGCCACCCCCGTCTCTCAGAGTCCGCAGCATCTAGATTGCAGGAGAGTTATGTAAAGATTAGACAGGTATTAGTTTAACCAGTTAAATGATATGCTGAAACAGATACTGTGGTTAAAAATAACCATCTTAGTTTAGCAACTTGAATTTCCCCTGCTTCTAGTTGATGCAAATTCTATTAAACATGATTGGATAGTTTCTCCTACTTATTGTGAATTCTTATAGGACATGAGACGACAAGCTAATGAAACTGGTGAGACAGCTGCAATACCAATAACAGTGAGGCAGTTGGAAGCTATTGTGAGGTTAAGTGAGGCACTTGCTAGAATGACCCTGTAAGTTGATAACTGCAGCATTGCTCCGAATGTGGTTTTTATTATTCCCCTAGCCTAAAAAATGTTTAGATCTTCTTTGAAAATCTAATCATTGTGAAAACTAGTCTTAGTTCTTCTATGTTGCGTCGGGGTCTGAGCTTTAAGGTAATTCTGATATTGGAACGAAAAGCTGTTCTCTGGTGAAATTACATTTTGATGTTTGTATCATACGTGTGAATGTTACTCTAGAATTGAGAGTTGTACAATCTTATTTAGTAATGCATTGTGATAGGCTTTGTGTTTTGAGCATTTATTGCTGATTGACAAGGAAGAGATATGGGCATGTGCCTGTAGGTTACCATAATAATTCACTTTCTGTCTAATAATTCAAACAATGGAAATGCATTTATCAGGAGCATAAGCTTGACGTTTTCCCATGTAGCTGCAGTAAGAAACCGTTAGTCAACGTTTCTTCTTGAAAACAATAACTATTTTCGTGTGCTTTTTTTCTCCAGCTATCAATGGTGTTGTAATATTCATTTATTTATTATTTTAACATTTGATGTTGGGAAAGAGTTAGTCGTTGTTTACCGAAACATTTCTCTATTAATACAGATCTCATGTTGCAAATGATAACCATGTCCTGGAAGCCATCAGACTCTTTAACAACTCCACAATGGATGCTGCTCGTTCCGGAATAAATCAGCACATAAACCTTACTCCCGAGGTAGCAAATGAAATAAAGGTGAGCATTCTTTGGCTCTCACTAGCCTCGTCCATCCCCAAGTATATCATTCTTGCTTTTTTGAAATGGACAGCAAGCTGAAACCCAAATAAAAAGAAGAATGGGGATCGGAAGCCATATATCAGAGAGACGTCTCATAGATGAGCTTACCAGGATGGGCATGAATGAATCCATTGTAAGGGCCTAATCTTTTATAATACCCCACCACATGGAACTAAAGTTGCAATGCTTTGAATTTTCTCTAGTTGGTAATCAATTTGTGCTCCTGTCTGAGATTCTTCTTTTGTATGTCTGGTGCGCGTGACAGGTCAGAAGAGCTTTATTGGTTATGCATCAAAGAGATGAAGTAGAATACAAGCGAGAAAGACGAGTAGTTGTCCGTAAAGCTTGAATCTTGATGTGGCCTTCGGCAGGCCTGTGCTTGGCAAAATGAAAAGGATACTTGTATGATAATGCAGTCAAAACTTTGTGATGGATTAGGAACAATTATTCAATTATGTGCCCGGTTTAGATATCCATATTTATAACGGTAGTTTCAGGGGCTCACTTTTTTCATGTTTCATACATCATTCAAAGCTGGCTTGGCTCTTTGCACTTAAAACACAATTAGAATGTGGGTATGGAATTCCCTGCGTGCTCTACAATTCTAACAGTTGAATCTTTCAGCAACTCTTCTATATTTCCTACTTGTTGGTTGCATGGACGTTTCAGAACGCGGATCTAGGTATGGAAATAATTATTAATTATCTGAGTTTAAGCATAGTATGGTTACATATGTACTTCTCTTTCATTTAATAATAACAATTTGTCTTCTAATTATTTATTATTTATTAATTTTCTTTCTTTTTTTTAACTAATAATACTTTTTTGCAACAATAAACAAATACGTAGATTGGATTGTACGGCATATGAAAGATAATGAATAATCTCATACGCCCATTGAAAAAGAATTTTCCATTACAAAGATTTAATAAGTGTCACGAAACATACAAAAACTATTCTAGTAATCAGCCTGCCTTCGAAGTTCTGGCTACCGGTGGTAATACAACCAAATCAAGTTTCCCAGGATAAGGTGTCCACAGCCCCAGTCCTCCCCTTTTCTCTATCAACTCAGGGTGTCTCTTAAACTCATCCATGGTTTTTGCCCATTCTATCTTAGAAGAATGTTCACGAGTGTGCGGGTGCAATATGAAGATTGAGTTGTATTCACAATTGGGAAACATAAAAACCTTGAAAGTGTGTCCTAACCTATAGACGACATATCCAAAGCTCAGCTGATCTCTTGGTGTGAAAAGGTCAACCTCATTGAACCATAAGCAACTGAACAGATTATTCAGTGCAGTATGTTCTCGTATGATAATTGCTCCTTCGGGTACATCTGCATTTAAAACAAATTATAGCAGTGAACACAAAAGAGAGTCCCCGGATTCATATAGTTTGTTTTGTTTCAACTCCCCTCGTGAGGGAAATGTTTCATAAAATTGTTGATCTTACCACTCAAGGTGTTTTTATGAGGACCCCAAGGCTCCATTCCCTCATATCGATATATTTTCATGTGTAAATCAATTAGAGGGCGTGCATATCGCTTCCTCCGCTTGTTTGCATCAGCCTCTTCGTATATACTCCGGTGGTGTTTATGCTGAGCAATAGCAAAGGTGTACTTCCAACGCCACAAATATCTGACAGTTAAGAATAAATTGCTCTTTAAGCTCAATTAAGTTCTTGCTAGCCGAATCTACACAAACCCACAATAACAGTAAGTGTGTCTCGTTTATTGTGTAAATAAAGTACTATTATACCTCTCCAATAGGAGCAAAGGATCAACTATAAGCTCCATTTTACCATCAACCCAAATGCTGTACTGGGCTTGAGGGAACAACCTATGAGTTAATATCTTTGGAACCTTCCCATTTCTTCTAGGCTCATCATACGGCTGATGCTTAAGCAGAATCAGACGCCAGATTCCCACCCATTGCCCTCCGTCATTATCCTCTCTAACACTGGCATTTTTCTTGATGAATTCAAGAGACACTTCATCAACGACCATTAGAAAACAAAATAGATTTTGTGACCGTTTACTAATATTGGATGGCTGGTGAGGAGTATCATAAGCATCAAAAATGCCCGTTGCAACAACAAATCTACATTTCTTCACATATTCAATATCTTTAGAATCCATTTCGTCACCACCACCTCGTATAAATCCACAATGCACCTGAAATTATTTTATACCTTTTGCAGTTAAAATCAGATGAAGTAGCAGCCCTGCAGACTGATGACATATCACTCTATTTGTAGTGCAACTCAAAAAGGGCTATTTCAAATGCAAAAATCACTCTTTTGCTCTTTCATTTCATTAGATTTTAAAACTATTTGTCAAGAATGCATTATTTAAACTAAACTAAGACAAGAAAAAAATGGTACAGATTTTTCTATTCAGCAGAGGAGATATTGTATTTCATATTAGAAAAGGAAATATAATAAAAAGAATTTCTTTGTATAATTGCATCAGTTTTAGTACACATTTTAACATCTGAAATCAACTTATTTTTCCGGTAAAGCAATCACCACAGCTTTAAATTCAGCGTTCCTAAATTAACAGATGACACAAGACTTCGGCATTGTCTTGAAATTTCCATATGTTTTTATATCAGAAATTCATAAAATGATGTTTAACGTCCAAAGTTTTGAGAAAGTACATGCATATGATTGAAAAAATAATCCACCTCTTCAAGCTAATGCTGTGCGGATAAAAATCTAAGTAAATAGATCGTGCTTACAGAATAGAAGCTTATTACCTTCATAGTTGGCTTTATCTTGAAGCTTTTATTTCTTTGCTGCCAGTTCTCATGCCCACCAAAGAGAGGAGAAGATTGAGATCCATTGGTTGCAGCGTTGTCTTCCATAATGTAGTAGAGTTTTTTGACCCCTTTTTCAGGTGATCTTGTCTTTGGAATGACAATTCTGTTTGGGTCATCAGCAACAGGAACTGGGCAACCTAATTGTAAATTAGAGGAAGGAGTCACTAAACATCGACCAATTGGAAGAAAGAAGGGGAACAATAACAAGAAATATTTCTAGTCTTACGATGAGGTGGCGTCACAAGTCCCATTGTGTTTAACATGCCATATACTTTGCTCTCTTTGTTACAAAGAGCTGCAAATCAAACAGGTTGGATTAAAACAAAACGTAAAATCATTTGTCCTTATTGGGAGAAATTGTGGGATTTCTGGAGCAAATACAATCTAATAGCATATGGCCTATGCCTTTCAACTTGCTAGCACAAATAGCAAATACATACAGAGTTTAACTTCACAGACTTGGGGTATGCAAGACATACAAAGCAGTTTTCTTATTGAACACATACAAAATCTCACATCCTAGCAACAGCCCTTAACCAAATCCTCTTTAAAGTGCCACAAACAAGATTAGTTCTTCAATAGCTTTCTCTGTCAACACTTACCCCAAGAAGTTGTATCAATGCAGCTCAGAGCACTAGAATAATAACTAGAGAAGTATACGCACCGAAAACATACCAGTGCAACATTCAATGACAGTTCCTGAAGTTCCTCATCATTGTATAGACCATTAACATCGTATAAGAACATGAGTATCTGATTCATTATCCTTACTTTTTTACATAGGCATAGATAAAACAAAGAAGATCAACAAAGACTGAAAAACAACAAAAGAAAAGGAGAAAATGCTTTAATATTTTCATCAACTCGGGAAGAAATGAGGCTTTCTGCTCAGAGAGTTTATTAAACAAACTACTAAAACTAGAGGAGGAAATCTTATCTGAAACTGGTAAATAAAAAATTCGCAAAGAATACTAAATTACCTGCAAAAAATGCAACAGAAGATTGGCAAGACCAAATATGAAATAACAAAGCGGTGAGAATTAACAACATCCAAATAATTCCTCCAGTAAGAATTAATCGAATGAAACCCCTTTTCCATATAATCCTCATTGTGTACTCTTGCGATAATTTTCCACCATACAACAACCCTTCTTCAGCATCTACATTCACAAATTTTCAAACCCATTAACATATAAATCCTCCCAAGAAAAAACAACGTTATGCTATACGGAAAAAGAAACAAACATTTGCGTACCTTTCGTTTGTTGGTGCTGATTTCTTCGGGCAGCCCGTGAAGAAACGGACCTGTGAAATTCATTTTCCATCGTACGGAAGCCTCAGCTTATCTGGGCTGTGCTTATTCTTCACAAAAACAATGAATTTATAGTCAAACACAAAGTGGGTAGTTAATGCAATCACAAAAGATCTAACAATCTTGGACTCTGCTTCTTGTGTTTCTTTCGAAAACAAGTTGAGGAACAGAGCAGTGCACCTAGATCTACTTAAAATGTGAGCAAATTTGATTTAAGACAACGATAGATTCTTGGAAGCTGATTTCAGTGATCTTGATTACGACTTGGCGAGTGACATTGCAACCCTCCAAGCAACTGTGTGAAGAAGGCATTATATTGGGTCTTCTGAGATCCAACAGACAAGTAAGCCTAAATTTAAACCCAACCCGTTACTACAATTTTGTGGGCATGGGTCATGTCCGGATCTTAGCCCTTTCATCGGATTTTGGATTCAAGTCCGGGCATCGTAACTCGTCATTCATTTGGCTGTGTTTGGAAGGGTGTTTTAGACATGAACGATGTTCCATAGGAGTTATACTGGGGTGAGTGATATCTTGAAAGAAATATTTATTTTGATAAATAGTATTATTTTTTAAAATTATTTATTTATAAATATATAAAATATATAATGATAATTGGATAATGTGATAGTAGTAAAGATAATGATTAGATTGAAGGACACAAATATATATAGTTGTGTAAAATTTGAAAGAATGTCGTGGGATAGAAAATAATGTTCCAAACATGGATAAAAATGAATAATAATTGTAATTATCCTAATGCTACTAGTGATAATTGTGACCTTGATTGCTACAAATTATTATTATTATATATTCATATACAGATAATTATAATTATTTGATTTTATTATGATTAAAGGTGGCTGTCAACGTACATTCTCTAAAATATACTTTTTTTAAAAAAATCAAATATATGTGTGTGTGTGTGTGTGTGTGTATTAAAATATTAAAATATGGACAAATTGATTATTTTATTATAATTTCTTTTCTTCTTTTTTCTTAAACTTTAGCATCTTCTCATTCACATAAATTATCTCCATTGCTCCACTTTACAACCTTTTTTTTCCCTTATGCTCTCAATTTATTTTTCTCAACTTCTCTAATTTTACAATTACATTTTTACTTTTACATGCATTCTCTTATTAAAATTTAATGATGTTTATTTAATATTTTTTTGTTATTAAACTAATTATTTTTATAGAAAGTCTCAATTTTTTGCATCGATTGTGCATTTATATTAAACATGAAGCTTAAGAATGTTAGAATAACTATTTTGGTCTTCAAAGTTTAATGAAAAAAATACTCTTAACATATATTTAATTTTCATTCTTTTTTCTAATTTTCATTTTCCTTTCAAGACTTCATTTATTATGTTTTCCTTTTATCACTTTTTTCCGTCAACTTTAATTTATAATATTTACTTCTTTCAATTTAATTGTTTCTCATTTAAATTTATAACTTTTAATTTTAATGCACTCTTAACCTTTTAATTTATTTATCTTTCGTATGTTTTCTAAACCCCATTTATCCTCTCTTTTTACTTTTGATATAATATTTTAATTTTAAGTAATTTTACTTCATATTGAAAACGTACCCAAATTTTGTCTTTGATTTGATGTAATTTATTTAATCAACCAAAATACCATACTAATCAATGCAAACTATAATTTATTTGAATAAATTTATATATAAAATAATTGTTTTACTATACGAATCCACGCAATGATATTTGAGGAAGAAGTTTCATAGGTACCCAAGCACAACCTATTCCTCTTCTGCCTCTTGATGGTTGACTGCTACATCAACATTAGAGAATCGACTGGTCACTCATGCTTGAAAGAAAAAGAATAAGCGATGCCATTGAATCTGTTAGAGGAAGGCTAGAAGAGAGTAGCTAGTTAAGCGTGAAGCATGCAATTACTATCCTTGATCCTGATAGTTTAAAAACAAAAATGTGCTTAATATATATTTAATTTTTATTTTCTTCTCAAAAAAAAAATCATTTATTGTGTTTGTTTTAGATTTTCCACCTTCACTTTAATTTATTACATCACAATCTTTTTATACATACATACATACATACATACATACGTGTGTTTCTTAAAAAGATGAAGATGAATGGAATAGTTGGTGAGCTTAAAAAGATGAAGATGAATAGAATAATTGGTGAGCTCCACAAAGTGACAAAGCTAGCTAAAATACAAGTTGAAAACTGGCTTGTGCATGCAGTTGAGATGTTTTGTCGTGCGTATTGTACCATTGAAATTTCTTGATAGTTACTGCTAGTTATTCAACTTATTTTTGGTAGTTATTCTCAATGATAGTTAATGGACCTATCCTTGCTTGATTAATGTATAAAGCACTCCTAAAATAGAGTTAAAACCTTAATGAAATACTTCATGCAAGAGACTGTAGAACCTTTCTTTGCAGACATTCAAACTCTTGCTCTTTGTGTTGATGTGCTAAGGCATCAAATTCATGATTCTTATTCTTCTGATATGGTACTAGAGCCACAAGATTCATTGTAGTCCAAACCCTATAACTCAGTATCATGATCAAGAAACTCCATTGCTCAGCCAAATGCCAATCATGAGATTGAAGCAACTTTGCCTTCTTTGTTCATCTGGCAGATAATCA
Source organism: Avicennia marina (assembly GCA_019155195.1). Lineage (NCBI taxonomy): Eukaryota > Viridiplantae > Streptophyta > Magnoliopsida > Lamiales > Acanthaceae > Avicennia > Avicennia marina. The sequence goes on along the minus strand of CM032771.1, from coordinate 2,983,441 downwards.
TTCTTCAGTTGTTGTAACCCCAACCCTGAATGGAGCAAATTACATCTTTTGGAATAGATCATTCACTTTAGCAGTGAGGAATAAATTGGGATTCATTAATAGAGGGATGAAGGAACCACATGAATGTGACCCTTTTCATGGAGGTTGGAATGATCTGATCATCTCTTAGTTGCTAAAATCCATGGAACTACAATTTGCATCTATTATCTTTTACATCAAATATGCACATTAGATTTGGGACATCTCGTAGAGGAGATTTTTTCACACCAAATGATAGTTGAGTATGCCAGCTTTAACATGATCTATGTAGTGTTACTCAAGGATTTAAGGCTGTTGATGTTTATTACACCGAGTTGATGAAGATTTGAGAAGAGTTGGGGCACTTCAGGCCACCTCTTTATTGTTCTTACGGGAGATGCAATCCTCAATGCTTCCAAAGGTATGTAGATTTATATGAAAAATATAAAGTGTTCAAATTCTTGAATGGCCTTAATGAAAGTTACTCTATTAATAGATCTCAACTCTTAAGATAAAAGCTATTCACTTCTTTAGATAAGGCATACAATGCCATTGTAATGAAAGAAAATCAAAGATTGGAAAGTTCTATGCACAACAATAACTGGACAAAGGCCTTAGGGATGGCTACAGCTACGAACAGAAGGGAGAAGAAGCTGGATCTCACTTGCACACATCGTGGTAAGCAAGGACACTTAAGGGAAAATGTTACAGATTTGATGGTTTTCTTAGCAATTTCATGTTCATTATGGGGAGAAACAAGGGATCACAACCCTATACAAATCAAGTATCTTTCGAGGAAGGAAATGATCTTGCAGCAAAGGGTGATGAAGAAAACTTTGCACTCTCACAAGATCAGGTGAGAAAACTCCTTCCTTGCTTGAATTAAAGTTGTTGCCCACTTTGGTATGGGATGCAATCACAAAAGGTGTTAACCTCAGTTGTCGATAAAGTAGGCACATCCATCCTTCTCAAACTTCGCTGGTAAGCCATTTTTTGAAAGGCCTTTTTTCTTTGATGTCAATTAAGCATCAGAAACCATGTGATGCTTAAACATTGACTTTAGTCAAATGGATTAGTCGATACTAGGTCTTCATATCACATGTGTGACCTGTTGTCCTTGTTTCAATCACATAAACCTATCATGAACATGTTTGTTAACCTTCCAAATGGTAGTAGGATCCGTGTTAACAGCATAAGAACCATTATACTGTTAAGTGCTCTTGTCATCCATGATGGACTTTTTGTTCCATTCTTTAAATATAACTTGTTGTCTGTCAACAATTTGATTTAATCCCAGTATTGCTCTCTGATCTTTGATTCCAAGTCTTGCCACATTCAGGCCCAATCACATTGGATGAGGATTAGCTTAGCTCCACTTGAGCGAGGGCCTTTTGTTTTGCACCAGCAACTCAGTCATCGCAGTTCACCGAATCACATTGCTTCTAAGTTGGATTCTAGAGATAGTGATTTTTTTACCTATTGTTAATTCATCTAGTACCAACTCCCTTAATATATGGTATCTTAGGTTAGGAGACACTTCACATAAGACAGCAAATAAGATACATGAGCGGTCTCTCTTTGTAATTGTTTCACCTGATAAACTTAATGACGTATGTCCTATGGCAAAGAAAAGAAGATTTCCCTTTCCAGATCATGTTAAATGTACTGGAAGGCCCTTTGAATTGCTACACATGGACCCATGGGGTCCATATTCAACACCAGCTATAGGCAAACACCATTATTTTCTAACTCTTATGGTTGATTTTACAAGAATCACTTGGATGTACCTAATGAGACAAAATGTCACACACTTGATTTCCTTATTTTGAAACATGGTTTTCACACAATTTAATCTAAAGCTTTAAGTGATTAGAACAAATAATGCACTAGAGTTTGCCATGCACATTTTCTTTACTGATGAGGGAATCATTCACCATATTACTTATGTTGAAACCCCCCAACAAAATGGGGTGGTTAAAAGAAAACCCTAGCATCTTATTTCCATAGTTAAAGCACTCTTTTTTCAGGCCTCGTTGCCAACAAAATTCTAGGGAGAAGTTGTGCTCATAGCAACTTATCTGATCAATAGATTCCCTTCAAAGCTCTTAAACTTCAAATCACCCTTTGAATGCCTTTTTGGGACCTTATCAAACTATAAACAACTCAAAGTCTTTGGTTGCTTGGCCTTTGCTTTAACTTTGAGATGAGACAAAAGCAAGTTTGATCTTATAGCATCTTTATAGGTTATCTATCTAAAGTTAAAGGATACAAGCTATTTGATAATGATACACATGAGGTTTTCATTTCAAGAGATGTAATATTTCATGAAAATGTCTTCCCTTTCAGTCAGTCTCATCATAACTCAACCAATAGCCCTTCAGTTCAACTTAATTTCGCTATCTTTAGCATAATGATCTTAGCGTTAGAGTCTAGCCTAATTCTGCATGTCATTTGCATAACGATCTTAGCTCTGGAAATTTTAATCATCATATGATAGAAGTCGATCTTGAACATCACAGTCCATTGCTCTCATTCTCTTCACCAGGTGAACTAACCTCAATGAGTAACGATGCTTCACCTCAACCAGCACCATCAAATGCTCAATGACTCACACTTGAACTTGAGCAATTGAGAACGTCCACAAGCCTAAGAAATTACCTAAGTATCTTGATATGTACCACCATTGTTACAACCAACCATAGCCATCTACAATGCACCCTATTGCGAATAACCTTAGCACTACCCAACTTTCCTAAAGGTATACAAACTTTTTATCAACTCTATATGAGACAATCGAGCCTGAAACTTACACTAAGGTTGTGCACAAACCATTTTGGAGGAAAGCCATGCCAAATGAGCTTTAGGCCTTAGAAGACAACAACAAATGGGAGATTATGCTACTTTTTTTAAAAAAATAAACAAATGGATGCAAATGAGTGTATAAAGACAAGTTGAGGTTTGATGGAACAATTGAGAGGCACAAGGTAAAATGAGTGGCCAAGGGGTACAATTAACTACTAAAACACTTTTAATCCTGTTGTGAATTAAACAACAATGAGGATCTTCTTTGCTATGACAGTTGTGCATGATTGGAGACTTGAGCAATTAAAGGTCTACAATGCCTTCTTGAATAAAGAATTAGAGGACATATACATACACATTCTACTAGGATACAAATTGTAGGAGGGACTAATTGCCATAGCTTCCTCACTATTTGTTTGCAAATTGAAGAAGTCTCTCTATAGACTTAAACAAGCCTCAAGACAATGGAACACCAAGTTTCCTCATATATTATGTGAATATGATCTTCAATAATCGAGGGTTAATTACTTTTTGTTCACAAAATAGGTTGGCAGTAGAGAGTTCGTAGCATTATTGGTGCATGTTGATGATTTGATTCTTGGTTGTAAGCATCAAGAAGAGATAAGCAAGGTCATTGAGAATCTTGGAACCACATTCAAGCTAAAAGATTGGGAACCCCAAAGTACTTCCTCAGAGTTGAGATAGCAAGGTCACAAGATAGAATTGTGATGTGTTAAAGGAAGCATACACTTGATCTGCTACACACTTAGGGCTTCTTTGAACCCAGAAAGCAACTACACCAATCAAAGTTAATCATCAACTGAGGAAAATAAAATAGGATCTACTTGAGAATGCAAGAAATTATAGACAATTAGTGGGAAGTCTCATATATTTAACTTTTACTATGCTTGATATATGTTGTGTAGTCCATATCCTCTTACAATTCATGGGTAAGTCAAGCAAACACCATCTAGAATGAGCCTTCAGAGTGGTGAGGTACTTGAAAGGGGCGCCAGGCAAAGCAATATTGTTGAGCAAAAGAAATGAACTGATTGTAATAGCTTTTGTAGATAGTGATTGAAGAGGGTGCCTTGATACAAGAAGGTCCTTGATTGGATATTGTGTGTTCCTTAGACACTTATTGGTTAGTTTGAAGTCAAAGAAACAAGAAGTGGTGTCTAAAAGCTCAACTGAAGTTAAGTATAGGTCAATTGCTGATTGCTTACGTGACATTATGTTGATAAGAAACCCATTGTAGGATTTTGAATAGAAACATGATCACTCAACTTAAGTTGTTTTGTGATAATAAAAGTGCAATTCAAATTTACAAGAATCCCATTCATCATAAAAGAACCAAGTATTTTGATATGAATTTACGTTTTGTTAGAAAAATGGTGGAAGATGGAGGTCTACAAGTGGAGTACATTGCTAGCAAAGAATAGCCTCCAAACTCCTTCACCAAGGCCTTGAATGGTGCTTAGCTTAATCATTTACTTACCAAGACGAGAATGAAAGACATCTACTCTTTATCTTGTGGGGATGTTAGAAGATGAGAATGAATGGAATAGTTGATCAGCCCTTGGAAGTGACAAAGCACGCAGGTGAGATGTTTTGTAGCGTGTATTGTTCTATTGAAATTTCTTGATAGTTACAAGTAGTTATTTAATTGTTTATATATATATATAGTTATTCTCAATGGTAGTTAGTGGACATCCTTGCTTGATTTACGTATAAAAGCACACCTGGAACTGAGTTAAAACCTTAACGAAATACTTCGTCCAAGCAGACTATACAGCCTTTCTCTACAGACAGTCAAAAGCTATCCATCTCAAACATTTATTTATCATACCTTTTATTTTTTAAATACTTCTCTCAGTTAATTTTAATTTATTATATTCACTTCTTTCAATTCTATTGTTTCTTATCTTAATTTTAATTTATTATTTTATTTTATTTTATTTTATTTTTCTCTTAATGAATTTTTAACTTTATTTCTCTTACATCTTTTGATGTTTTAATAATTTCTTTATTTATTTTCTATGTACCTTTTGTCTCCCTTCATAAACTTTAACCCTAAATAAATCTGTTTTATGTTGTGTTGTATACATTATTAATTATTTATCTCTTTCTCCAATTTAATCTAAATATTTAATCAATCAACATAATTAAATCACAATGATCAATGCATAATACAGTTTTATCTGTAAAATATTCTTTTGATTGCACCTTAATTGTTGTTATCTTGTTTTGTTTAGAAAATCCTGACGTTTCTTCCTTTGTATTTTGCACTTGTAATACAATTAATAGATGAGAGGAATGGCGAAGGGGAGAGAATAGAGTGGAGGAAGAGGAAGGATATGGCGACGATGTTCGCTCAGAACGCTGCTTTTATGTCTTGGAAATGGCAGAAAACGGATTCTCCTTTATCGCCACAGCACAGTGGACGAAGTAGTCGTCCTTCTTCTCCTTCCTTCTCCGTTCGTTGCTCGCTTTCTTCTTCTGTATCTCGACGGCCACTTAGGTGCACCTTCTTCCATATCTGTATTTTGATGATCCTATTATTTCGATGGAAGGATTTGGATTTGAAAAAAAAAAATTAGATGGAAAGATTTAAAATGACTTTATTAAATCATCTTATTTATTAATATTATGTTTTAACAGGAGAACTTAAAGATTTGAAATTTATTATTATCCAAACAAGATGATCCATCCCTTAACCTGAGTTTTTTTATACCTTATTTGATATGTTTGCTGTCTTGATTTTCGTTTGTCTAGCTGTTGTTATTGGATTGTCTTTACAGATATGCAGTTCTAGGTGCCGGCTTTGCTGGGTTGTCCGTGGCTTGGAATTTGCTTCAAGTACTCTCTCTCTATCTTTCTCTCCCTCCCCAATTATATGTGCGCGCGCGCGTGTTATCATGTAGGCGTTGTAGGGTTATCTTGGTTCTGTTTGTTGTAGAAAAAAATTGTTTAAAATTCGGCCTAGCTAATATTGGAATTGTTTCGTTTCTCACGACTGATTGCTGAATGAGGAGCAAACGGAATTCAGGACTACAAGTTTCTAACTTATTTTTTTCTTTCTAAGTTCAATGAAGGTGCAACATTTGCCATTCCTCTAAAGAATGCGGTATTTTTTACTTCTCTTTCTGTGCAGTTGTCTTTATCTCACACTAATTTTTCTCGGAAAAAAAAAAAATCCTTGAGCCAGTGCTTTCATGAGAACCCGTGATTCCAGTGATTTTGGTATTATGGGAAATACGGACAAGTGGTGTATGTAAGACTTCATTTAGAACTGGTATTGGTGCTGCCTCAAGATTTTTATGTTCAGGTGTTTCTTATTCTAATGTTATATAAATTTCTTTTTCTTTCAAAATGAACATTTTGATGCCTTTCGAAAAGCAATTATTTTGCTAATAATTTACAAACACGAGATATTCTGTGCAGCTACTCATCCTCATAAAGTGAATTTTGACCTGCAACTAAAACGCACTGGTGCAGGGACTAGGAAAAAACGGATAACACTCAATTTTATATTGTTTATATTTTTTGTTCAGTCAGATGTCCTTTCATTTTATATCATTTTCATGGATACCAACATTATTCCTCATCTTCTTTCATATGTTTGTTCCTTTTTCTCCAGTCTTTTGTTATTGTATTAATTGTTGGAAGCACAAATTTACAGCAAGGTCCTAAGGAATCCCATTTATGTGTTGATATTTATGATGAAGTTGGCATCGGTGGAGGGGCATCTGGAGTTGCTGGTGGGCTTCTGCATCCATACTCTCCAAAAGGTCTGTATAATCTTCAGCTTTATTGCTGTTGCAGGCATTCATTTTATTTGTCCTATTTGTTAAATGTAACAAAGGGCAGATCAAATAATTGGGAGGGATTGTGGCTGAGTTAATTCTATACGCTTTTACAGTCAAGCTTCTTTGGCGGGGTGCAGAGTGCTGGAATGAGACTTTAAATCTCTTAAATATTGCAGAAGGTGCACGAATTAAGCTCGTTAACAAGGGAAGGCGTAATGAAACTATGGATAATTCTGAATCTCCTATAGTTAGGAGAAGGTTTGTTTTTCCTTGGGTATTTTCCTTTGTGTTTCAATTACCTACTTGGAGAATGGATGACAGTCTTCTGGGTGAAAGTCCCTTAAACGTCCATAGATTATCACATTATGGACTGAACGCTAGCTGCATAAGAAGTTCAATGGACTTATACTGGAAGTAAACCATTTTTAGAAATCCTATGGGGTGTGAGCTTTTATTCTTTAATGTTGTTAGGAAACACTAATTATGCTATAGGATACATACAAACATACTAGAAATAGGAAATAACTTAACATAAAATTAATTTTAAAAAATAGGAAACTTAATATTGTAAATCATATGTTAGGTAACGAAATATACGGAATATCAAATTAAATAATCTAAAATATTCTTACTGATGTTGTAAATACATTATAATCTTTTCTACAGCCCCCTTCAGGTTGAAGGTGGGGTCGTGTTAAAATGTTCATTTTAAAATTCCAAATTAAAACAAGTAGACAACCAGAAGTAGCCAAATAGACATCTAGTGGATAGTAGATGCAGTCAAAAAAGATAACCAATGAGGTTGACAACACCTGTAAGCAATATGGTCATTAACATTAGGATCCATTAAGATGAACACAAAAAATCACTCTCGTAACGTAGACAATACTAAAAACCACGTATGTATGATAGCCAATACCAGATTTTATGAATGTTTGCGAGAAATTGAGGCTGTGCATCATGAGTCGCTAACAAATAGAGGCTGACAGAAATAGAGATTTTGCACTATTAGTACCAGACAAAGGCTGATAGAAATAGAGGTTGGGCTTAGAGCAACAAACATAATTAGTATTGATCTCACTTGAGAGACAGTAGTAGGTTGTGTCTAAATAATGACAGAAAAACAGAAGTAGAATTGTGCTTGATATAAGCAAAAAGTAAACATTGATCACCATAATTTGTGACAAATAGTAAAAAGTCATGATTCATTATAGTAGATAAAACACCAAAAAAATTAAATGGCCAGAAACCAATCAAAAAATAAATTATGGGTCAAAGATACAAGCTTGCACAAATATAAAGTGACTAATGAAATGAACTGGAACTTGAAGCCCAAAAGTCTGAACAATTATATCATTTTTTTGGTGGGGGTAGAAATATGAAGAAATGACATGGTGGAATGATTAGAAGAATTAATGCATACTTTATTGTTGAAAAGAAGTTTCAATTTATAGTACAAGACAAGTACAAATGTACTACAAATAGGAAACAACTTAACATAAAATTGATTCTATAACATAGGAAGCTAAATATTCTAAATCCCATATTGGGTAACGAAACATGCGAAATATCAAATTAAAGATTCTAAGGCTCCATTTGGATTGGAGGATTTGGATTTAAAGAAAAGTTTGAGTGGAGGATTTCAAATGATTCTCGGACAAGAGGAATTTCAAATCCACCATAATTACTAAAATTATAGTTCAAAATGAGAGGTTAAGGATTTAAAAAACATTGCTATTCAAAGAAGTGCAATGGATTCATTATTTTGAATTTAAAATCCACCCTTTTAAACCCTCTCATCCAAATGCACCCTCAAATATCCTAACCGATATTGTAAATATTTAAAGAGATTCTCTAACAAATGTTTTATTTTTTCTTGTGGAAATTGTTATTTTTTGAGTGTTAATCTTCTTCAGTACAACCTGTCACGTGCATGTGTTTTTTCACATCATCTTATTGATTAACCCTTATGTTTATATTATGAGTTGATTATTGTTCCTGAAACTGAACTGAACTTTGTTAATTCAGAGGGATCATAAGACCAGTTGTCAATCTGAAGAACATGAACATAATGTCAGAAGTAAGAGCTTCCAAGCTGCCTGATTAAATAGGAAATGTTGATTTGACTTCTCACTGATTCTGATTCATCTTGTTCTCGCGAGTAGAATGCTCAAAACTGTCTTGCCAATTGCAGAATAGAGCCCATCCATGAGGATGCTGCTCAAAAACTTGTCCCTAATTTATCAGTACCTTTGAACTTGGCATTCTACATGCCTGAAGCATTGAATGTTAATGCCCAAAGCTATCTTGAGGTTAGAAGAAAAGGCTTAAGTATGTGAATTAGCGGATATTTCTAATGATACTTGAAATTGTCCCATCTTTTTTCATGTAGGGTTTATACTTAGCATGCCAAAATCTAGCAAATGATATGTCTGCCTTGGGTTGCATGCATAGAGAATTGAATTTCCACCTGAAATCTTTCCAGAGTCTGCTAGAACTCGCAGGTAACTCTCTATGCAATTTTTTTCCGCACAAAGAAAAATCAGTTTTATCGTCTTATGATTCTGAAAATAATTTCCTTGCAAGTTTATAAACTACATCATTTTTATCCCTTCTACTTTGAAAAAAATAGTTTTTATAGAAAAGGATATTGACTAAACTGCAAAGGCTTAGTAATTGATATTTTGACTACACCTAAGAGGTGATTAGCTCTCATGAGGCTGTACATCATGGCTTTTCCAAGCACCATGAAATCTTTAATAGTTATTTTTCGTTTTTTATTTACATTTGAATCTGGCCAATTCTCAGTAATAAGAAAAGCTTATGGAATAACATTTGCAGGGGACTACGATGCAGTTATTATTTGCTTTGGAGCACGGGCAGCCTTTCTGCCAGAGCTATCTGGCAAGCTGCCTCTGAGAATGTGTAGGGGCATTATTTCTCGCCTGCAGCTTGGTGATGATATGCGGTAGGATTAATGCTACTTGTTTATTAGGATTCTTTGAGGGATTATTCCCCAAAGAAAGTTGGATGCACTCTCCCCATTTTCATTGACAGGATGCACTCTAACCTAATTTTAGTTAATTCTACGTTAAACAGCTTTGAATATTGAAATCATCGTAAAGTTCATCGCTTTTAGCTCATTCCTTGAAAATGTGAAGACTGTTCATTGCAGAGAAGGATATCCAGAACATGGTCCCTCCATTCTGTCAGATGCCTGGCTTGCTGTACATGGAGCTTGCCATATAGATTTGGGGTCAACTTGGGATTGGAAATCAAGGAATTACTCAAGGGATGTGACTGCGCATGAAGCTTCTCTGGCGATGGAAATGCTTCTTCCAAAGGCATTGTCAGTATATCCCGCCATTAAAAATTGGACCATAACTGGAGCAGTAGCTGGACTGAGGGCAATGCCACCGCTCTCTGTACATGGATCCCTTCCACTTCTTGGATGTGTAGATGAATATGTTGATGGAGGTCATACTTGCAAATATTGGTTGTTCACGGGCCTCGGTGCAAGAGGCCTTCTATTTCATGGTTGGCTTGGCAAACAGTTGGCTTTGGCTGTGCTTTCTTGTGACGAAAATTTGCTCCCTTCTGAATTAACCTCGTGGAAGCATAGAATGCACCAATAAATGTGAAAATATAGGTGTGAAATTCCAAATATCTCCACCATGAAAAGAATGTTCCAGTGTAGACATTGAAAGAGATTACTCGTGGGGTGCGTGTCCGATTGATGTTGGCGTTTAACTGCAGAGATCAATTCTAGTACTGAAACTCTGCCATGGACAAAGGACCTTAGGTTGTCGATGAGGCGCAGCCCCTGAGATCTCTGTTCGTGAAGCCACAAAGTATCAACTTAACTTCTATGGATTCGGAAAGCCGAGGTTTTTGGTCTGTGGATTAAAATGACCATACGCATAGCCTCTTAACTGTGCAACATCCACTGTGAGTGAATTGGAGCTTATCAACCATTTATTGGCTATTATCATTGACCTGCAAACAATGATTTTAGTTGATAACTACGGTAATTGGTTATAATCGCAGATTCAATCTCCATATTTGTTGTAAATCTTGGCTTCATCTGTTTTGCTTATTTATTTCCCTTGTCCTCTCATGGGGTTATGTTTGGAACCCTTTTTTCGTTCTTTGAGCATCTCTTTCAACTTTGTTCTTTCACACCAATAATTCTAACAACGGTTTTTTGGTTAAATTTAAATTTAAATTTTCTCTATTTTATATGTGTAATTAATTAATTATATTTTAATTATTATTTATTTACAATCAAAATTATATTTATATTTATATGTACATATACTCATATCTATATATGTTTATATTTTAAAAAGTAATAAGTAATCTTATTTACTATTATATCATTCAATTATTAGTATATATTTTATACATATATTTAGATAAATTAAAATTTTCAAAATATTAAAATTTTACAACTAAATATATTATTCATTCTAATACAATTCAATTCAAACATTTTTCCCAACCCAGCCCCCATTCCAAACATAACCAATGCACTCTACCTTACGTGTCATTTTTGTTTTTGTTAAGTTCGAATATTTGTAAGCTTCCTTACAGCGACGATGGTTAATCTCCGAAATGTTCTGCATAAATGCTGACGACGCATTTAAAGGGGCGTTTGGCTATGCTTCTTGTCAAAATTTATAGACTCAATTTATAAACTCCAATTGCAGGAATGTTTCTATAAGTTTGTATATGTTATTTTAAAAATATTTGGTGTTTGAATATAATATATTGAAGTTATAAGACAGAATTTTGTAAATAATTAACAATAATTTTTGTAAGTTTATGAAAAATACAAAATTGTTGATATAATATAATTAAAAATACTTGTATTTAATAGTACAATATGAGATGTTACAAGTTAAAAAGGCTTTATTTTTTGAGGGAACATCATTTCCTATCATTTTATTTTTAAAACTTAGTAGGCCTGCTTATCACATAATTTATGAAAATAACTTAATAAGCTTCAAATATAAAAACATAAAAGTGATTTCAGACGCTAAGTTTAGTCAAACACTACAGTTATCATAGCAAGGCAGTGAAGAAGGGGTCTTCAGGTGTGTGTGTGTGGCAAAAATGATAGATCAAAGATAATGAATATTATTAAATACTTCTGTTTTCTAATATTTCGAGCTTCTTATTTAGTCAACATGTAGTAAATACGCTTTTGCAGATACGTGGTTTGTACAGACCAATTTAAAGTGGTCAGTGCAGGATGTAACGTCCACATTGCCAAAAACTGGAACAATCTAGGAACCATTTCATGATCAGGTAAACCTACTGCCCAAGAACTTACAATTTTGTTACAGCTAAATCAAATGGATGACGCTTCCCAGATAGGCTTTTTGGCTCATGACTGCCAGACATGAGGAAAAAAGTCCAAGGCAGACAACCCAGTTTCATTAACATATTAGCTAATTTTTTGCAAAATATATTTCTTTTTCATGGCTGTGTCCAGATATAAACCTGGCCTCCACTTGTGGCGCCTGCAAGCATCCCGATGTTGTATGGATGCACACCAAACCGGCAAGGAATGGCAGACATGAGATCGCTTTGTAAAGTAGCAGCAGTTCTTTTCCCAGCAACAGAGATAATATCAACTCCTCTCTTCATGTTACCAATGAAGATGGACGAATCATCCCAACCCCATATGCCTCTGCTTCCATTAATCAACAGACATGAGAAAGCAGAAAGAAGAGAATGGCATTCTGTTAAGGTTATCACCATCACATCATGCTTTAGTCAACTATACAGCTTTACAAAAATTGTGTAAAACTAAAAGAGAGAAAAAAACAATTTAAAAAATGTAATGATTGCAATAAGTGTTTTTTGAGTGCAAAAATGAAAACATAGTTATGTTTTAAGATTGCTTTAATCAATAATGTAGTTGCCTGCCATTTCTACATATTCATAGAATCTATCAATAGTATGACTAGGAGTTTAGCTCTAGTAAGCTCAAATACAGCAACTGAAGTGCGCTGGGAGGGGGAAAAAGGTTACAACATCAGAAGTTACAGGCATATAAAGCTAGCATTTTACTCTTCTGCATCAAACTTCTTTAAGACAACTTCTATTTTTCCAGAAAAAGTGCAGTGTTCATGCTATCATAATGTTTAAATAGTAGTCAGTTGCTATGCTATAAGAGGAAAGTTTAAAAACATAAAATTCAACTTGCCCTCACTTCGAGCTCCAACTCCACACTGATAATGAAATTTTTTATTCTTAAGACTAAACAAAGGGCCTGGTTTTTTGTGTGGTAAAGCATCTAGCAAAGTTTCCCCATTCACATAAAGCCTTGTGAAAATGAGATAAGCATCATACCTGAATGTAGAAATCCATCTGCCAGTCTGGTTGTAATGATATATCATAGATGTGTTCTCATAATTAACACCACTTAACAAGCCAACTTTGTCATCAATACTGCAGGAAAAGATGGTGTCATCAACAAGTGATTAGCAAGAAAAAAAACCTGATTGTTGCCATTTTAGTTGATACAAAGAAGCAGCTCTGCATCAGATCAAATTTTGTAGATACAAAGCACGTTTGCATGAATACTCTGCTGCCAGGACATTTAACTATAACACCCAGTAAGTATTAAATTTGTATTAGTTCACTTTTGTAGTTGTGAATGGTACAAGGAGGATTAACAAGATCTAGTCAAAACAAAGTTAAATAAGTTATTCAAACTGTGTGTGTGCAGACAGTACTTCCTCACTCTGAGATCTTCAAGAAAACAGTTTCATCGGATCTAGAACATTGAAAACAACAAAAAAAAATTTCGAAGGACAAAACTAAATCGCAATATCTGTTTTAACTTGATATACCAAATGCCCAAATCACAACAACTGCCAAAAATAAACAATAGCATTCCTATTGCTGCAATGTGCATGAAACCCAAAACAAACCTTGTTGTGGCCAGAAACTTCCCAGTGGATGAAAAATAAGCAGAATGCACAGCTCTTTTATGACTAACAGTAGTCAATGGTGTTGGTTTATCAGCATTAATTTGTCTCAAATCCCAAATACAAGCAGTACCATCTGTAGAACTGGTAGCCATCATGTTCTCGTTTTCTGAGTTAAAGTCTATGGTGTTAATTCGATCTTCATGTAAATTGCACGACGATGAAGATTTCCCTGCCCTCGCATCCCACACATTGATTCCTCCCTTACCCTCACTAAAATATAAGGATTTTATGTTATGTGGATCTAAGGATATAGAGTATATAGCATATTCACTGGTAAAAATCATGTCAAACATCTCTTTCTCCACGTCCATCATCCTAATAAACCCATCGTAGCAGGAGCTGTACATCTGCATAACCAACAACAGATAAAACTCAGTGCTCGATCAACACCATATACGTGCATATAATTAAAAGACCACAGTGACATGAATTGGCAAAATCCCCAGAACCAAAGGATGGACTGCACCAGGCAGCATGAAGCATATTGCAAACAGGGACGTTGTACATGCATATATTGGCAATCTAAATGCCTAGTTTATGCCAAAAACCATCCATATCCTTTTATTTAATCATCAATAAGAAATTATTTTTTTTCTCAACTTTGTTTCTCATTCTAGAAAATTGAAAAGAAAATCTACATAACAGTATTAAATATTAGACATCACACTGATATAGATACTTTCTGTTAAAAACCTTTTTGGCTAAAAACCTTTTTGTCATTATCAGTCCAATTTCTGCAGTCGACAGATTGTCCTGCATAAAATCATCCTAGTTGGGCTGTTTGAATAAGCGGTAGTAGAACCTTCCTAAACAAAGTTCGTACAGCCCAACTAGGATGATTTTATGCAGGACAACAAGTCATTCATACACTGGGCAATTTTGCTGACATAGCATATAGTTCAGCTTGGGATCTTGATTGAAGTTGAGTACAGAGAATAATGCATTCATACCTTGCATATGGAAACTGGGTCTATTATGATTCCGGAAATAGGCCCTGAATGCGGGTGATACAAGTAAATCCCATCACCATCCTCTTTTTTGCCATTAACATTCCAGAATCCGACATCTCCAAACTTGTTTCCAACAACAACCATTTGCATATCCAGGGTAGGGAAAAACCTCAAACTCAAAATTCTTCCAGGCACCAACCGCGCTATATTCTCTGACTTCAATTGCAATGACTCCACGTCGACAGAACCCCTCGACACTTTTCTAGCTCTGACTCTCTCATTGTCCTCACTTCTATGCAAATTGCCAAAGGAATTACGAGGAATTGTATCACCCGCACTCCCCTCGAACTTATTAGAACGTTGTGAAATGGTTTCTATGAGTTTCTGGTCTAATCCATCATCACCAACGTATGCATCCCTCATTGCAAGGGGTACTGGTTCCCGATGGGACTTCCTCTGTAGAGAGTAGGAATTCGATTGGGGGTTTTTCTTAATCTGCCTTTCATCGGCGAGATCATCATTGACACCACCGGCAGTAGCAGAATCAGGTGGCACACCACGAGTCCTCAGCGACCAGCGCAGCACCACAGGGCTTTCAATTTTAGGCTTTTTTACAGGACTGTTTTTGTAAGATTTACTTTGGGCCCTGCCAAATCAGGGATTCATCAAAAGCAATTGACGCATCGTAGTCAGTCACTCAAACATATCCTTTTCTACATAAAAACGATAAGGAAAAAGCGTTCTTTTTGCATTGAAAGAAATTCTCGTATGCAATTCCTTGAAAAATAGGCACTGTAAGAAATCCTAATAAATGGTCACGCTTTAAACACAAAGAGAGAGAGAGAGAGAGAGAGAGAGAGTAACCAAAAAATCAACGAAACAATAAAAAGGAACACATCAGAACGAAGAAGACCTCTGGCGCTTGGCAGCAACGGCGGAGAGGTCGTTGAGCCTGGAGTGGATTTTGAGCGCCGCCAGCATTTCATCGTTGCGCTTTATGTTTTCCAATCTCCGCCGCTCGTACTCCGTCATTTTCCCATCGTCCCCCATATCCCTTCACCGAAATATCGAACAAGATTACCCAATCGTCCCCGTAAGAAAATTATCGAATGCCTTAGGATGTCTGCCTCGGCGGTTGTGGGGGCGGCGCGTCTCTTTTATTTGGACGCTGGAGAATCGGAATTGGCGCGAAACCATGATTTGGATTACGTGGCTTGTTTATAGCCGCTGAATCGGTCTCCGTCGATTGGGCTCAAAATAGCAAACGGAACTCCGTTGCAAGCCCATTTGAGATATTGGGCCTCGCTTATCCAACTCTGTTGATTACAATCAAAGGCTTTTGCCAACCCAAAAAACTTGTTAAGATCTAACTCAATGCATGTCCATCAATTCTGTTTCTTAATCCGTACCACACACACACACATATATATGTATGTATATATCATTAAAGTTTTGGGTATCTTTTAAATGTACTAAATAAAATTACATATATATATATATATATATATATATCTTTTTTCAATTTAATTTATATTATTTTCATATTTATGCTATTAAGAATTTAGTCATAACATGAATACACCAAGTAAGTCTACAAAGATATCCTTATTCAACTAAACAATGAAAAAATTGTCTTTTATTATTATTATTATTTGTTCATTTTATTCTTTTTAAAATTATAATATTTTAAATATAATTATAAAATAAATATTTAAATAAACTAAACTAGACTATAAATAAACTATTTTAAGTAATTATTTTTATTTTTATATTATATCAATTTAAGCACACTCATAGTGTCTGCCAAAATTGCTTAGTCTTAATCATGTCTTCCAACACAAGTTCTAATTGTTGAATGAATTGATAATGATCCTATTCTTGTTGGATGGAGTTGCAAACCGCTTTGTTTCCACATTACATGATAGCATAAACAAATGAATCAATACTATAGTATTATTTTAATAAGACTTTTTGGTTGCTTAGAGTAAAACTATACAAATATTTTTTATTTTAAATTCTTTTATTTTTAAATTATTTTTTTATTTTCTACTAACTAATTTTTTTTTTAATTTTACTAGCGAAATTTTCTTCTTTCCAAATTTTTTATCATTTTTATTTTTGTTATTTTTTCAACTTTTAACTTATATTTATACTATATACTTAAAAAATAAGATTTTAGGGTGCAGAGTAAAAAATTACATCATTACTTTATTTAAATTCTTTTATTTTTTCATCATTTTCTTTTAACTTATTGTTTTTATTTGTGTTTTCTCTCCAACTTTCTTTCTTTTCAAATTCTTTTGATTATTTTTTTCTTTTTTAGCTACAACCTTTTTTATACTTTTTAAATAATTTTATGTCTAATATTTGAAATATAATAACTTTATAATTTACATGTAAATTTATACATGTATAAAAGTGCGCAACTTTTATATTATAAGTAATAATGATTTCCTTAAGCATTGACCGAGGGAGTTTACAAAGTCAATATACAAAAATGCCCTTCATCCCTCCCAAAATGCCAACTCTTCATTTTCAATTTGGAGAAAATCTGCATGAATGCTAAATAATCTATTCTATCAATAGCATCCACAAGATACTTTAATCCGAAGAATAAAAAAAAGTATTAGAAATATATATATGTGTGTGTGTGTGTGTGTGTGTATTTATAACTTTAATAAATAAAAACAATGCAGCAAAAGGGGAATGGACTTCTAATATAAAGCTTTTCATCAGACCGGTCCATTCGCCCAACCTATTATGAGCATCACTACAACCACTATAGATAAAGAGACAAAAAAACAAAAGAAGAGGAATGTTATGCTTCGTCCATATTCACAACAATGCGTTCATCTCATAGTTTCAACAGCCAAATCTTCCAAATCCTCCCAAATGTGACCATTAGCTGGTTATCAGACGGTGTAGTGTTGCTGGATGGTCTCAATGTCCAGTCCCTTGAGCTTGACCACCGACTCGACGTGCCCCTTAAGAGTGTGGAGCTCCCTCAGCCTGCGTTGTTCGTCTTGTAAGAACGTAAAGTATGTTACAAAGGATAATCATCAGAATATAAGCCGCATTTCATTCCAGAACTTTCAATTGTAGGGCTTATGAATGACGGGGATGATGTGTTGATACCTTGCGACTTCAGCTCTTCTCTTTGCCTGCTCAGCAATTTCGGACAGTTCCTTGTTGTTCTTGTCGTGGGGCAGAGCCGAACTGTCTGGAGTTTGGAGACCGTGAAGGGTGCGCTGAGCCACAGCCCACTGTGCTTCTCTCTCCCCCTTTCCGTAATCCTTCTTAGTCGTGAAAGCGGTCTAATTTGTTTCAAAGGATTAAGAAGATGGAAGGGATCAGTAAACAATGTTAAAGGAAAAGAACCAAAGAAAAAGATGATATGTTGTGTGAGTTTGGCGTGGTAAGTTTGCATTATGTGTACCTTCTTCTGAATCATGGAATCCCAGGCTTTGCCACTCAGTCCAAAACGAATGATGAACTTGATAATGTCAAGTGGGATGTAGGTGACAATGCTGAAGATCCAGATGACTCCAGCCCACCCCCATCCGACGCCTGAAATTCTTGCAAAACCCCATTCTGCATATACGGCGATAAGAGTGGCCATCTGAAATCCCACAATGCAGAGAACTTCAAATCTTGAAGCAACAAACTAGATGATATCAACTTCGAAGTTACGAACAGGTCAATTTATGGTTTCGGTGGGACTCACCAACTGGGCTATCAAGAAAGCACTGAAGAGCAAGACGCCAGGGCGTTCCACGAACGACCAGCTCCGTGACCTGGTGACAAAGATGAGGGCTTGACTGATGATGCTCACTTGAAGGTAGAGGGCAGCTGTGAGCATATCGGGGCTGTGACCGATGGATTTCACACCAAAGGTTTCCTGCAAGCAACAAGCGGGCGGTAAATTGTTGATCAGAATTCAGAAAACAAGAGAACAAGAGGTTCGCGTGAAAGAACTTACGGTGAAGAAATCTGTGTCAGCTGCCAGGTAAAAGAAGACCACAGTCATGACAGCCATGTATGTCCCAAGGACAATGCCAGTGGCAAAGATTTCCTTGAGCTTCCACGAGTCGGGCAGGGGAGATGGCTTGACCCTGTCCTTAGAGATGGTCATGATGGTTCCATCGTTGAGGATCGCAATGATCAGAACCATGAAAGGCGAGAAGTCAAACTTCCAGACAAGGGCAAGTAGCATGAATCCCATCACTATACGGATTGTGATGGAAACTGCATAGATGGTGTAGTTCTTCATCCTCTGGAAGATGGCTCGGCTTGTCAGCACTGCACTCACAATCACACTGAGTCCAGGCTCAGTCAGGACAATGTCTGAAGCACTCCTGGCGGCATCTGTTGCATCTGCCACCGCAATCCCAATGTCTGCCTTTTTTAGCGCCGGCGCGTCATTCACACCATCACCGGTCATACCACAGACGTGCTTCTTCTCTTGCAGTTTCTTCACAATCTCATATTTGTGCTCTATGAGTGAAAAATTGCTGTTAATTTTGATTCTGTGGGAGTTTATAGAAAGTTACTTGCACGTGCATTTTATTATTGTTGTTTTTGTGTGTTTTCTGGTTACCTGGGAAGACACCAGCAAAGCCATCTGCCTTCTCAATAAGCTCATCCACAGGGATTGAAGCAGTGGACTCATCCTTACTCTGTCCAAGAAGGGAAGAAGATGGATACATGTTGGTGCCCATGCCAAGTCTACGACCAGTCTCTTTAGCAATGGCGAGCTGGTCACCGGTGATCATCTTCACATTGACACCGAGGTCGAGAGCTTTTTTAATTGTCTCTGCACTATCATGCCTCGGAGGGTCAAACAAGGGTAACAAGCCAACAAACTCCCACGGTCCACCAGCACTCTCTTTTCTCCTTTCTGTAATAGTCTGAAAACACGCATACTCGCAGGTTAATAGTTAAGATATAGTGCTTATTCTCCTTATTGTATCAAGATCGATGATATGTACGCATGAACTTCATCGTACTCACCTGCCGTGCAACACCAAGGGAGCGAAGACCACGGTTTGCAAAGTTGTCAATGATGTCATGAACCTTCTTTGCAGTTTCTCCTTTGAGTTCACAAAGCTCGATAATCTGTCAAGTTTGATCAGTTGGAAAAGGCTGTCTGTTGAAAGGGTTGGGCAGAAGAAGAGTTATCTGCTTCTATGTGATAGTTAAGGATTGTGTTTACCTGCTCAGGAGCACCCTTGCTGCACCTGTGCCAGTCTCCTTTGGTGTCGTAGTAGGTGATTGCAGTACGCTTTCCCACTGGGTTGAAGGGTAAGAAATGTACTTCTGTGATGCCTTCTCTTGCCTGAAAAAGCTCACAACAAAGAGAAAATTAAGACCAAAAATTCATCAACTTCATATGCGGTGCAATTTTCAAAAACCAACATTTAGAAGGAGTGCTAGAACAGCTGTTGAATACCTCGTTGGGATCACTTAGCATGTTGACAATTGAAGCATCAATGGCGTCCTGGTTCTCAACCCTTGAAGCCCTGGCGGCAAGCAAGACGACTGTATCCTTGTCCATGTTCTTCGGGAATACCTCAATTAAGGATTTATCAACCGTAAGCTTGTTAAGGGTAAGGGTTCCGGTCTTGTCACTGCAGAGCACGTCCATGCCCGCCATCTCCTCAATGGCAGTCATCCTCTTGGTGATAGCACCCTGCTGGGATAGCCGATGAGACCCAATAGCCATGGTCACGGATAAAACTGTTGGCATGGCAATTGGGATACCTCCAATGAGGAGCACAAGTAGATTGTCAATCCCATCTCTGTATTTCCTGTTCTGGATGGGGTACATAACTAGAATCTCAATCACCATTCCCACAGCAATGGAGCAGATACAGAAGTTTCCAATGGCAGTCAACACCTGAATAAAAGAAAAACATTTAACATGCATCAGAGTCGAGATAAACTTTGCAAGGAGTAAAGATATCCTGTTGTACCTTTTGGAAGTGTCCCACATTGTTGGTGTTATCGACAAGATGGGCAGCCTTGCCGAAGAAGGTGTGGACACCGGTGGCGATCACCACCGCCTCTATCTCGCCTTGCTTGCAGGTGGAACCAGAGAAGACTTCATCACCAGGGTTCTTGGTCACAGGAAGGGACTCCCCAGTGAGGGCTGATTGATCAATCTTGAGGGGATCGCCCTCCAGGAGACGAGCATCGGCTGGGATGACATCTCCCAACTTGACACTGATCAAATCTCCAGGAACCAGGATTGAAGCTTCCTGCTCACACCACTTGCCATCTCTCAAAACCTTTATTAACAATTCAATCACACAATTAGCGACCAACTGATAGCTAATATCACATAAAATCAAGATTGAAGACTACCACGCCCATGAACTAGTGGTGAACAAAATATACCTTAGTTTTGGGAGCAAGGCCAGCCATAAGGGCAGCAGCAGCATTTCCAGCATTATTTTCTTCAATGAAACTGATAGTTGAGTTGATAAGAAGAAGCACAACAATGCCGACGAAATCTGGCCAGTCAGTTGGCTTGCCCTGCATTTATTCACAATTAACATGGTCTAAGCAAAATCAAGAAAGGTTAGACCCAGATTGTTACCCCTCCATTGGCCAAAGCAATGGCCATGATTGCAGCACTCTCCATGACCCATGAGAGAGGATTCCACATGAAGCCTAGAAATTTGAGAAGTTTGCTGTCTTTCTTCTCCTCAAGTTTGTTGGGGCCGAAAATCTCCAGCCTTTTTTCTCCTTCAGCAGACGTCAAACCTTCCCTTGAACATTTTAGCTGATTGAACACTACTTCAATGGGCACATTTTCCTGCGTAAACCAAAACACTCAAGTCAGTCCCTTGACCTTTTTATGCATGAGGAACAACCATCTCTCATATGGAAGAACACCACCACACTTACTAAGTCAACAGTTTCGTTCTTGATCGCTTCCAAAGAAATATCAGAGTCCATTTTTGTCGATTATTTGAAGGAAAAGAGGGAATCCAAGTTGAGGAAGAAAGATTAAGAGTGGTAGATGTCACTCTATCCCTCTTCCTAATACTTTACAGGTCTACTCTTACGACAATGCTCTCTTCCTTTCCAGGCCCCCATGCAAATAGATAGAGAAATTTCAGAGAATAGAAAGGAGGCCTCTTCAGAGAATAGAGCGGAGGCCTGCTATTTAGAGGTCCATCCGACCTTTATATTTAGCCAATTCTGACGTCCGTTGAGCTCTCTAAAATGGTGGATGAACAGACAATTTCTAACGTCTTATTTTGTTTTCTTTTCTTTTCTTTTCAGTACAACCTAAGAATATATGTGTGGCATTTGAAATCTTTACCTTAAAACGAGGACTTCCCTTCATGTCACGAACTTGCATGAAACTTAGGTGCATTTTCTTCTTTTTATTTTATTTTTCCTTTTTTGGCCGTAACCACATTTGAGAAACTATCTAAAATATTCGCATGCATGCATATACATATACAATAACAAACCGCAATGGCACACTCACTGCTTGTGCATCTCAATTAAGAATATAATATTTTATCACAAATAAAATTTTGTTTTTATTGTATAAATATATTGAAATTATTACATACATATTTTCTTTATTAATTTATTATTTAGTAAAAATTATTTATTTTATATCTGTATTTAGATTTTTATATGACAATAAAGTTAAATTAATTGCATTTTTAAAAAATGATAATAAAGGTGAATTATTAAAAATTAAAATCATGGCAATAAAACTTAAATCTTTTAAATGTTTAAAATTTGATAATAAAAATAATTTTTCAAAAATAAAAATTATATTAGATAAATTATATAATATGAGAGAAAGAAAAAAGTTGAGGAGATAACAAAATAATAAGTAAAAAATGAAAAGAAAAAATATTAAAAACTAAAAATAAAAATAAATTTTAAAAAGGATAATTTATTAAATTAATTTTGAGGTTAAAGGTGGTTTCTATGCTCCCTTCACATTTTCTATATAGTAGATATTGAAATGTCATTACTATTTTTATTCAAAAAGGAATTATATACAAGAATTGAATAAGATGTAATAGAATGAATTTAAAAATATAATTAAAATAAAAAAGAAATTAAATATTGAATGATATCTCGTATTTATACATAGAAGGAATGGAAATGAATGCAATGAATATTTTTACTTGATTTATATATAATTAGAATTAAACATTACGAACATGGTGATTATTTTTATAGTTAAAATTAACATTCATTTCAAAAAAAAATTATAATTGTAATTTTAGAAAGATTAAATTTAAAATCTATGTTTTTCTCTAATTATAGTAATCATATTTTAGCATAAAATTGATATAAAAAATATAAAATATACAAAGAATATGTAATGTATTTTATTTTGTTGTTATATATATATAATACTACAAAATGAATATTTCATTATAATTTAGTCAAATATAAAATATTTAATTATGTATAAAACAAGGATATACAGTCTATTTATATAATGCATATACAAAATTATTAATGTTATTATGATATGGAAACCTGTTTAATCTTTTTGATTATTTATACCATACTTCATTAAATTTAGAAAACAATTCTTAAAAAAAAAAGAAGAAGAAGAAAGCTTTTTCCTAATAGATTGAAAATTGATCAACTCAAAATTCAAGAATGAATCATTGATACCATAATCATAGGAATGGTGAATTCTAATCTTAAATTATACCAATTATGCTTGGGATTGAAATTAAAAATCTCATTCCATTCCTATGTCATTCCAACATATTAGGCAAGAAACATTTTACATTTTTAAATTAATTGCACAGAAGTCAAGCTTGGGTTTTGCCAAAACTTCCCACCTTACCAAAGATTTGTTGAATCCTTAGATTTTGGATATAATTTCCAAATTTCATTTCCAATAGTAATAATCAAAACAAAAATAAAATGTTTTGATTCCAAAATTCTCTTACCAAACTCCTAGTTACATTTTTAAATTAATTGTCTAAGAATCAAGCTTGAGTTTTGCTAAAACCTCCTATCTTATTAGAGATTTGATAAATGTTAAATTTTTGGATATGATTCTCAAATTTCAATTCTTATAGTAATGATCCAAATAATAATTATAGGGTTCATTCCATTCCTCGATTCTAAACCCCTCCACCAAAAGCTTATTTAAATGAGTTGCCACCTTTGTAGGGCAACAAAACTCAAGCATATGCGTTAGGGACAAATTTAACTTCATAAGGTCATATATTTTGGCATGCATTTCATTCCTGTTTTGGAAACTTGAGATATTAAGTTTTAGGGGTGGGTGGGTGTGGGTCTGTTTGGTGCTGCATCCAGAGAGATATAAGTTTTAATAATTAATTTTTTCTTTTTATTTTTAAATACAAAAAAATGTATTGAATAAAATTTTATATGAAATATTAAATAAAATAAAAAAGTAATATAGGGTAAATATGTAGTTTTAATAATTCTATGTTTTTATATAAAAAAGCTATCACGCCTAGAGTTCAAAGGTCTTGGACTAATGTTTTGGACTTCTCAACCCCATGTGCCCACCCTCCTCGCAGGCCATAATACTGCTCCAAAAAATACTGTAGATTAATAACTTATAGTCATCTTCTCACTCCATTATAAGCCAAATTCTTGCCAATGTGAATATGGGTCGGAGGTCATGCTTGCCATGATATGTGTATAGCGTCCTTGTGTGCAGTGACAATTCGCTCCCATCCCACCTCACATCAAATTTCTACTCGATATTTATAAGAGTCATGTACATTAACACAAAAGCCATTTTCAGAATGTATGGTCTTTCCAATGTACTTGGCCATGACAATATAAGCTCTCATCAGAAGGGCCACATCGACCCATGTGTTCAACACTTGACTGAACATCTCATCCACCCACTCACTGGTCATTAGAATCTACAACATAGATACACAAGCCTCTATATCAGACACCACATTTAAATCCCACCCACCACTATCTTATTAGCTTACAAATTCCATGAATACTTAACACGACTAAACTCACCACTCTTCAAGTGTCCTCAACTACCGACATTAATTCAACTCTATCAAGCCCCTATCTACGCATATGCTATAGTGCGCATGACAGGTGTAAAGCCCACCCAGTGCATAGTTCTTATATATCACATCACTAGGTTTGCTAATTTGACACCGCAACACAAATTCGTATCCAGGCGATGCTATTTGGAGATACGTGGATTTCGTGAGTCCGATGTGCTTCGACTGCCACGGTGGTTGGGAGCCTTATGCAACAGGTTCTCATGCCTTGCTCTATGACAAGACTAGCAATGTGAGTACTACTAGCTATGGGATTTCGGCGTGGAAGGGCGACGGTGTGCCATCGCGGAAAATAGTGATGGGGATGCCTGCTTATGGGAGGACATGGCAGTTGACGGATCCAAATCAGCATGGGATTGGAGCTCCTGCTGTGGGAACTGGCCCTAGTGGAGGGGTGTTGGTTTTTTCAGCTATACTGGGATTCAATGCTCAAAACAGTGCCACGGTGGTCTTCGACAATGCAACTGTTTCCACATACTCGTATTCTGAAACTAATTGGATTGGTTATGATGACACTACGTCAATCGCGTACAAAATCAGGTTTGCCAGGGCCCAGGGACTTGGAGGGTATTTCTTCTGGGCACTTGGTTTTGACAGCAACTGGAGTCTTGCAAGAACAGGTATGAGCTGCTTGAAAATCTCACAGTTAGGCACCAAATAGAACTCTGATAACTGATTATTTTGCATCATGTCATCTTCTCGTCAAACCATTAAATTTCTGTTCTTCTTCTTCTTCTTCTTTTCCCCGCTTGTAGATTAATCGGGCCACATGCTAGCGTACCTGTGCCTCTGTCGCATTCTAGTTCTACTGCGTAGTAGACGCCCTAAAGTGTTTTGTTCTACCTGATTGGACTAATGCTAGATTCTGTTTTGTGGATTGCAGCTTCCATGGCATGGGACAGTGACAAGTGATCACACAATCATTCAAACATCTTTCAACGCAATCCAGCATCCCCTTTGACGCTCCTTAATTTATATTTTTGTTCAACTTGTCGTCTCTGTTTGTTGTTCTACATGTGTGATTCAAAGAGAACTGGTTTGGACGTAATGTTACAGTGCATTTGATTATATTTATGGAGAGATCTCATTTTAGTACTCCAATTTAATTTGACTTTTTTGTTTGTTATCCTTTTATATGTCTCGATAAAGTAAAGATGAATCCGATTATTAGCGCGATCAAAGATTAATCCCTGCGGAAAAATGAAATTAAAAAAAAAAAAAAAACTTGCCAATAACAAAGGGATATGAGAGAAGACAATTAATAATCAGGCAATATAATTCTAATTGGCAGCATTCTCCTTCTTATAAGCTAAATGCATTCCAGTGTTTGAACCAAGAGCATCATTATACTTTAAGCTCAGCACCGATGTTCTTTCGTCTCAGATAGACCATACCTTTGACGCTGCAAAATAGAACATGAACAGAAGATCTTAAGTTATGCAAAAAATATATGTCGCTGATAAACCTTCGGTGATTCATCCCTTCTAGAATTATTGTTTTCACCGTGAAGGTTTTTTTAGTTCCTGATTTATAGTTTCCTTGACCTGCCAAATCAGGCATACTCTGTGAATGTACATCTGTGCCCTAAATTAGGGGCAACAATTTTCTACAAGAAGTTCCCGCCACTGAATATACCGACACGGTCTCCACGTCGTACACCATCTTGGCCCCACGATCCTCGTTGAACTTCACCACCTCTGCAAAAGTCAACACGCCTGTCTTGTTTTCTCCCGGTCCCACGTCCACCGCAGGTGCACCGATCCCATCCAATCTGGGGTCCTTAAGTTGCCACGTCCTCCCATACAACGGTAGCCCCATAATCAACTTGCTTCTGGGCACCCCGACCCGGATCCAAGACCCGAGCCCGTAACTCGTGCTCACGTTGCTTCTCGGGTCAAATACTGCCGCTTGAGCGCCGGTGGCGCTCGTGTCCCACCCGCCGTGGTTATCGTAGTTCATTACATTAATCCAGTCCAGGTTCTTGCTGATTGAAGCTGACGGGTAAGCTCTCTGGGGCCCATCAAGGAACGTGTCCGAGGAGTAGTACAAGGCGGCGGTGAGGAGGAGCGGTGGCCAAGCGGTCTCCGCAGCCTCCTTGTTGACCTCCGCGCGCCACTCCTCCAGCAGATATCCCAAGTTCTGCATGTCGTTCGAGTCTTGAGGATACTCCCAATCCAAATCAATCCCATCAAACCCGAACTTCCTGGCCACTTGTATGCTCGATTGGATGAAAGCCGCACGGGACGACGAATCGGAGGCCATGCGGGAGAATACCGCTTTTCCTTCGGCCGCCCCGCCGACGGCGAAGAGTGTCTTGACGGGAGGGCTATTTGCATGGAGAGTAAACGTGAAGTTGAGGAGCTGGAGGGCTTGAGTTTGGGGCTCTATGTGGAATTTGAAGGTGACGTTGTTTGGAGATAGGAAGCCAAAGTAGACATGGGTGAAGAGCTCAGTGTTGATAGAAGTCAGCAGAGGAAAGTAGAAATCCATGGCAGAGTTTGCAGTGAGAGTGACGATTAATACTGCATAGGGGAAAACTGTGTGGGGCTTGAAAGATACAGCCATTGTTGACGTTGAGGTTAACTTACAAATATTGGGAAGGGCCATATGATTTTGTAGATGGAGGTATATGCACACATATATAGAGAGAGTGAGGACTATGGATTGTTGCGAAAGAAAATTAAATATGCCTCTGATACATCAAGTGGTATAATTTGCCGCCTATTATATACATACATACATACATACATATATATATATATACACACATACATACATATATACATATAACTCTGCTCAGAAATGTAGGATTAAATCTCTTAATTGCAGTGATAAAATTCTTTGTTCGGATACAAATTTGAGGATAGTATAATAGTAAGAAATAAAAATATAAAATAATTATTGACAAGGAATGATTTGTCACAATTTATCATTATTAATAAACAAAATTATCACAAGATAATTTGTGTTAATCATAATTTGTGTCTCTTTTTTTCCCCTAATTTGTGTCTGTTAATGTATGTTGTTTTGGCACTTTATAAAATATTTTATTGCTAATATTATAAAATGATCCTCATGAGCCGTTTTGGTTAAAACAACGACATATTTTATCTTCTAAAAAAGACAACATTAAGGAAAGCTAGCTAAGTCCATCCTTATTCATTACAAGACAAGAAGCACATATCATGATTATTTTTGAGTGTACGAATATTTATATTTTCTGGATGGATGTCTTTAGACTTATGTGGGCTGACCAGTTTTTTGTTATTTTTTACTTTTTGGTGGGAAGGATTAAATAAAATGCATTGAAAAATGTCATTCATGGTTTGCATGGTAAAGACTCGGTCGAAATGTACCCTTGCAAGCCGTCCCCTTTCCTCAATAATATCAATTATTGCAGGACTTGCTCAAGCCTCATAGTACAGACACTTGTCTGGCAACCCCACCCCAGATTTTTTGGACTTGATAAATGATAAGTTGATGATTTTGATTTTAAAATAAATTAGTTTAGTGTTTTCGTAAAATAATAAAATTATATTATTAAATTTTTTTAATTTAAAATTATAGATTATTATGTGTTTTGTTTAATAATCATAAAATTAAATAAACATCATTATTATAATATTTTTTAAAATATTTATGTTATTTTTAATATATAAAATGAAATATTTGATGAAATGTTCAAAAATAAATTGGGGAGAGCTTACTTACTCTTAAATAACTTTTAAATTCAAGCATTTAAGCTATAATTGTTTTATTTTTAGGCATATTTTTTAAATTAAGAATTTTTTTTAAAAAATATAATAATTGTAGTTTATATCTTGAGATTAAAAAATAAAAACAGATATGATCTTTATTATTGAGTTTGTAAGCAATTTTATTATAACATTTTCCTGACTCTTTAAAAGAGCTTATAAGCTCCTAAGGCTATGTTTGTTTATAAAATTTATAGTGTGTTTTTAAATATTTTTTAAATCATATAAAAGTAAAAGAGAGAATGAGAAATATTTAGAAATGCAACTATTAAAACTTATGAATTATTTTGTAAAAAGGTGACACCAAACATAACTTTAAATATTTTATAAAATATTTTTGAAGAGCTTGAGTTAGTAATAATATTACTCTAGTATATATTTTCTAATTAATAATTTTTCTAGAGCAAATAATTTATATTATGCTTTTTAAATTCTTGCATTTGAATTTGATGAGATTAAGTTTGAATTGAATTTCTTTTAAAATAAACAACGAGGAAGTGGGGTTGCTAGCCATTTCTTCATCAATACAATATATCAGAGAATTGAGTATTCAATGAGGTAACATTAATTATAAGGTCCTCTAATAATTGACGATGATTCAAATGGTGAAATTGGCACATCAACAAATACTGTCCAAACACAAAAGACATCTAGGAAAGTTCCATTGCAAATTTAGTTTAGTCCAATTCAATAGATTATATAATTAAACAATAACGATATCTTTATAATTAATCACTCGCTGTGCGGTGTGTCCTTATAATATATCAAATTTAATTTACGTGTGCCGTAGTTGGTTTGGATTTTCCCAATCTTGAATCGAGACAAATGGGTGTTTTGATATACTATTTTACAGAGCTATGTGATTGTCACACACGTATGACATTATGCACAAAGAATTACTGTTTAAATAAATTGATTGGCTCTGCGAACAAAATTTGAATTTATATTTTTTTTTTTTAAGTTCCAACCTAGTAACCATGAATAGTTTATTATTTGAGTTCATATATAATTATCGTATAAGTCAGATGCAATGCCTCAAAACAAATTGATAACTTTTTCACAATTACATGTTAACACGAGAAATTAAATTGGGCTATAGACCAAATACTAAATTCAAATTATTTATTATGTGAGTCAAGAATCATTCTTCCTTGTGTATAGTATACAGACATATATACTATTATTTAATATTAGAATTTTTTTTTCTTCTGGAGTGAGGTGACGACTAAAGTACTATTAATTCTTTATATTTTTTTATTTTATAATTCTGTTCTTTTATTTATTTTAATTTTTAATTTTTACTCACAAATTTGCATTGAAAGTATTATTAATTTTATTTATGTAAATGCACATGTAGTGGCTTTATTTGCTAGTGCATGGTGTCGTCAATTGAGTGGGACTTCTCTAAGCATGATTGTCGAACCAGATTATAAATACGAGTCTATATATATATATATATATATATATATATATAAGTGGATTAAGCTAAATTTGCAAATTGAGTTCGAGTTTAAACTTAACAAAGGTCAATTCGAATAAGCCTGACTTAAGTGAGCTGTAGATTTATCGTTAATAAACATATATATATATATATATATATATAGTATTATTATTTTCCATAGAAAGTTGCCAGTTACAAATATATTATAACACAAAATAATAGCTTTTATTTAATTTTATGTAAAATTAATAACCTCCGGCTTTGAAACTAGAAAAAAAAAAATTATTCATATTGGCCTAAAAATAAACAAAAGTTTTATTTTGGGCAACATAGATAAAAAAAAATGTGTTTTTTTCAAAATCTATATATATTAATAGAGGTTTTAAATTTTCATATATCCAATAAAATGTGTATAACAAAATAATGAGTAAAAATAGGAAAAATATAAAAATAAAAATAAAAAAGAAAACAATTTAATAAATTAATATTGAGAATCAACTGGTTAATATCCATCTCTTGAACTTAATATGTAACAAGTAATAGGGGATGCCTGTGTAAATGTTTATATAAATTAGATTATTTTCTATGTTATTAAAATAAAATAATTTTAATTTAGTATTAAGAGGATGTGAAAAAAAATATAGTAGAAAAATAAGATTATATTAAAAGAATATGGAGAAAGAAAGAAAGAAGAATAAAAAATATTTAAATAAAGACATTATAATTTTTAACATTATACAATCGAAAATTATGTCTCCTTTCATAATATATAGTATAGAATATAAATTAGATAAAGGAATTGACAATTAAAAAGTACAATAAATTAAAATTAAGAAGTGAATTATATGAATAAAAATTGGTCAATTGGTAGAGTAGAGAATGTAATGTGTGGAAAAAAAAAGAATATTTAAGTAATTTCATAACATGCATTCAAATTTCTTTACAAACTTATTATACAGAAGATATAGAAATAAGATAAATACAAAAAAAAAATGTAGAAAGCTATCAAAATAGTGATGGACAACGTTCTAATTAATTAGTATTAAGAACCAAAATAGTTATTATCCACTCTTAACCTAAAAATTAAAAAATTACTTAACAAGATACATCGATTATAGTTTGAAAGGTGGCGGTGGCTGACTTATCAAACACGTGTCGGCTTTGACCCTACTTTGTTCAATTCTATCCACGTCATTTATTTCTAACCAAGTTAAGTAGGAAGAGGGTGTTCATAAGTTTATTAAAACATTTTATAAATTAATTATTATAAAATAATATAAATTATTTTATTTTATGTAATGAAAATAATATAAATATCTTTAAATTATATTTTATTGATCTAGTTAGTATACTGTTACTATTATTCTATTAAATAATTATAAACAATTATAATTATTAATTTGAATAAAATCTTATAAAATTGTCTTGTTATTTCTATTAAAATATTTTATTAACTTATTTTTAAAGTAAAATTTATGTTCTTAAAAGCTTCAAAAATAGTTACGCAATCTTACATACTATTAAAGATAAATTATCCAAACACCCAAATAAATGCTCAAAATAGCAAGAAACCATGTAAATCTAAGTGTTTTTGGGATTAACTTAACAAGAATACTTTTTACTATATTTATTCTGGAAACCCAGCTGTGGCAATAATAAGTCAATAAGACATAAATGAAAGCAAGATCTTGATCTAAAGAGAAAATGATTAGGGTTTGTGTGATCACTTTCCATTTTTTGAATGCTATTTGGAGGAAAAACGGCCAGTATTTTAAGAAATGAATTAAAAGATAAAATATAATTTTTCTAAAAGTCCCTCCCGCA
This sequence comes from Avicennia marina, assembly GCA_019155195.1. Classification (NCBI taxonomy): domain Eukaryota; kingdom Viridiplantae; phylum Streptophyta; class Magnoliopsida; order Lamiales; family Acanthaceae; genus Avicennia; species Avicennia marina. Next base: position 2,951,771 of record CM032771.1, on the reverse strand, counting down.
GCATAATAGCATGGATATATTGCTAATTATAGACAATTAATTTGCATGTTTTAAAACCTTTTATTTTATGATTATTCATGGTGGCCTTGAGTTCATTTGCTTTGAGCTATATATCAATCCTAAAAATTTTTCAAATACTATTCATTTAGATCTAGATCGCATTTAGATGTGTCTGTGCACTGTGCCAACAAATAATTGACATTATAGGAGTCACGTTGAAAGACGTTGAAAGATTCTAGACTATATTATTAAAAGTATGGGCTAATTAAATTTACAATATTACTTTTAATTAACGAATTTACACCATTATTATTAGTTAAAAAGATTAAGCACTCAAATATAATTATATGTATTATTATGGAAGCTTTCTAACTGTACTTTGTAAAATTGTGCAATTATTTCTTAGTAACTTTTTTATCTTTTTATTATTTTATTTCTCTCTTTCCTTTTAATTTATTTTTATTTACTTTCTCTCTGAAAATTTAAATATTCTTTATTGTTTCGATTTATATCCATTTATAATATATTAATGATATAGACTTCTTTATGATTGCACAATATTAAGTTACTACAATAAGCTTACTTTCTTATATATATATATATATTTGCTGTCTTTTCCTTAATTTTATTTGTATCATTTTCTTCCCTCAAATTTAACTAGTGATGTTTCCTATCTTCTCTCTCAAATTTAGTATATTATATTTATCACCTTTTTTAAATTTTTTTCTCTTATTCCATAAATAATATAAAATTTATATTTTAAAAATGTTATTAATTCATTTATATAATTATGCCTGGCAATACTTGAAAGTAGTCGCAAAAATAGCATTCAAGTAAGAATAGATCAAATTGGCCTTAAGTCCATGGCAATGGCATATCTGCTATGATTTACCTTATCCCTGGTCTATGAATTAATTATATTTTTTAAAATATAATTATCATATTATTTATAAAACAAGAGAAAATAATTTCAAAAAAAGACAAAAAAAAAAAGAAAACAATTTAAAATTACTAGAGAAAAATAAAAGAAAAATATAATAAATTACAATCGAAAGAAGAAAATGAAATAAATAAAACTAGGGGTAAAGTGTGAATGACAAAATATATAAAGAGGTGTGCATAAAATATTGAGAGATATGTATACATATGATATTCAGAAAATTAAACAATAATATAAATAAAAGTTGAACGTTATTAAATTTTATAATGAAGAGAATGAATACAGATATTCATAGGAGTGGATATTAAAATAAAATTTAACCATAAAAAATCATTTAAATTAAATTTACAATAAACATTATGATTATGTAATTATGGCAACAAAAATGTTTTAATGCTAAGCCTCAAAAGGAGTTCCTTTGCAAAAATGTTGCCCATTGCATTGAATATTTAAAAAATGAAAAAAATATTTTGAAGATAATTATGAAGTTTCTTCAATTTGAAGATAGAGGATTTTATGGACTACAAAACGTGGAAAGTTACTTGATTTAAAGTAGAAAACAAACTTAAATTTACTAAAAAGTCTTTTAATAGTTACTATAAATTAAGAATAGAAGGGTATTACAGACAAAAGTATGACAACTGAAATTAGAATGTAAATCATTATAAAAGAGTATGATTATAGACTTATAAAACTTGCACATTTTATGCATGACCAAATTATTCATGAATTTTAAAGTTATAGTATATAAACTAATAGAAATAAAATTGTTTAATATTATAAGTTAAAAAACTAAAATAATAAAATAAAGAAGTATTTGAGGAAATTAAGAAGAGAGAAACAATGAGACCTAACACAAATAAAAACAAGTTATGAGAAAAAGGGGATAAAAAATATAGAAAAAAATAAAAGAATTTAAAATAAATAAAACTATTTGATTTTATATTGTGCAACCAAAATAAACTCATATAAATAAAACTAGAGGGAAAGTATAGAAAAAATATATAATGACCTAAGGATATTTTAATAATCACACATTTGGTGACAAAAAAGAAACCTTACCCTTAATGTATAACTAGTAATTCATATAAACTCAATGCATAAGCATATAAAATTTAAAATATAATTTATCACCTACACATAAATGTACTTTTATTATATAAACATTTGAAATATATGCATTTGTATTTCATTTTATAATATACCATCTATTAATCTTCTATTTTAAACATGATAAATAAAATAAAATAATTTTAGTAATAATAATAAAATATAAATTGCCATGTTTTAAAATATATTAAGATTTTACATAAAATTAGAGAAAAAGAAAAGGCAAAAAGAAAGTGTTTAATAAGAATAAATATATTAAACAAAATGTAATTGGAAATGATAAATATAATATAATAAGTGACTGAAAATATAAAATAAAAATAAACGAGAAGCATTTTAGTTTTTATATTTTAAGTGACAAAGAGTAATTAGTCAAAATAAATATTATAAAGTTTAGGAAATTTATTAAATGGCCAGACGTATTTACTCTGTGGATCTCATGTATAGATATAAACTCATAAAACTCGCAGACTTTTTGTCTGTGATAAATTATAAATTTATCATATTTTAAATAATAGAAATAAAATTATTTAAAATTAAGAATACAAAAATATTCAAAATGATATAATAAATATCCAAAGAAATTGAAAAAAGAAAAACATTGAGAAGTTACATAAATAAAAAAATAAGTTAAAAATAATAGAAAAATAAAAAAAATTAAAATCAAGACAATTGTATAATTTTATATCGTGGAATCAAAATGAACATACACCCTTACTAATATAGTGTACGTATAAATAGATGAAAAATGATGGGCTTGCAGTAACTATCTTTGGTTTTTAGTTCTTAATTTTCTAAAATTGCCTCTATTTTTCAATGTTTTTATTTTTTCCCTATTCTATCTTATTTTAACTTTTTTTTTATTTCTTCTTTTTTTTTTCTCCCCATCTGGATTCCTTTCTCTATTTTTAGCCTTTTTTTATACAATTTTAATTTTCAATAACTGTTTTTATTATTAATTTTTAAATTATAAATATTTTATCATGATTAATTAAGATTTTTTTATTTTTTTTTATAATTACGTATCTATACTCTTTATATAAAGTGACCAATCCTTAGAGTTTGAATTTGGTTGGCACAATGTGCTTTTACAAATTAGCCCCAATTTCATAATTATTAAAAGTTAAATTAGTATCTTCAAATATAATTAATAATAAATAAATTCCCTTAAACAAATACTATAGGTTAAGCTTACGAGTATTGTATAATTAATAATAAATAACTTCCCTTAAATATATAGTTTATATATAAAATAATTATTTGAGCCGACCCTTAGAGTTTGAATATGATCGCCCTAATTAATGTGATTTCACAAATTTAGCCCCAGTTTTACAATTATTAAAGGTTACATTAGTATTTTCAAATATAATTAATAATAAATAACTTTCCTTAAATACGTAGTTTATATATATATATATATATATATTTTTTTTTTTTTTGGATTGCATGTGCAGAAATATTATTATGTATAAAGTATGTACTTTCACTCAACTTATAATGCATAAGACCCTTTTGCATAAACCAAATATCATTAATATTAGAAAAAGAAACACAATTAGCCCATCATTCCATCTCCTCTTCTCACACTCGTACCTAGAGTTTGTGCCTCGTCATTATCTGTTCGCCTAATGATCTAAAAATCCACAATTAGCCCATCATTACCACCTAAGACGCCTATTCCAGCGCAAAGAATCCCATCCTGTTGTGCTGTTTGGGCTCTTACAGCAGCTCCATCTATTTAATTATCAAAATTCAATTGTAACCAATTTGATTTTTCTTCACTATAAAAAGATCAAATAAAATGAAACTGAATAAACTAGAGGATTTATCGATAATAAGAAAGCATAAAATTTACTTCATTAACCAATTATATTATGTATAGTAACTACTCTTAATCATTTAATAGATTTCCTAAAATATCATTTCTAATTAATTCAATTATAACAAATTAATTCTCTCTATTCCGCCACGTAAAAAATAACCATAATAAAATAAAATAGAAAGTTTATCGGCAAAAACACATCAGGTCTTTTTTATAAAGAAATTATTATTTTAAATTTATGTTTAATAGTTTGAACTGTTTCTAGAAAACATTATTGATACATTTAAATTATGCAAACATCATAAAAACAATTTATTCATAGAAATACAGCACAATGATTGTGTCAACGCACTAATTATGAAATAACCTTAATACATGAAATGATTTTATAAAATTAAGGATGCTACAAGAGAGTCGAAGTCCCAATGTATAAAGGTATCGTTTCTACTCTATAAGCATATAAAATTACTTGAAAGCTACCGTAATATATGCACACACACATATCCATGTTTGTATGTATGTATTTTGCGAGTCCACAAAGGGAGGGATATATAGTTATTTTCAAACTTCTTACTCATTTTACATTTTAAACATATATAAATGTGAATGAATGAGGAGTAAATTATGACAAAAACCCTAGTTGCATGCATGCAATGCAAAAACTATGTTGGTCAATTTTCAATCTCTACAAATCAAATTATATACTATCAAAATGTTACTTAACAAAATTTTCATTTAAATTTAAACTCAAAATTTTTTTCTTTTACATATATAACTAACTAATTATTATTTTATCATTATATCTCTATTCACAATCAAATAAAATCTATACACACACATACACATGTGCACTCATATTTATAATCAAAAAACTAATTATTCCTATATAATATTAGATCATTCAATTATCATAATGTTTATGATTATTATAAAGTTTATACATAAATTAATACATAAATTCAGGTAAATCACAATATTTACTGAATCATAACTTTCCTTCTAAACACACTGTTCATCAAATTACCACGTTGCACCATGCCATTTCTCAGCCACGCAACGTAATCTAATTACCATTTCATATAAAATTCATATTTATTTCCACAAATTTTTTTATTATATCCTCAGTTATTATTACGCAACAAAAATAAAACCCTCTGTTTTAATTATTGCCGTCTACTAAATGAAGGATACCCGCATTTTCCCTTAAAATCAATGTCACCTTTTATCTTCGTGAGGTCAGCAAATGAATCAAATCCTAAGGTAGTGTTTGGATGCAAGTTTAAATCCTAATATTCAATATTTTAAAAATATTTTTTCTGTCTTTCTCGCACATATACACGCACACAGATATTAAAAATTTAATTTATTTTTAATGTTCAAATCATTAAGTAAATATACACATACCCATTTTCGTATTTATACAAATTTATATCATGCAACTTAAATATTATCTCTATCATCACATCACTCGTTCTTATATATTATATATAATATAAAAAAATTAAAAGTACGTATTTATTACTTTTCACACTGTCCATAAAAAATGCACGCTATTTTTAACTTAACGAACAAAAAATACGTACTCTTAGCCCTTTTACTATCTTATTTATTCGTCACGTGTTATAATTCACTCTTGCCGCAAAAAGCAAACGAAACGTATGAAATAGTAATTCTTCCATTTCACCCCTTACAAACATATACGCGCACAGCGTCTTGGCCGTTTCTCTCGCCAGCTCTCACACTGACGCTCATCCCACACACAAAGCACACAGGAAGCCGTACCTGTACTCATATCCTGCGCAGGGGACGAGTGTATGCAGGTCAGCCGTTCTTCTTGCTTATATATCCAGGTTTAATCTCGAACTTGATTTTGTTTTCGGGTTTGATTCCTTCCTGACAGGTTTTGTGGTGTACTTACTGCTGATTAATTTTGATGATTTTCTTGTGCATCGTAAACTTGTGAAGATACACGAAAGCGTGTGCGGGTCTGCAAATTCCGTGTTTTGTGAGGAGAAATGCGGAAATCTATTGAATGGGTTTTTTGATACATGATTGTTTTCCTAATTAATTTTGTGATTGGGTTTAATTTTTTCGTATATACGTCTCACTCGAACATAAAGCCCACATTAATTATATATAACCGTTCGTTTAAAAAACATAATAAAACATGCATGTCTAAAAATGTGCCTCTCATCGGAGGTTTGTGTTTTTCTAGTCGATTCAAAACAAGGGTTTTAGTTGCATGTGCTTAATTTAGAAAAAAGAAGGGAAAAGAAAAAAATGTTGTTGCTCCCTCTCTGTTACCTTTGCATTAATGTCTTGAATATATGATTTAACATATAAGATTCAAAAATGAGTTATTTGGTTTAGAATTTGAGCCTACTCTGTTGGCCTATGTCTCCTTGTATATGTGTGTATTCAGATTCCTCTCCTAGCGTAAGCAGGCACTTTGTTTTCATTTGAGCATATATATTCAAGGATTTAAATTTCATGTGATGCAAGGGTCTAATTTTTAATTGTCACAGATTTGCTTTGCGCAGTGAAAGACCGTATTAATTTGTGATTATTGTAACCGTAGGCATTCAAACGTGAATTGTAAATATCATGCTAGGTCTAGTTATCTATGCGATGATAAGATGAGATCTTAATTATGTTTAACTATAATGGGTAAATGATACTTATTGAGTAGGGCGCCTGATCAATTTAATCATCTGCAGATAAGAGGGGGAGGTTGGAAGAATTTGAATATTCAAATATGAATTGTAAATTTCATTATAGGTTTAGTCGTTTAAGTGAATATAAGTTCCGAAGTTTATTGTGAATCCCCTTTGGCTACAAATTAATGTTAAATTTGGTATGAAACACCCAATTGATTTAATCGTCTACACATGGGAGACACACACATAAATTGAGTGCTCAAGCATAAACATACATATTTATCTTTATGTCACAGAACATAAAACATTTTCTCATGCTTTTGTATGCCGTCTGGGAACTCGTTTTTATTTTTATTGTTATTGTTGCATGAATTTCGTGTAATTTATTTGTGATTCTTCTAATACAAGAAGTGTATTTGCAACAATTTTTTTCCTTTTTCATTCATAGTTCATTTAATCTCTTGAGCAACATCTTAATTTGCTTTGCATTCGGTATGTACAATAGTTCTTAACTTCGGAAGTCCTGTCCTCTTTCTCATTTCATTTTTTATATTTCTTTGTGTCTTGAGCCCTGGCAGAGTTTCATGTGTTTTAGAACTGCATTTTTGCATTTATTAACATATTGATACGAATTAAAGTATGATTCATGGTCGTATTTATAAACAGCGTGCGAACTGGAAACACTGTAGTATGAGTCTGGATTGCTTCATGTTGTTTATGCTAGGACATTCATGTTAAACCATTTTAAAGTTTATTCTTCTGGCAAGGAAGGTAACAGGAAAATTTCCTATTCTCTTGCTTGACTTGATGTAGGACAGCATTAGCAGATCAGGATAACATCGCGTTATGATATTAATATATGTGTTGTGAACCTCACATATAATAGTATGCACACCCACATATTTTTAGAGTCTGTTTATAGCAATATGAGTTGGCTTTTTTAAGGCAAAAATAATCTTCTTTTCTATCATCAGATGTAGTGAAATTGATAATTCTTAATTGCAAAAAATCAATATCGCTGTTCTTGGAAAAAAAGTTGTTGGGTTCATTAGTAAATATGTTACCACACAGCTCCCTTCCTCCCTCTGTGTTTTCTCTTTCCTTTCCTATGGTCTTTGAACAGAGACAATGGCCTCTATGAGGGTGGACACAACTATGTTTTGTAAACTAAGCCACGTACTTGGGGTTTGTGGCCCTTACTGTAGATCTTGGACCCTAAAGCCTTCATGATTCTAGTGCCTTTAAGGAGCTTTGATGCCTATAGGACTTGAGCGTGTGGCTTCTTTGAAAGCCCTTGTCTTTGGGCATTGACAATTTATCTCTCTTTACTGGGTGTTCACCTGTTCTAAAGTGACGTTAGAGTCTTCAGTCATTTTAATTTGGAAACAGTCCATTCATTTTGTAATCTTACTTCACTTACTTGTATTGATGCATGAAATGAAGTTTTGAAAGCTTATAGACAATGATAGTTTTGTCCTATTATGAATTTTAATGGCTAGGTTTGTTGCTTTTGTTTTTGTCCATTGAAATGCTTGAATTCATATTGTAGGCAAATCCATCCCATAATTCACATGTGCCTAGTGCCACCTCTATTCGTAGAAACGTAAATAGCATATTGCTTTTCGCACTAATAGATTACAAAACTTAAAAAGAAAAACCTAAAATGGAAGATAATAGTTATCTTGGACTTGTATTAGATGCGTCCAACACACAAATTACACATGTCAAGTGCAAAGTAGAGATGAATAATGTGACAACATGTTAAGTGAATTGCAACGTAGGAAACACAATTTTTTTGTGCTTTTTATTTGTGTTGTTGTTTTATCATTTGTATTTTTTTGATTAAAATTTTTCCATGCTTTTATATTTATAACATCATGAAAAAATTGTGTGATTTTGAGTTATGGGCCTTAATTGTCTAGTTAACGCATACCTATTTTATATAGAACACTTTTTTAACTATCTCATGTCCTACATTTTTGTAAGAATTACTTTCTTCTTCGCGTGTGTTGCTTGATGTCCATGCATGACTCATCCATACGACAACCTATATCCTGTTTTAACTATCTTTTCATATATGATGTCACTATATCGGTAGCTATCCCTTCAAAACCTTATGAGGGGAAAAAGGAAACAAAGCTACAAGCCACATAGGCGAATTAAAAAAATTGATACCAATTGCCTATTTTGGAACGTGGATTCTCAAGTTATGTAACATTGTCAAAATTTCTTATTATTGTGTTAGTTTGTTAGTTATTATCCAACCATATCTAGTTTTTCTTTTCTATTTTTGATATAAGAAATTGGTGTTTGTTAAAATTTTGTCCAGATTTTTCTCTATATTATGAGTATCTCAGGTGGCAAATAGCTTCTAATTTACTTTCTTTTGTAGTTTTAAATTAGAGTTTTTGCTTTATTGATTGCTCTGTGAATAAATTGTGCCATAGATATACATAATTATTTGTGTCAATGATGACTCCCCCATGGTTGATGATAGTGTTTCAAATCAATGGAACAAGAGCTAGGTATGCCAAGCAAAAGGGTTTGGGAATCCGTGAAGTTCTATGCGGTTAGGTGCGCAAAATGTTCAAAATGGAGGCTTATCCCCAGAAAGGAGAGATACGAGGCAATACGGGAAAGGATTGTAGAACAACCTTTTGTATGTGAGACAGCTCGGGAGTGGCGGCCTGAGATATCTTGCAAAGATGAAGCTGATGTACAGCAAGATGGCAACTTTCGTTGGGCAATGGACAAGCCAAGAATTCCCCAAACTCCCCTTGGTTGGCAGCGAATTATTCGAATAAGAGCTGAAGGAGGCACAAAATTTGCTGATGTGTATGTAGCCTATAATGTTTGTCTCCTTGTTTAAAATGATATTGAATATTTTAAGTTATACATCGTCTTTCAGATTGATGTTGAACTTTCAGGTGTGTCTTAACAGGTATTATGTTGCCCCATCTAACAAGAGATTACGCTCTATGGTTGAACTTAGCAGGTATTGCTGAGAAATTCCTTACCTTTTTTCTTGAAATGCATAAGAAATAACAGCCTAGATTTATATTTTTGGAGTTCAGTACTTGTTCTTTGATAATTATTGCTAGCCTTGATTTATGTCACTCAATATTTTAGGTACATTAATGAGCACCCAAAATATCTTCAAGAAAGTGTGAGCATGTCACAATTCTCATTTCAACCCCCTATGCCATTGGATGAAAAATACATTGCAAAGCATCAAGCTTGTTCCAATACTTATGACATTAGTGATTCTCCCTTAATAGGTAACATCATGATTTCTCTTTGTTTTATCAGGGATTCCTTTTAAATCAGGATTTTCATGTGGTCTAATGTTCTTAATTTTTTTTCTTTCTTCATTGACATTGTTTGTCAAAGTTGAAGCACGATTAAGAAATGGTCTAATGTGTCCAGTTCCTATTCCATTCCTAGGGCGAGATCATGCATTGAAAATTCAAAATGATAGCTTTAAGGGGGCAAAGAGTGCTGATGCTGAGGCTGAGGGGCACTTGCTCAAAGTTGAGGTATTCCCTAATTATTCAACATGATCATAAAAACACCAATTGTTTTGCCAAATCTTCTATATGTACGAATAGCTGAGCTTGCCTTAGTTGCTACGTTGGCATTGCTATGTTCATTTTTAGTATGATATACAAGTTAAAACTAGCTTTTTATATTCATTTTAAATGTGTTTGTGTTGTTCTCCACATACACTTGTCATTGTGAACATTTATGGTCTATTATAACCTAAAAAGTAGCTAAAGTTGACAATATAGCTTCTGACATTTTGTGTCCATGTTCTAAACTATTTCACTCTACTCAATCAAAGAAAAGAGATAGATCCAGCCATGAGAGTGAAACGACGAGGACTTGGTGAATTCAATAGCCAAAAAGGGATACTCTGTGCAAATTCTATTCCCTTTCGTCCAACCATGAGTTCACTAAATATAAATTCATCCTACATATTACTTTCCTCACTGATCAATTTTCTTGGTTGAATATTTGTAGATTCCATTAGTACATTTTGATTATCTGTACTAGCCATGCTTTTTAAACATTTGGTCATGTCGAATAATTGCATCATTGCCTCATATGATTTATTGGAAGCATACTATGTTTTTCATTTGCTCCATCTTTTCTTTTTCCTTCTTTTTAATCTTTTGAACAATGTGTAAAGTCAATTTCTAAGATAGAAATCCAAAGTGAAATATTGCAGGATTCCACTCCATGCAGAATGCAAATCCAAAATCAAGGAGATGGGCAGCATCGAGTGCAAAATCCATAAGCTTCAACACAACGTGTAATAACATGAAATGAAGTCGGGTAGATTGTGATCTTTGTCTATACTTATATTCAGATAATTGTGGTTTTAAGTTTGTTTATATTATTGATATTTATGCCTAGAAATTTGTTGCAGCATTTTGACTTTATTGAAGAAGATATTAGCTTTGTTAAGAACTTGTGGAAATTGTGAATTCAAATTATTGATGTGAAGGGTAGTTCCATGTTTGCTCTAAGATGTATTATACAAGTTTTAATTTTCAATAATTAGGGAAATAATTGTCAATGCAACAATGTCAAAACAATTACCACAATTATCACCACCACGACTACTATCACTAATATTACAATCACTACTACCAATACTATTACTACGATTACGACTACGACTATGATTACTACTACTACCATTACAACTACGACCACTACCGCTACAATTACAATAATAACAACTATTATAACTACTACTATAATTAGAACTATTGCTAATATATGCACTTTTTCTTGTTTTTCTTGTGTAGCAATTATTTTTATTAACACCCTTTATTCTTAATCTATTGCAATTCTATTACTACCACTACAACTAATAGTACTATCACCACCACCACCACCACCACCCCTATTACTATTATGACAACTACCATTACGATTACTACTACTAATATTACTATAATCACTATTACCATTACCACCATTACTACTACCATTATGATTGCTAGTACCACCACCATTATTACTGTTACCACTAGATCACCACCACCACCACTAAATTCTGAATTGTAAATGATAAAAAGGTACATTTTAGTCAATTAATATTTGATATTTAGTAATCAAAAGGTGTAAATATTAAGCATATGTGTGTGTCTATTGGAGCGCAATACATGTAGAAATATAGCCTATATTTGGAACACATCTTTTCATCTTGCAATATCTTATCAAATTTTATACTATCAAGTATACTACTAACAAAATTTTTATTCAAATTAAGATTAAAATTTTCAATCTCTTACATTTATAAATAACTAACATGCAATTCCCTTCAAACATCATCTCAAGACAAAAACTTCTCTCCTAAACATAAAGAGGAATGATGATTTGATTTTGATGATAACCAGTGATCATAATACATACATATATGTATATATACATACATACATATATATATATATATACTGAAAATGTTAGATTGAATACTGAGAACATGCATAGTGACTATTAGGTGTAGTGTTGTAAACAAATCAAACGATGTAGGATTAATGGTGACAACGTAACCACAACATGGACATAATAAAGAAACAAAGAATGAGATACATTGTATAATCTTATTGTTCAGAATAGCTTTTATACGTTTATGGAGTCTTGCCCAAATCAAAATAATTCCATTATCACAAAATAAATTCATTTCATTTATCACATCAAACAATCCACTCTAGAATAATTCAGCATTCTACACCTTGATTTTACAACTTGTTGACGTAATAAACATAAACTTCTCTTGTTTTGTGCATTAACCTAATTCCCTTTATGTCTCAACCTTTTATCATAGTGACGTTTCTCTCTAAATAATAGATATAAGTACAATACATAAGGATTTTAAGTGATAGGTGGGTGACAATAATGTAAGCTTATCATTCTTTATTTTTTTCATGAAAGTCTTATCCAAACTACTGAATTTGGCTTAAATTTATAGTGACTATTCCTTGAATTACTAGCTAAAAAATATTCCATATAATTTTTAATATTACTCCCACAAATTAGTGTTGGATCTCTGTAGTAATTGTCTACATGTTGTTAGGATGTTGTGACATCTAAAGATAGTTTCGAACTCTTTAATGCACCAAATTAACATTATCTTAGTAATTTTGGAGAGTTTATGTTTAAATCCACGGCTTTGTCTTTAGTTCTCTTGCTAACTTCACTTGAGGGGAGTCCTATCTTCCATAAACTCTCGAAAGACAAATACAAAGAGTCCTATAAACATAGGGAATTTGGATGGTATGGAAACATCTTATTTTTGTGCCACAATATAGCTAATTAACAATATGCCAATACTAACAATATCTCTATTTAACATATCTCGACACAACTCCATTTAAAAGTAAAAAGATCTCTCAAATGTTAACAACTAGAAACTAACATAGGAACAACAAAAGAATTAACACAAGTTAAATGTTGCAATAATATATCTAACATGTAAAACCTCATAAAACTAGCAAGCAAGAGTAGCAAACTTTCCCTTAATTGATTCTCTCCCTAAAATGTTGTGATACTCCCTTTTACCATTATTCTCCTTTGTACTTCATAGTGCTAAAGACATCCACGTAAGAGAAAGAAAAGTCAAATGGAGATCGTGTGGAGGAGTGTCCATGGTCAACTAAAAATCATCACCCATTGTTGTTCACATCATTATAACATTGTCCAAAACAATTTTCCTTCAAATTTGACTAAGCTTATTTCACAATTGGGGATCCCATCCATTCTAAGCAAAACTCAAGGCTTTTTTATCCGTCGATTTGACCCTTTCAATTAGGATAATTGATTTATCATCGAGGAGTGGAGGTTGAGTCATAGAACCTCATTCTATTTACTTATCATTCAATCACTTACATGTACAGAACATTACTTGACTTGAAAAATTAAATTACAAAAAAATGTGACCAGCTTTAATACCACTTGAAAATGTCATGTTGATGTTGAAAACACATTGAAAACACATTCATGAATTTGACAATGCAATGCAATGCAATGGTGTAACACACACATACACATACCAATATGAACAAAAATAAAGAGCGAAATGTCAATGTGTTTACATAATTTGAAGCAAAATCTCCTACATCTAAGGGCTTTGTCCATATTAAACATTTTCTACTAAGTCAAAGATAAAGTGATTACTTCGAATCACAATAATCAATCATCACAACCTAATTTGCTATCCAAACACCAAATATAAAACTATTTTGTTTTATGCATTACATAACTTCCCTTTCAACCCAACCTTCGATTTTTTACAAGAGAATTGACTTTCACTATTTTACAATTAGGAGTTGGAGTAGTGGGTGTTCACAAAACTAGACATATCACCCTAAGAAGCTCGCACACGGCATAATTAAGCTTGTAGAGTTTGAACTCCTTATATAGTAAATTAAGAATTTGTTGGCTAAAAAAGCTTAAAAAATTGCACCAAACTTCCTTCAAATCCACATCAAATCCTTAATGTTGTTGTCTTTAAATCTTTAATGTTGTTGTCTTTCATGTTGCCAACGCATATAAGACTTATGAAGTTAGATAGCCTTGAACTCTTTCAAGTTTGTCCAATTGAGTTGTCTAGTCTTCCATTTAATCTTAGTAACTTGTTGATAACCAATTATTATAACAAACTCATCATTTCATGAGTCATTCTAGCTCTTACATAAGATGTACTATATAGAAATTTAAGAGTCCAACTAAGTAAGAAAAGTGTCATGATGTGCCAAGTAAGCATGATGTCAAAACTAAAAGACACTCACACGTGTATTTATATGTAAAAAATATTTATTAATGTAGTTTTCTAAAAATATTTTTTGGAAATGAGAATGCAAATATTTGAAACCTATTGGATTGTTCATGAAACACCTCATCAAGATTCAAATTTAGTCTTAGGTCATAATCACTTTAAAGAATTATGATAAATAGATTATTATGTATAAGTTAATTACATTTTCTTTTCAAATAATAAAAACTTATGGCTAAATACAAGTCTAGTACAAAAATGACTAAAATATTTAATAAAATAATACAATCCAATAGAATGCAAATATTTGAATAGAGACTCAAGGTATGTGAAATTGCATGATTAAGATTTAACTTGTGTTGGACTTAACCATATGTTATAACTGGGGGTGTTTGCTTGTCAAAATCATATTGAATTGAACAAAAAATTTAGAATATCAAAATTTTAATAAACCTAAATTGTATACCACATACCAAATTGATTTTTTTTTTTCAATTTGATTTGGTATTTTACTTGACATGATCTTAAAATTTGGATATTTTTTAGTCACGTGAAAATTGTAAAAGTAAATAAGTAAACACAAAGTTTATGTGATTCAATGGAAGTAACCTACGTACATGGGGAGATCAATAATATTTTATTAAGTTTAGAGAACATATGTAATTTATTATATGATATTTGATATAATGTTCTTATAAGCTATGATAAGCCACATTTAGCATTTACCCCACGACATTCTGATGTTCTACATTATTTGGGTAATCATCAACTATCAAGTAACGGCCTCTTTAGAGCACTAAGCTATTTTCTAGTTTGGAATTTTTGAGTGCCCTCTCATCTAGTTGGGTTGGGGCTTTAGACCTACGAATCTTACTAGTGCTTGAGAAGGTCCATCTGGGGGTCGAGAAAGTCCATTTCTTTGGTTATTTATCTGCCTCATCTTTTAAGTTTGACTGTGTTATCCAAACATTATCTGTTGAGATTATTTTGAAGACGAGGGATCATATCATTACAGTTGATATTATGGTATGTTGATACATATAAAGCATGTCTCGTATGTTCTTGTTCACGAGAAGGCGGGGGTGGAGGGGTGATCTTTAATGTTTGATTTTTGTTCTAGCAAATGGGACTTGTAAAATGCAATCTAATAGTGAATTTGGGTTCATGTGGAAGCTAATCTAATTAAGTGAGGCCTAAGTTGAGTTGTGTAAATTGTGTAAAGCTCAAATAATTTTAGTGGGCTCATTTCTATTAGATGAGGTTTCGCAGATTTAAGTGTAGTTATATCAAACTAAATAAACAATTTTTTTTTTCATTTCTTGCATTTGCTGCATGATGGAGTGATAACAATTTTGGCGAGGTTGAGTGAACCCCAAAACACTTTACACCTAAAGCATTAGTTAATTATTTTGTTATGTGCTTGTTGTTGGTTCTTTATTCCAACAGGGAGCGAACGTTGAGTGTTGAGTGTTGAGTGCACTTGTCCAAACCAAAAATTGTGAAATTAATTTTAATAAATTCAATTTGATATTTTGGTAATTGAAATAAAAAATTCTTTTACTAATTTTCATTTTTGTGTTTTTAAACTTGTTTTTGCAATTCTTTATATTTTGAGTTTTTTTTTTCTAAAAGATTGACGAAAGCATACAAATCACAAACTAATGAAAAAAAAGAATAAAATAAAAAGGATAATTATCATTAAACAAAAAATAATTTTAAAAATAAAAGTAAATAATTTGGTTTGATAGACCAAACCATAACATCGAAATAAAATCGAAAACCAAAACTTTAGAAAAAGTCGATTTTTTTTTTGTTTCGATTTCAATATGTGCCGACCTTTTAGTTTCAATTTGACTTGATCTCTCAACGCTGAACTTGAAACGAGAGAGCAATTGAAATCAAAGCCAAAAATCTATTTTTATATTCTATAATTTAAGTTTATCTCCCAAAAAATTATCAAAAATCATTTCAATTTGTTGTCCGCCATTATCCATTGAGTTCTTTATGTATTCTAAGCTTCATAATCTAAAATATTAAACTTTTTTGGAAATTATTATCCACTAATGATTCCGTATGGGGGTAAACATCAAAATTGAATTCCTTGTACACCAAAATACAAGACTAAAGTCTTAAATAACTTATAATTAGAAAAGGATTATGAGAATATCTAAAAAATTTTAAATTAAAGTTCACTTTATACACACACACACACACACACACACTGACTTATTAAAAGAAACATGTTAGTTTTAGTTTTGGACCAGAATTCGGCGCACACGGGAAGCCCATTTTCTCAAATCGCAGAGACTCGTCCGCCGTCCTCTCGGAAGCGGAACCCCATCACCTCCACTGCCTCTTCACCCGGCCTCCGCTTTCCGCCGCCTCATCTTTCTTTTATCCTAACTCAACCGCTCAACGTTGGCTGCGCCCCTTCTAAGGTGCGCGTCTGTGCCTCCAGCGCGAATAGCCTATGGAGGTTCATCTGTGTGTGTGTGTGTATGTCAATTGTGTGTTTCAAGATCTTCTGAATTTTTTATCTACTCTATTTTCTAGTTAAATCTAACCAAATTAACCCTGATACGCCGAAAAACGCAGTGGGCTCTCGTTCTCTCCATCCTTGGCTTCGTTTCGTTTCTCCCTTAACTCTCCCTTAGAACGTTGAATAATCATTAAAAACAAAAACAAAAATTGTGTGAAACGAACAAAGTCCACGGTGTTTCCCCTAATTTTTTTGTTTACCGTTGTTTCTCTCCCCCACTAGTTTTCTGCTTCTGTTGTGTGCGCCTGTGCGCCGTTCAGTTTATTTGCTGAACGGCTTCCATTGCTGCCACGGTTTGCAGTGCGCAGGCCTGACTTGAGGCGTTGTGCTAGGGCTGTGAGTGACGTGGGTGTTGGTTTGTTTTCCTTTTTGTTTTTTTCCCTTTCCTTCCCGCAGTGGCTGTGTTGCAGAGAGGTGTCTGAGTGTTAGCTCCGGAGGGATGTTAATGCTTCTAGCCTTATAGTTAATATATTAATATGTTCCAAAATTTGTTGCTGTTGCTGCCTTATTACTTGCTCTCTATGATTTTGTGGGCGGTGGGCTGTTTTTGGCTTTTGAAAATTTGAAAATGTATGTATGATCGTTGCATTATTGCTTTGTCACATGCTGAATGCTAATAATATTTGTGGCTGTGCTATGTATCTTGGTTTGGCTTGATTCTCAGTATTAATATTTCAGCATAAAGCCAAAACTTCAATATCTTGAAGTTTGTTTGCTAATTTGCTAGTGTTGCACTATATGGTCCGGACTTGTAAGCTTTGATGATTCTTAAAGTTTAATTGTATAATTTTGATTTGTGCCTTACTGATTGTGTTGTGTTAGCAACTGTTGGTGCCGTATATTTGTGTAAAATTTTAATGTTATGTAAACGTCTCTGATTTTAGGAAAATCTTTACTGATATCTTATTCTATTGATAAGAGTGTTCATGAATGTGCAGTATTCCTTTGATAATATTTTGAATGCCTATAAAAGCTCAGATATCAAATTCAAGTTTCTATGGAGTTTTGGATTTGAAAAACAAAATGCTTTTTATCCCCTCGAAACATAAAAGTACATTATTACTATTAATGATTTATATGTTGAACTGGTTATTATCATGCAGCAGCTATTTTTTTGTTAATTACATTTATAACATAGGAGAAGAATTCTTGTTATCAAATTTACATAATTACGTGAATTAGTTTTTACTTGAAATAATTATATAAATGGTTTCTATTTTCACTATGCAAGGGATGATATTTTTTCCCCTTTTGGGTACAGTATGTAAAGCATATTTTTTCATTTTATGGGTAAGGTATGAATCATATTTATTAATGGCTTAATGTGCACTATGGTGCGAAAGGCTTTTTGGAACCATGCCACACGGTGCAAAATTACATACATGAAAAAAATTTATACTACTGGTAATTCTCTACAAAATAAAGATTAGCAGCCATAAAAACATTTTAATTTTAAATTACAATATAAATTCTGCACATCAAATCAAATTTTAGTATTTAAAAATAAGTTTGTCATATGATGAGACTGAAATATCTGTTTTTAAACCATAATTTCATAAATTTTATCAATAATATAAAAAACCAATTGACTGTGTAAAGAATTTGAAAATAAAGCAATTTCAATAGGGAAAAAGGGAGGAAAAAGTGATCAAAATAGAAAAGAAATGTAGAAAAAGAAAAAATATTGAGAGAAAAAGAGACTAAGTGTGAAAAATGAAAGAGTAAGGAGAGAGGAAAGTTGAAAAGATATATGATTATGCTAAGTCTGATTAGTGACTACTCTTGGAGAGGATGAAACAATTGCATTGAAGAGAAGAACGAAAGCCCAAGCATAACGACGCAATTGTTAGGGGTTGCTCTTGCCCAGTATTTTTGTTTTTAATACAAAAATACATAAATAAAATGTGCCTTGTATAAGGTTCATGGCATGTAGCATTGACAACCATGTGATGAATGAAACACCTTTTTTTTTTATTTCTATTTATGTTGGTGTCAGCTTAGAGTTGGAGATTGAGTTAGAAGTTGTGGGTAGGCAGGACTCTATATCAATGCATATGATTGTCAAGCTTTGATTGTTAAATGTTAATTGAACTTCTGAATTTTTAATTAACATAATTCAGTCATTGAGTTGTCTAACCTTATTACCTAATTCTTATATTAATTACGTAGGGTTATTTTTGTCTTCACATAAAAGTCGAGAAATGCAAACCATCTTATTTGTTAGCTCTTGTATATTAGCAATGGATGATTTATTGGTACTTTGTCTTATGCTTTTTTTGGGTTGAATATGTTACAGTTTTATTTTGATCATATTATGAAGTATTATTGTGCAACTGTGCAATGGGAAAGCAAAGTGAGCATATCCAATTTCTTTCTTTCATTTTTTAAGGCAAGGCATTAGGCAAAATCTGTTATTATTTTTGATATGTTTCTCGCATTAAAGACTATATTTCCTGTAAATGTTGATTTTACTTTTCAAATGTGGGTAATGCATGAAAAAGTAAACCTAATCTTCATAGACTTCAAATCTAATAATATTATAATGTGTATGTATACAGATTCTAATTTATGCAGAAGAGTCATAATTTTTTACTAATGTAGTCAAAAACTTAATAAAAAATTAGAACTATTACATGCTAATGCATTTGTGTTTATTATAATTATTTATTACCTAATTTTTAAGTTTGAGATCATCTATCAGTTTATATCTATAACTTAATGACAGATATATGGAAAAATTATCATTGATAATATACAACACAAAAGTTTAAATTTATAAGTATGGAAATAGGATTTATGGAGATAATCTCAAAAAACATGAAAGAACATTCGTGTTACATTATTTGGCACACGTGACATGACCTTCTCGTTTAGCATACTTCCTCATGGGGTTATTGAACTAGAATCTCAAGCTTGGGTATTTGACCTTGATTTATTTTTTGAAATTTTTTATTGGGAATTTATTTACAGGCAAAAATGCCATCTCTCCAAACAGCATTGCCTCCTGAGCTCGCCAATAATGCAATCAGGGTTAGGATCTTATTTAATATGCGTTTCTTTTTAATTTTTAATATGTATTTAATATTAGAATATATGGCCTTGGTGGTAAAGCAGATTTAGTATCTTGGATGGAAATGTTAAAATCCATGCTCTTGACTTTCATTTTTAATTTTAAGTCTCGTATTGACTTTTATATTCTTAAAGTTTGCGTTTTTAGTTTGACACTAGTAATTTATAGAAATATAAATAATAGTAGAATAAATAGTCTTACTTTATTTTGTAACTTGATGCTTTAATTAGACTTCAATTTTTATATTTAAGCATTCTTAGCACATCTCTTTATTTCAAATATATGTCTTATTAGCTAGTTATGTTTTCACAAATTGAAAAAAATGAAAACTTATTCAGCGTACTCATATTAAATCCAAATGTAAAGTGTTTATTTGATGAATTTTTCCTTTGTTCATTCTCACTTACTAGACATGTATGTATTAAAATAGCCTCAAAATGGTTAGAATTACCTCTTCAATTTAGTTGGACTTTCCAATATTTTAAACTTTGTTTTTCTCTTTGGTTATTGAATTTTGTGTTATCTTCATCCCCAATTTCTCGGTATATGCACAATACATCAATTAAGGTTGAGTCAATGCTGCACATGAAACAGTCTTCTAGGTATGACAGATGGTCTCATTAATTTTTCTTCAAACTACACTATTAATTAATATACCACTCTTTTAATCAAGTGATCACAATTAATAACAATTTAGAAACAATAAGATAAACAAAATTTTGATAAACACATATAGTATTTTATATTTTATTATAATTAATATTAAGTGGTATAATTAAACAGGAAAAAATTATGAATTGAGATATTTGATTAAATAACAAATTAAAAATGCATAAATGCATAAAAATAAATTAGAATAAAATATAATATATTACAAATGTCCGTTACGAATCTGTTCATTTATTATTTTTGAATTCTAATTATTTACAATTAATTATATTTGTTCTTTGAGTTTTAGAACATGTTTTAATTTTTTTAATTGTTTATAATTTAACAAAAAATAGAAATAATTAAAAATAAAAAAGAATTTGTAATTGAAATGTTTTTAATTGTAACTAATAAAAAATTAAAAATAAAAATACATAAGTACATACTAATAGTTTATAATAAAATTGTATAAATACAAAAAAAATAAAGTATAATAAAAATATAAAATATTGCATGAAATTTTGTTTATTTTGTTATTTTTAAATTATTATTAAGTGTAGTTGTTTAATTAAAAAAGTGGATAATTAATTCATAATGTAGTTTGGCAAGATAATTAATGTTGTCACCGTCTGCTGCGACCGGAACATTGTTCTGGTTGCAACATTGACTGGAACATCAATTAATTATGCACAACAGAATTTTTAATAATTTTAAATATTTTGATATTATGAATGAAAAAGTAAATCCTTAAAGATAAATGCTTAAATGATTTATTCAAAACAATATTATTATTGAATATTTGAGATCTATAAAATTACATAAATTGAAATTATTTAACCAAGACTACTCAAACTCGCTTTTTGTTTGATTTCATAAAATTCATACATTTAATTTTTTTAATTTCCATAAGGTATGTAAAGCTTTCTCTTAGGTATTTTATTATTGTTGTTTTTGTTGTTGTTATTATTATTATTATTTGTAGGTGATAACTTTTTGCCACTTTATATGATGACATGCTATTAGTGGATATTATAGTTGTTAATGGTGTATGGTGTGACAAACGCAATGTTTTTTGGTGCATTGTACACCTTCAAAGCATGACAGGAAATTATAATAAACAAAATATATCTATGTTGCCTCTAATTTTCACTTGAGTAAACTATAGATAAGTTCTACATAATTAATACACCATGGGCAATTCCCTAATCATAAACAATTAATGATAGCTGACCTGTCTGTAAAGTTTAAATAATTAAAAATACTGTTCTACACTATCTATTATTGAGAGTAACCTATGTTAGGAAAATTATATCTATTCTTGATATAAATTGTTTGTTTATAAAAAGACGTAATTGTTTTCACAATTTTTTATTGATAAATTATGTTGAAAAAATTGAAAGAATCAAACCACTATTTATTAACGAAAATCCCCTCTCAATTTATATCAGATGAGGTTGGGTAACAATTACCATAGTTACTTAAAATATTGGTCCAAGTTTAATATAATATAATTCCTATACAAAATGAAACAAAAATATATTGTTGCTATAAAACAAGAAACATAATATACCTAGGGTGTAAATTAGGTAGTATTGTATATACAATATCAATTAAAATATTTTTTTTAACACTCTCATCAAGTTGAACATGATAAAGCTTCTTAAAGCATTCAACTTGAACTTTCTTGAATTATTGAAACATCAACAAACACCAGTGGCGAAATTACACTCCGTGTAAGACTTGGTAGACAAGACCAAACATGACCCGTGGCACAAAGTTTAGACCTAGAAAGTTCACGTAGTAGATGGAAAGTCATCTTTAGTTAATCACTTTGTCACCATTTATTTTTACTTTTTCTTTTTTGTATGCATAATTACCAGGCACAGGTTTTATACAATGTCACCAGTGATGGTGGGCACTTGATTTTTAAGAAGACATTTTTCATGGTACCTACAGAGACGTTACACTTGGAAAGACAAGGGTCTTACTACACCTACACATGCATAATAGCAGTAATAACATGGATATCTTTAGTAACACTAGTATTCGTGGCAATTGAAAGTTTGCCATAACAGTCACTCAATTAAGCCACAACACATGGCTGAAGAGTGCAATTTTGTTAGTCATAAAAAATAAGTAGTAGTTGGGTCTTAGACGCAAAAGTACCCAAACAACCTACCAAACTCATAAAACTGGTTCATATAAATTTAACCCACAAATTCAACCCATTACCAACCTCCAAATTAACCTGTACTTGATCAAGCCCAACACTAAAACAGTAAACAGAGGCCTAATTTCAAACAGATCCCAATAATATGACATAAAGCAATGGGAATCTGGCCCAACAGATGCAACAACATGACTGGGAACGTTTTTTCCCTTCTTTCTCCTGTGATACATGATGGTGGCGTGCTGATAAAGGTTTTTGGTGGCACGGATCATGGGGGCAGTACTGATTTAGGGTTTGGCTGTAACAATTGGATGCGATCAGTGGCACTAGGGGGGCTTTGGCCTTCCAGGTTAGGAAGAAATGTGGTAGTTTCACGGTAAAATTTACTGGCTGATGGGCTGTGCTCGAACAAATCAAGAGGTAGCTGCATGGCAGAAGGTTGCTGGTCACTGGGTTGACAATGAGGGGTGACAGAACAGTGCATGGCGGCTAGGAGTACAAGATTGGGCTCGGCAGTGGTCGGATTAGAGCACAAGCTAGTTTTTGGTTTTGAAACTGGCGATTATTGGGGGATTATGGTGTGTGTAATGTTGGTGCTAAGGGCTTGTTTGGGAGACACTATTTTAAGGTTTTCTGATTTTGGTTTTTAACAAGGTTTTTTGTTTCTTCAACGGAGAAGAGAATATGAAGAGGCGGGGTCAAACCTGTCCCACTACCATGTTTGAGAGTATTGAAAGAATTGAACCATGATTTATTAACATAAATCCCTCCCCAATTTATAGTGTAAAGTTGGGTAACAATTTAGTAGTTACCTAAAATATAGGCACGCACTTAACATAATATAATTCTTATACAAAAGGAAACAAAATATGCTATTCCTATAAAATAGGAAATGCTATATACCTAGGATGAAAATTAGATAACAATGTATACACAATTAAAATATTTTTCTTTGACAAATTATATCTTACATAATATTAGAGTCAATATTTGTATATTTGTTTATATATTTTAAAATGTGATATAAATTGTGTACATACATAGTTATGTGAAAAATATTTTCATATCAAATTGTGCTTGCTTAAAAAATCAGTTACCAATGCTTTCATATGTCTCCAACTACTAAAATACTCTGTTAGCAATAAATTCATTGGTTCCCAAGGCTAATGAGTCACTTAAATGCTCAATTAATAATGATTTCTGTATGCCTGAAACTAATAAGAAGAAAAGAAGATAAGGAGGGGATAATTAATTAAAATTTTAACATGCCTGGACTGATTTCATGTGTTCTTGGGGCATATTTAGAAAGGAAAGAATAGAAAAGAAGGAAGAATTAATAAAAATTTCATTACGCTCAAGGCTGCTAATTTAACGAGGATGAAAGACTGGTTGCCTGAATAGGATTCAGCAAACCAACACGACAGAACTTCAAACAGAAATGTTCCTTGCTTTTTAAATGACCTTTTCTTCTTCTTCTTCTTTTTTTCTCATTTAACTCTTTAAATATACATTTTTTAGAGAAAAAAGGGAAAAGAAATTGCCTTCTCAAATTGGCATTTGGGAAAAACTTACCTAGTGCATGCCTGTGGGGGCATGAGCCTTCTGCCCTAAATGGTGTTGCGATAGTGTCTTTTGTGCATCTCGGTTTGCCAATTGCAACTATAATAGATATCAAACTGTATTGTTACTTTTTTTTTTTTATTTTCTGTAATCAAGAAATGATTACAAATAGCTATTGAGATGTTCCATATATTAACCACAGATGTCCACAATTAAAAATGTTTAGAAGTTAGCAGGTGTTGAAGTAATTACACAAGTTAAGTTAATTACTAAGAAGATAAATGCGCAAAAATTCCTCAAGTGAGCTAGAATATTTTTTACAAAAACAAATCAATCTATTCCATTATTTCATAATATTAATTTTAAAAGAATATAAAAATGTTAATTTTATCCATTATTTCTCTCATATACATTTTCTTTTAACTCCCTAGGTCCTATGAATAAAAGTAACAAGAATATAGAGAATCTTAAAAGACTCTTTTATTATTAACAATTGTATCAAATAGTTTTATTATTGAACTTCTACTTGAAAATGAGTACGTGAATGGTAACAATAATATAAAGAATCTTAAAAGAATGTTTTATTATTAACAATTGTATCAAATAGTTTTATTATTGAACTTCTACCTGAAAATGAGTACGTGAGCACAACAAATTTTAGTAATACATTTGGTATTTGAATTATTTGTACTATATTATTAAGCTAACAGGACTTTTTGGCTGTACAATGAAAAATTACATAACTACTTTTATTTTAACTCATTGTATTTTTGCTATCGTTTTCTTTTTTTCTTCCTTTTCTTTTTCATTTTTCTTTTAATTTATTATTTTTATTTATATTTTCTTTCAAATTTTCTCTTATGTTACAATCTTTTAGTCATTCTTTATTTTGTTATTTTAAATACTTTTTGTGCTTTGGAGTTAAATATTTTTATTTAATTTATTTAAAATACAATAATTTATAATTTATAAATGAATTTGTACCCACATAAAGTGTGCGGCTTTTGTTAGTATTATATTGTATTTATATTATTTATTAAGGATGTGGACCCTTGTTTGGCTACATAATATTAAATTACTATAATACTCTTACTTCTTTATATATTTTCTTTTTACTTTTTCCCCTCAATTTTTAATTTTTTCATTATTTTCCCTCGATTTTAATTATTGTATTTTTCTGTAATCTTTCAAATTAATTTATTCTTTTTCTCTCTTAAATTTTTTTCTCTTATTCTATAAATAATTTAATATTTATGTTTAAATAGTATTATAATTTAAGACAAAATTTTTCTTTAATTAGAACAACTAGGAATCCATATTTCAGTTTTATATATTTAAAAAAGATCAAAAGTTGATTTTTACTCTAATTTATTAATTTATAACATTATCTCAGTTACTTTAGTCATCATATCATTTTTTTTATTTGGCAAAAGAGCTTTGAGTGCTAAAACTTTCATTTTTTTAATTGATATTTTTTCTATAAAACTATAATAAGATAGAACAATTAATGAATAATGCTATTAATTCATATTTACTTAGCGTGGTTGATCATCGTTGTAAAGATTTCGTTATCAAGTTGTACATGAAATTGATTATTTGATATTTTAAGTATTCAAAAAGTTATGGTATGAAAAAAGTAGTGTCAGTGTTAATAGAAAAAGTTATGGTATATAAAAAGTAACTTCTTATATTTAAATTTTACATTCATTATAAAACTTCTGGCGTCAAAGCATGTCAAAACTCATATCATAATTCGAAAATAATGAAAAAAACTGATATCAAGTTATGGTCTAGATTTTTATAGTGTCTCAATCATTTAATTTGTTCTATTATTAATTCTGTTAATGAAGATGTTTCTTCTATTTTTTTTTAATTTTTACTTTTGCTTTAAATTCTTTTTTCGCATTAGATTTATGGTGTGATACTTTGTGATGATGTCACTAAGTCATGGTATTATGGATCTAGTGTATAACCCATGAATTGTGGTTGAAAATGATACTAAATTTGAGTGTCACAGGAAACTAGCTTCATTTATGAAGCAATTTTCTTGCTTTCATTGAGTAGCTTGTGATATGAATGAGTCATGCGCACACCTTACTACATGTTCCTTGGACATTCAATGTTTTGGGCTTTTATATCTTTTTCTGTTTATTGAACTTTTGATCTAAATAATTAGGCGTAATAAAAATCAAGCAGAAATGTATGAATATTTAATAGATGCTTGTAATCATATGGACCTTTTTTGGAGAAACACACACACACACATTTTACATAATTTATCTTACTGTACTACATACCCATAAGCATATTGTTTTTTTTAGTGAATAACATTTTTTATAAACTAAGTTGTCACTCATAATATAGCTTTATATTATTAATAATCCCTTTTGACCAAACAGTCCTCATCATTCACCTCAAAAGAAGGCCTCACATTCTATTTATGTACAAAATTACTTATAAATTATTATATTTTGAGCAATAAAAATCAAATTATTTAAAATTATAAGTATGAAAAATATTTAAAGCAAGGAAAGAAAGATTAAGAGAAATTGAAAAGACAGAAAAATTGGGAAAAATATAAATGAAAAACGAGTTAAAAAAGAAAAGAAGAAAGAAATGATATAATAAATTAAATAATCTAAAATAAAGGTGATTGTGTCAGATTACATTGTATTAATTTATTAATTATGTAGTATAGATTAGTAATAATTAAAATAATATTATAGATGTGTAGTTATAGTTCATAAACTTTTTGAAGTTTACAAAAAAACCAATGTAAAAGAATTTATTTGATTGTATCATGAATCAATTTTGTGAACAATGCAAAATACAAAGTAGGACAGTTCAAATAAAGAGTTATATTGGTTTTAACAAATACATGTTAAAAATTTAATATATGATGCACAAAAGTCAGTACATTATTAAATTAAATATCCTATCACAATATAATAATTTAGTTAGAGCTGATTTATTGTTGAAACTTAATAATATTTTGTCAAATTGAACAATGTGTGATTTATTAAATGCTTTATTTTATTTTGATATGAATTTAGTTCTTAAAAGTTAAAGTTCATAGTGGCAGGATATATTATTTTATTTTAATATGAATTTAGTTCTTAAAATTTGTGGTGGCATAATATTCAACGTTGTATCGATATTATCAAACTTAGGTGTGTTCTCATATAACATGATCATGAATTCATATATTATTGAGTTTTGGTTCTTGTGTTATTTTAATTTTTACCTTTCAAACAAATTGCATTATTTACTTAAATAATATGTAAAAATATTATATTTTTAGAAAAAAGAATGAAATAGAATGCGTATTAACCTTAAGTTATTTTTTTCAAAAATAAATTCTTATATTTGTTTTATTATAGAGCAATTCATGATTTCTTAATCAAATCATATTGTCATATTATATCAAATCAATGTAAAAAATGATTAATATTGAAAGTCAACCTTATCTTTTTGCTTATCTAATTTTCATTTAAAACAAATTATGATATTTTTTGAATGTGTTATATATATTCTTTGTTTTTACAAAATGTCTGGATTTTTATAATAAATTTAATAATCCATGAGTAAATTAAGTTCATGATATCTTAAACTAAAATTATTTCCTTCGAGTTAAATTGAGTACTAACAACAATAGTAAACTGGTGGGCAGGTTACACTTAATGAGTATACAAAATCAAAAACTAAATACATTTTAATACACATAATAAGAAAAACTAGTTTACAAATTTTGGTTTTTAAGATTTGCATAGTTGATTTGGCATTTGTGGCCATCTATTCTCTTCACACTCTTTTGTATTCCTCTCTTGTTCCAATTCCTTGTCCTCGCGCATCTCATCTTTTTCAGTTGCTTAGTTGTTGCGAACACCATCTTAACAAACCAAAACCTCTGCTAGAAAATATATGGATTAGCATTTAACTTTTCCATGAAAACTTAATAGCATACTGCAAATAAAACTAAAAGGAAAAGGGAACCATCTCAATAAATTAGAACTGCTAATATCAATTGAAGTTATTTCATATTCCCATCAAAACCTAGTAGCATACAACAAATACAATTGAAAGAAAAAGGAAATACATATCGCTTTATAGTGCCCTCCACAGCTTTGACTGTTTTCAGACCCTGAAATTGCCATCACTCAATCATCCCTGCATACTTTTTGATTTACTTTTTCCATTCTCCTTCTTTCTCTTTTTTCTTCTATTGTACCAATAAAATCAAACCTGTAGTAAAAAAGAATGTGAAAATGACTTTCACATATAAACAGATGATGTGAAAGAACATATGCTATCATGGGATACTTGTTGCTGGAATTGTTGATTGTGTTATTAAATAAAAAGATTATGAAAATGTAAATAACAATTGAAGTGAAACTTGCACGAAAATTGTTGAAAGAAATTGAAGTAAAACTTGCAGTAAAATTTGCTGACCCTATATTTCTTATTTTGGTGGGCTTGGCCTGGTAGAAATGGGACAAAGAATCATTCCTTGCCAGGGTAGGGTCTTGATCCTACAAATAACTGTAGCAGAGATGAGAAAGCATTTTGAAGATGTGAAGAGGACGGGAGTTATGATAACTAATTTACTTAATTAGCCCTTTCAATAATTATTTTGTAATTTTTAATTATCTAAGTTTTAAAAGAAAAGGGCTATTTATGTAATTCTTCTACATTTTGCTACTAAAGCTGTTAGTACGATGGGCTTAGCCTTAACAAAAGAGTTTAGTTTGTTTAAATCTGGCACATATGTATATTTTTGAAAAAAAATTAAGTAAAAAAATTTGATGGAGTGGATCTTATATGTATTGATTACTTATATATTAATTAAAATCTTATAAAAATTCATATAGCATTTTGAAACAATTAAAAAAATGCAATTGCTGATTTTTTTCGTATTTTTAGTACTATCTTTATCATTTTAGTTTGTCTCTATTTAACATCGTGGGGTTAATTACACCTCTTTTGTGAGTTAGTTCAATTATAAACTATCCCGCATTCTCTTTTGATATTTTGAACCTGCCCTCTATGTTTGATTTGTTTACATTTTTCATTTTTATTAGGAATTTGGATAAAATTAATCATGTCATAAAAAAATAATTAATTCTTTTAATTTACAGTTGATCTTAATTTTTGAATTTTTGTACATATTTATGGACAATGATGCCCATAACAATATGTTGTATTTAAAGTTATTTTTTTTATTAATAAATTTTGTTTAGTAATAAATTTAAATTCTAAACCAGTCAACTATTGTTATTAGTATTTGTGCCTTTATTTTAATGTTTAACCAAAAACTAGAATTTAAGTACCACAACAGAACAATTAGTTAAACTTGTTATGATCCTATCAATTGTCATCAAAAACTCAAACGGAAAATGAAAGTTATAGGTATTTGAAATATGTAAGGATGGCTTTTGTAGTATCAAAAAGAAGATGAGTATAATTTGTAATTATGTTAACTTACAGGGGATGGTGGTGTAATTAACCTAACATGACATGAATTTCCTTGAATTAACCTTTTTATATATATTAATTTTTGTTGTAAATTATTTTTTTTTCTCTAAAATTAAAATTAGAGAGGGCTATTAATGAGAAAGTACCATTAATTCGTGGTTGGGTCATGGAGTTAATTTGAGACGGTAACTATTGAAAAGATTTTTGTGTCTATTTTACGCGTATTGATTTTATTTGAAATTTTTAATTATTCGAATTGTTAGAGAAAAAAACTATGTTGTCAAGTCTATTTGTTAACCAGTTATATTGTATAATGTTTATCATACAACATCAATTAGAGAAATAGAAAATATTATTGCAATTAGTCAATCTCATTTTCATTTATTTAAATATTTTTGTTTAAAATAAATTATGAATTCTTTGATATGCATTGAATAAAATTATGAAATATGTGTATAAAAATACATTTAATAATCATTACTAACTTAAGTTATCTTATTTTAAACTGAATTTAGTGTTAATTTAGGTCTTGTGTAATAGTAATAATGGTAATTGGTTAAATCTAGCTTGTTAAATGTTGCTTATTGCTTCTCTTCTTTTGAGTTTAATCTTACATAATGTTTGCACTGGCCAGATAATTAAATATAGCGTAATAATAATAATCGTGGTATTAGCACAATTGCTGTTAACAGTGATGGTATTGAAATGATGTTTTAGGCAAATTAAAAATTTCAAGGAAGCCCCACACTTTCATAATGGATTTAAATCATTGTGCAATCAATTTTTACCCCCTTATATATTTGGTTTTAACTTTTAAATATTATAATATCCAGTGGGGCTTAGTTTTACTTGTGTATTCTTAGTTTTTTATTTTCATTGAGGTCACTATGTGGTTAATTCATTTTTTTTCATGCTTTTCTGTTGCAGCTTTATCGAGAATGCTTGCGGCGAGCCAAATATATTGGTTCGAAGGTATTATTTCTCAATTTAATATAAGAAATGTGAATTGCTTGTTTGATCTGCTATGTTGCTTGTATTTTGCAATATAGTATTTGTGGTAAGCGAACAGTATGAGAAGAATGCCTCTGTAAAGTTGTGGAAAAATGGCACTTTTTTCTCAAGTTATAATGAGCTAACAATTAATGCCAGCCATATTACATGTTTTCTGAATTATACTTTGTTTAATTTTATGCATCACTGACATTTGAATGATACCCACTAGAATGTGTATAATCTTAGGAGGCTTAGCTTAATGGAACTGGGTATAATGCACAATAGCTCTGAGCTATTGTTGTCCCTGAATTCATCAGCTACAGTAGTGTCTCCAATGACAGTGGATTGATGTTTTCCTAGGGAGGAGTGGTACTTAGCTTGGCATATGCCCATGTAAGAAGGGGGTAAAAATAATGTAGTTTTCCTTTTGATCCTGCCACTTTCTGTAATTGTATCTTTCTAGGGGTGAGCATTCAAGAAAATTGAACCAAGAAAATTTTTATAAACTGAAATATCTGTACAGGAAAGCTAGGTACTGGAAATGGAATAGAATTGCTTGATTTTGTTCTATAGAATATTGAATATATCTTGGTAATTCAACTTTGAAAATCTTTAAGCTGAATTGCTATTTAATAAAAAAAGTTAAAATATAATATAAAAGTACAAAATTAACAATCTAATTCAAAGTTTTTAATTGCATAACTCATGAGTAAATATTAAATATTATGATTATGATATTTTGTTATTGCAATTCAAATTTAGATAACCATGATAAAATATTCTTATTCAGCAAAAAAACGTACAAGATGTGATATAAACTCTTGAAAATTTTAATAAAAGAATAAAAAAGTCATAAATATATAGACCATGTTTGTGTTTATAGTATTATCAATTTTTAAGAAATGAATAATCAACTAAATTCTACCTTGAAAACAATCTCCTAAAAAAACTCCACCTTAAAAACATTCCCAAAAGTGAGCCAGACATAGCCATACATTATTAGATTAAAATTTGAGGAAAAATATAGTGAAACATAACGATAAATCTCCTTAATTGTTCAATTTGATAAACCAAACACAGAAACCAACATCAAACCTAGGACTAAATTTTAGAAAAACCTTGTAAACAAATTAAAATATTTGATGCAGATCAAAATTTCAATTTTTATAGAGATTGGTTGTTGCACGCACCCCCACATTTGTACCTCTATTTTTCAACATTGCCCTCAGTCAACAGTTAGAGAATGAATGGTGAAAGAGGCATAGTATCCAAAAAACATTTCAAATTGCAAATTATGCCATAATGTCATTACAAAACATGGACAGGTAATGAAATTCTACTTTTTTAATGTTGTTACCCTGCAGTTTCTTCATTTTTCTGATTTAGGAATGTATTGAACTAATATGGCTAGTTTGTTCAACTTGAATTCAGAAATACAATACCGAGCTTCTTGTTAGTATGGTTAGAGAGCAGTTCAAAAAGCATATGCATGAAACAGACCCAGAGAAGATTCAGAAGCTGAAAGATGAGTGAGTTCTGATTTGCTTTAAGCTTGCTGATTATTGTGAGTGAGAAATTACTTTCTGCATAGCAGCTGTCTTATTCTTCTTGCTGGAACTTTAAGTATGTTGTTATTTTCAGTCTTCTCTTCCAATGCGTGTTTTTATTTCTTGTTATGTAACAGTGCGGCAAGGGGACTGATCAATCACATGCTGTACGAATCAGAGAACTTGTCTGGTCGAAAATTCAGTAAAAGCTCGTGATTCTGATTAAAATCTAACTTCTCCTCTATGGAATAAAAATTGGTTTTGCAAGGGCGGAGGCAGGTGGTATAATCTGTGGCTAACAAATTGTCGAAGCTTTTGTTTACCGAGTTCCATGGTCTTTTGTATACCAGCCTTCTGGAACTGCTTTGCATATGATTGAGAAATTTTATGTTAAGACGCGGTGAGTTTTTGTGCTGATTATGAAATATGTTTTGCTACTCTGCCCAAGAACTTTCCCAAGTCCACATTTGATATGTGGCACATTGCAAAGAAATCTTGAATGCTGGCCAAATCTGGATTCAAGCAAACTGGGTTGCTTCTTGTATGGATTATGGCAGTATAATACAATAAAGTATCTAGATTTTCTATTATTGGTCGCAAAGAGCTAACGTTTCTGAAACTTAAAATTTTAACGAGTGATGTGATCTCAATCTTGTGAAAATAAAAAGTATTGTAGCTGATTATTATATTACACATGGCCTGAACAAGAACTTACTAACTGCTTATCGCTTACATATTACTCTCAAATTTAGAAACATGATTACATTATCATAATGTGCTCTATGGTTGTACTAATGTGGTTACTTTTCTTTAATTTCATGTAATTATGCAGGCTCTGGAACGATTCATTGTCTTTAATTTGTTTTTGGGTGGATCAGGTTATCGGCTCATTTTATTTTATATTATAGTTTGGGTCGTGTAATTTGTATTATAGTAGTAATCCTAGACACACTGTACTATGTGTATGTGAAAATTAAGTGAAAATTAATTTATTGATATAATAAAATTTTAATAATAATTTAAGATAGATAATGTAAAAAAATTGAAGTTATTCTCGTTTATCATTTGATATAAATGGAGAATGTTTAAATCTTGACTTTTTATTTAAATTCGAATACAGTATCATACTAAAACTAACATTTTACGTGTTTATTATGTAGTATATGTGAGTTGTGTGAGAAAGATAAACAACTTTTGTGTTTTGGTACTTTATTTTAAATTAACAAAAGATCAAAAAATAAAAGTTATTAATGCTCAATTTAAATTTGAAAATAAATGATGTGTTGGTTGATTAATTAATTACTTAAAAATAGATATATGTTTGATAAATTACTAAGAGAGATAAAATATAGTTATTATGGAGTGTGTAAGTTTAAAAGTACGGTACAAATTCATTGAGAATAAAGATGCAACTGAAAAAAAAATAATAAAAGAATAAGGAAGGTTAGTTATTGGCAAGGTTGGGACATAGCAATACGGTGTCTATACTATATTATTATTTCAATTAAAAAAATTTATCGTTCAAAGTTAATTTACACAATTATTCTCATATTAAATATATATTTTTATCAATTTCTTTACTTTTTTCATATAACTTACAATTTATATTTATATATTTTCTTACATTTGGTTATTTTTAAAATTTTTTTAATCTCTCGTTTTTCATTTTAAATATTTTAGTATAATATAAAATTATATAATTTTTTTATTTTAATGTTATTTTTTCTTTTAATTTTTTTATTCGTGTATTCTTTAAAGATTTATCTTTTTTTTTTGGTTTTAAAGCCTCTTGATATTTCTTTATTATATTATTTTAAGTATTCTTTATACTTTCTAATATTAAATAATTTATATTTACTAATTATAATATTATAATTTATAAATAAATTTGCATATGTATAGAGTGTGTAAATTTTATTAATAGATTATTAAGAGTTTATGGTTAATTTGATTGCAAATTATGAATTTATAGCATTACCCTTTACTACTAAATTCTCATTATTATCCATTGATAAAAAAATCAAAGACACTCAAATATAATAACTAATATGTCATTACTCATTTTCTATAGTATAAACTTATATTATTATAAAAGGAAGACTTTTTAGCTCATGTTGTAAAATTATACAACCATTCTTAATTAATTTTTTTTATTTTTCTACCATTTTATTTCTCTTTTTTAAGTTATTATTTGTTTTTTCTATCAATTTTTTCCACTTTTCAAATTCTTTTTATCTTTTTAATTTTAATTTTAAACATTCTTTATACTTTTAATCTATATTCATATTATAATATTGCAGTAGTAAGGCTATTTGGTTGCATATTATAAAATTATACAATTATCTTTAATTTTGTTTGAATATTTATCCATAGCTTATTCTTTTTTTAATTTATTATTTATATTAGTTTTTCTATCAAATCTTTTCTCTTCTCAATTTCATTTTATCTTCTTTATTTGATTTTAATATTTTTATATTTAATTTTAATAAATTTTTATAATTTAAAATATAATAAATTTATAATTTATATATTAATTTGTAGACGCATAAAATGCCCAATTTTACTAGTTAAAAGAGATTTTGTTACTGGATGTCTCACACTGGTTAAGCCACCTCTTCTAAATTTGATTGATACTTTGTGGGCATTGATTGTTGCTCAATCCTTATTAACCCTATAAGAGACCTCTTAGAACTTTAAAAGTGAGTTTGGATAAGCTCATTTTTAAGAACTTATAAAATATTTTTAGAATTTATAACTTATAAATCTTATTTTAAAATAAGTTAAAAAGTGTTTAGTAAGATTGTCTCATAAGATTTTATTTAAATTTATAATTATAATTAATTGTAATTTTTTTGATATAATAATAATAATAATAATAATAATAATAATAATAATAATAATAAGAACAACAACAACAACAACAACAACAACAACAACAACAACAACATAAATATTATGAATAAAATTTAATTCAAGTATATTTGTGTTATTTTTAGTACATGAAATAAAGTTGTTAATAAAATATTTGAAAATAAGTTAGGAATAATCAATTTATTTTAAATATTTTATAAGTTCTAAATCTTATTTTTAGAGCTTATAATCTTTTTCATAAAAAAACAATTACCAAATACCTATGAAGAACTTATAAATTACTAAACATCTTGTATGACGTTTTGAAAAGTTTATAAACTCACCTAAATACTTTCTAAATCTTGAATATGTTCACTTTGGTGAATATGATTGTAATTCATGTGATTATTTTAAAATATCATTATTTTTAAGGATTAATTAATCTTTTCTAATTGTATTTAGTACGCATGACTATTTGATGCGATTATACTTATTTTTTCTATTATAATCTTACTAGACAAATAATTCAATTATTAATATAAAGTTAAAATAGCTTTTTAGATGATATAGAAATTTTAGTACTTTGATTATTTTATCATGATTCTTAAGTAGGATAAATTATCCCACATTTTGGTAATTTTATATTGGATTCTTAACCTATTAGTGACTATAATCATTTAAAGAAAATATTTGGATAATCAACATAAAATAATTAATCATACTTTATTATGCCAAGTGAGCAGATCCAACCCATCAAGAATAGACTGTCCTTCACTCACTTGAGTTGGTTGTGAAAATGTGCCAAGTCAATGTCACTAACCTACCGCATGGAAGGATCTTGGCACTCTTTATTCGCTTGTGTTGTGTATTTGTTGTTTGTGTATTTTCATTTTACTATTTTGATATTTATTTTACTTAATCATTATCACTTTCATAGACCATACGTGTGTGTGTGTTGGTTAAGGTAACACGTATGCAAATTTTTTTGTTACCTAAAAATTTTTATACAATATGACAAATCATAATAAAGATACAATTATGATACAAGTATTAAAATTGAATGAGTTAATGAGAGTGGTTCTCTTGCATGAGAGTGTAGACACTGTGTGCCATTATCGAATGGAGAAGGAATCGCAATGGCTTCGAAACAAGTTGATACTATCGAATGAGGAGGAGAATAGGGGTGTAATCTCGAATGAAGAATAGTCTACACATGAACCACTGCACTACCTTCTTCCAGTAGGGAAAGTGGTCTCATGTTGGGGATTCAATTTCAAAGCTCTACGAAACTCATTGTACCACATCCTAAATCCAGTGCAAGGCATGCGATTTGAGACACTCAATGATGAATGCTTCGTACTTCAATTTGACCACGTACAAGGACAAATAATCGAACTCGGATTTTGAGTTGGATGAGTCAAACTACCTCAAATTCTTTGTCGAGTGATCCCATGCTTCATAACCTATTTCATACCATACCGCTGTCTAGTCTGAATTTAACCAACGCTTACTATGCACTCTAGCCTTAGCAGCAATAGAGCTAGCCTAGCTAGCTAGGTAAGAGAAGGTTGGTTTGCTTAGGTGGATGATAATGAAGATGTAGGCTAGATTGTCATGGATGAGATTCCAACAGGTTTGTATAAGATGGGCATGGAAACTCTTTTAAAAGATTATCGAGACTCATGCATAGAATAGGTAAGAAGAAGAAAATGAGGCGGTTGCAGACCATGGATCTTCCATTGAAATCTTGTGGCGGTCAACACTATCCATGAGGGGTAGAATCTACAAGAGGTATGCTCAGATTGGTGTGTGGTGTAGTCCTTACACTAGACATGCATATCATAACAATTGCCTCATTTATGGAAATGCGTATGAAAGTTGATAATAGGGAATGGCCTATGCCTGTAACGATATGGGTGATCAGATTTTATGCTCAGATTTGTGGCACAGGACACCCTCACAAGTTCAAAATTATTGGTAATTAAAGCAGAAAGTAGGATTTGAGTAAAAAAAAAAAAACTAAAATACATTGAGTGATAAACACTTTGGTACTGTATGTGGGAAATAAGAAGAGTTAAGACGAGTCAATGGAGGAGCGAGAAGGGGGACCGGCGGCAGAAGAGGGGGATGAAACCTTTTGTTCATGAAATCCACTCGTTAAAGTCTTGAGATACCTAGAAGAAAATGGTGGAAGTGATTATGGATGCTACTTTTCGTAAGCAAAAAGA
Organism: Avicennia marina; assembly: GCA_019155195.1. NCBI lineage: Eukaryota > Viridiplantae > Streptophyta > Magnoliopsida > Lamiales > Acanthaceae > Avicennia > Avicennia marina. The sequence goes on along the minus strand of CM032771.1, from coordinate 2,914,379 downwards.
AAGAATGATATCAAAGGAAATAGCGAAAAGTAAGTCAAATGAGTTAAGAGTTGAGTAATGATAAGATGCATGGTAGAAAGGAAAAGAATACCGCACCAAAGGATATAGAAAAGAGAATAGCTAATTTATATGAGTTGATAGAAGAGATAAGGAAGCAACCTAAGAGAAGCACACCGAATGATGTTATCCTATTCACAGAAGAAGTACTAACTAACCCCTAGCCTAAAATTTTCCAGCAAGTAAACCTTCCAGAGTACAATGTCGCTTTGGACCTTAGAGAGCGTTTAGCTAAGTTCAGACACCAAGTGTTGTTACATCAATATATTGATGGAGTAAAATGTAGGGTATTTCTTACGACATTGGGAGAATCAGTACATAAATGGTTTAAGCAATTGCCATAAGGAGAAAGTAAGAATTTCGAAGACTTCTCCTCACTTTTCTTACATCAGTTTGCTAGTTGTAAGAGATACAAATGTATAGTTAATATGAGGCAAAACAGTAATGAATTCTTTAGGCAGTATGTGAAATGATTCTTAGAAGTAGCATTGGAGGCTTCGTAAGCAACTCAGGAATTACAGGCAAGTGCTTTTGTACGAGGACAGAAGGATGGAGATTTTTTTCGATCTTCAGCAAAGAAGCCTGCTGAAGATTTCGTTAAGGCGTTACTATGGTGGAAAAATATATTAATATGGAGGAAACTTGAAAAGAAATGATGGAAGAAAGAAGGACATCACAGGTTGCTTACAAGGAAAAGCATGTCCCTCTGGCTAGACTAAATCCAACAAAAAAACATAGAATGTTAAGGCTTACCCCTCTTAAAGCCAGCAGGGAGAAATCTTAGCATCTATAAGATTTACAGAAATGTTGAAATGGCCGCGAGGAGTATACACTCCCAGAAACTCCAGGTAGGACAAATTTTACAATGAGGATGGGAACACGATGGAGGAATGTGCAAATCTCGTAGGACAAATCAAGAATTTAGTAAGGAGGGGACATCTCTAAGAATATGTGAAGAAAATAGAGTTAAGAGAAAAGGGAAAAAGAGCTATAGGAGGGACGGAGAGGCTAGGGCTAGTAAAAAAAAGTTTTATTAGCATGATTATGGGAGGGGAATCATGAAGAAGAGAGAAGAATAAATTGAGAATAATGTCTATTAGTGAGAACAGACAAAGGGAAGCTGAAGAAGAAGAGACTGATCTCTCCTTCGGGCCGAATGATTTGGAAGGAATAATTACACCACACTACAATGCATTGGTTATCATTGTAACTATAGCTAACTATAATGTGGCAAAGTGCTTGGTGGATAGTGGGAGTTCAGTAGATATTATATCAGTTGAGGCACTCGATAAGATGGGTTTGGGAAGGGAATGCTTAGAGTGTGCAAAGCATGCTTTATTTGGTTTTATAAGGGAAACTACACAACCACAGAGGAAAATCACCTTGCCAGTCACCACGGGCGATGGCAACATAAGGAAAACCAGAATGATTGAATTCTTTATGATCAATATATCACTAGCATATAATGTCATTTTTGGGAGACAAGCCTTGGCTGAATTCCAGGGAGACAAGCCTTGGCTGAATTCCAGGCATTCACTTTACCATATCATTTGGCCATTAAGTTCTCGGTTGGAGGGAGAGTAGGAGTAATAAGAGGAGACTAGACACTTTCTAAAAAATGTTACATAGAGACAATGAAGGAGGAAACACCAAAAAGTGTACAAGGCTAGATGAAACGTATGGAGCCAGTGGAATAACTATTGTGAGTGGAGATATGTCTAGAAAAGAAGCTAGCCACGAAAGTGGGAAGTACGCTCTAGGATTGTCTTAAGGATGAGTTGATTGAATGCTTAAAAGAGAATGTGGATGTTTTTGCTATGTCCTCAAAGGAATTAAAAGGAGTATCCCTCAGTGTTATGGAGCACCAACTAAACATAGAGACAAGAAGTAAAACCGTAAAGTAGAAGTTAAGACAGTTTGGTCCAAGAAAAAAATAGTGACTTTTAGTGAAGTGTCAATGTTGATTGAAGCATAACAAATAGAAGAAATCAAATATCTAGAATGAGTATCCAATGTGGTGGTAGTACCCAAGTCAGAGGGGAAATGGAAGATGTGCATAGACTTTAGAGATTTGAATAAAGCTTGTCCAAAAGATTGTTATCCACTACCAAGTATAGATCAATTGATGGGTTCTACATTGGGATCAGAGCTGTTGAGCATGATGGATGCATATGAGGGATACCATCAAATTCCGTTTGGAAAAAAGTAAGCTTCATAACAATCTTTGGTACTCATTGCTATAAAGTAATGCTATTTGGTTTGAAAAATGCTGGAGCTACCAATCAGAACTCAAATAGGTAGGAATATGGAGATATATATAGATGATATGATAGTGAGGTCAAGATAAAAAGAGGAGCATATCAATGATTTAGAAGAAACATTCCAAACACTAAGGAAATATGGTTTGAAGTTGAACCCAGCTAAGTGTACTTTTAGGCTAAATGGAGGAAAATTTTTTGGATATATTATGACTCAAAGAGGAATTGAGGTTAATTTGGAGAAGGTTAAGACAATATGAGAAATGGTGGCGCCTAAAAACATCAAACAAGTGCAGAAGTTAACCAGCTGTATCATGGCACTAAGCAGATTGATTTTGAAAGCAGCAGAAAAAAGTTTGCCAATCCTACAATAGTTAAGAAAGGTAAAAAACTTTGAATGGATAGAGCAATGTCAAGAACTTTTCAGAAACTTAAGCAATACCTCACTATATTGTCTTTGCTTAGCAAGCCAGAAGTCGGAGAAAGATTATACATATATTTGTCTGTATCTCCAGTAGCAGTTAGTTTAGTTTAGTTGAAAGAAGTAGGAGGGGCTCAGATGCCCCTATATTATGTGAGTAGAATGCTACAAAGGCCTAAATAAGGTATTTAGAAATAGACAAGTTAATGCTAGTATTGGTGGTAACAACTAGAATATTACAACCTTATTTCTTAGGACACCCTATTACAATTTACACTAGACACCCACTTAGACAAATATTAAATAAAGCAGATGTTTCAACTTAAATACTTACATGGGCGGTAGAGTTAGGAGAGTCTGATATTAAATATGAACCAATGATAGCCTTAAAGGGGCAAGCTATTGTGGACTTTATAGTTGAAACAGTAGAGGAACATTATCCACCACAATGGATAGCTCATTTCGATGGGTTATCTACTCAGAATGGGAGTGGAGTAGAGGTAATATTGACAAGTTTAGAAGGAGACAAACTTGAATACACTCTGAGGTTGGATTTCAACACTTCTAATAATGAAGTTGAACATGAAACCCTAATATTGGGATTGAAAATGGTAGAGAGCATGTATATAAAGAGGATAATCATTTATTCTAACTCCCAATTAGTGGTGAAACAATACAAGGGAGAGTTTGAAGCTAAGGAAAGCAGTATGAAAACTTATCTCGGCAAAGTAAGAAAAGTAGGGGAAGCATTCTATGAAGTTGAGTTGCAACAGGTTAAGAGGAAAGACAACTAAAAAGCAAACACATTAGCTTGATTGGCCACAGCAGTAGAAGTAGAAGCACCATGAAAAATAATGTTGCAAAAAGCTAAGATGACAGTAGAAATAAGTAAGAACGATTGGAGGACTCCCATTTTGAAGTTTTTGCAGTGAGAAGAGGTGGATCATAAAACAAGGCCAAGAGTGGTTCAATTCTTGGTTATAGGAGAGAATTTGTATAAAAAGTCATATGACGTACCCTTACTAAAGTGCCTGGGAGAAAAAGAGACAATGTATGTGTTAATAGAAGTGCACAAAAGGTGTTGTGGGCCACATATGGGAGGTGTAAGACTTGTAATGAAAATAATAAGAGCATATTACTATTGGCTAGCTATGAAAGGCGATGCAATAAAAATGATTCGAGTATGTGAGAAGTGTTAGAAACATGGAGACTATATCAGTATGCTGGCAAGTAAAATGAGTTTAATGGTATCCCCTGCCCCTTTCATAAGATGGGGTATGGACATTGTAGGATCTTTTCTACCAACAACAGGACAGAAGAAATTCCTAATTGTAGTGGTGGAATATTTTACTAAATGAGTGGAAGCTGAACCAATGGCGAAAATTATAGAGCAAGAAGTAATGAAGTTTTCGTGGAAAAATCTAGATTGTAGATATGGAATCCTAAGAGAATTGACACTAGATACTGGCAAATAGTTTCAAGGAACAAAAATACAAAAGTGGTTCGAAGAAATGAAAATACATTAGAAATTTAGCTAGATAGCACATCTGCAAACTAATGGGCAAGTAGAGGCCATTAACAAATTTATAGTATGAGCTATTAAGGCAAAGATTGGAAGGGCTCAAGGAAGTTAGGTGAAGGAACTACCAGGCATTCTGTGGGCATACAGAACAACTCCATCAATGATAATGGGTGAAAGTCCCTACAGTTTAGTATATGAAGCAAAAGCAATTATACCTACTAAAATCGGGGAGGAATCTTTTAGAATAGTATTTTATGACCCTAGAAAATTGAGCAAATGCTTTTAGAAGAAATGGTCATGATGGAAGAAAGAAGAGAAATGGGACATTTACGCAACCTCAAATACAAACAGAGAATTGTGGCTCTATTAAACAAAAAGGTGAACATCAAAAAATTTGAAAAAGGAGAGTTAGTCCTAAAAAAGGTGGAAGCACTACGTCCTGTCGGCAAGCTAGATCCAAAATGGGAAGGACTATACAAAGTAGGTGAAGTTCTTCCAGGGGGGAGTTATAAGCTGATGGATATGAACGGAAAGGTACTACCTCAATTGTGGAATGTGGAAAATTTTAAAAGGTTTTATAGTTGATATGTTTGTGTATAAACGAATGTCTTTAGAAGATCAAAGTAAGATCAAGCCTTACCAAATATATATACATATATATGTATGGTCTGCCTTAAGCAGGGGTAAAATCGAAGTCCACCTTGAGATTGAGACAAAAATGGGATGAAACTAAGTCCACCACTATAAATTTTAGTCCACCTTGAGCAAGGACAAAATTATAGTCCGCCTTGAGATTGGGATGAAATTATATCCACCATTACAAAACTTTGTATGCCTCGAGTCGGGATAAAATTAAAGTCTGCCTTAAGATTGGGAAAAATGGGATAAAATTAAGTCCACTGTTACAAAATTCAATCCACCTCGAGCAATGACAAAATTAAAATTTGCCTTGAGATTGGGACAAAACTAAGTCCATTACCTCAAAATTTTGTCCACCTTGAGATTGGGACAAAAAAAGAAGCGAGAGTGGAACACCAAGAAGCTCGGGTTGATGTCCAACTTTCTAATACATAATATTTAGCAAAATACTTTACATGACTATTACCAAAAAAATAAAAAGACTAGTGCTAAAAATCAAAAGGTAATCACATCTTATTGTCTAGCTTGTTCATCCGTTTCTGCAACCTCGTCAATGAGATGCTCTTCAGCCTCTCATGATATAGCCTGAACAGATGGATCATCATCGAGTGGGGGAAACCACCCTCGGGCATGGTGTCGGCCTCAACTCCCTTGTCAAGCAAATTAAGGTCAACATTCTCTTTGACAAAGCCCATTTTCAGCATATGTTCTACACAGCTATCGAAACCATGGAGGTAATAGCGAGCAGCATGGCGAACTAGTTTCTGATTAAACTCATTTAAAGTGGTTTAGGCTCGAAGGCACTCATTCAGTATTGATTCATATATTCTTGACCTTATAGGGTGTGAAGGTACTCCGACAGAGCAGTAGCAGCACGGGCTGATTGAACTTCAATAGTAAAAGTCTTTGTCAGAGTATTTATTTCTAGTTGCAATCTCTTTACTTCTTTTTCAATGGTCCACACCTTCGGCACAGCTACTTGCTCTCACTCTTATGTAGCCTGGTATTCCGTCTCGACCATACTAATGCGAGTATGGAGCAAAGAATTCTTTAATTTCAGTTGAGCAACATGCTCGTTTAACTACTTAAAACGGCAAGAATTATTGGAATCAAAATGGTGAAGGAGCTCTCCAAACCATAAAAAAATCTTATAGAAAGTAATAATACTGATAATAATAATAATAATATCTATATATATAATAATAATAATAATGCATAAGAAAAATATATATATATCTACTAAGCTTTGGTTACAAGTAACCTGCGCATAGAGTTCCCTATCAAACAATTGATTAGTAATTGCTCAATCATGAGAGGTGGCGCTTCTTAAGACAAAATCTTGAGTTATATTAGGATTCTCTACCACAGATGTACCAGCTGCCAATATAGAATTTGGGGTAGGTAAGGTTGCTAATCCCCTAATAAGAGGCATGAGAATAGAAGGAGAGTCATCTTCAGCCACAGAAGGATGGGAGTGATGGTAACTATCTCATACAGAAGTTCCAGGCACTGCAGAAACAACGGGATCGACATGAGAGGTACCTGCATCACTAGCTAGCCTATGTTTCTTGGAGGAATGTCGCCTTTGCTGAGTTTGATTCTGGCGCTTTACCTCACTCAAAGTAAATCCCTCGTGACTATTTCTGCCAAAGAAAGGAAACATAAAATAAACAAAAAGGAGGAAGTAAGTAACAAAATGGAAAAGTAACATACCCGTGCTATCATAAAGTTCCTTAGCATAGTGACTTAATAAAAAAAGCGAAGCGCTCTAAGAGAGGTGAGGATGTAGAGATTAATTGAAAATTGATTGAGAGAATTTATTTAGGAATCTATAGTAGATAAAGGAATAAAAGGGCAATGGGAGCAAAGCTTTGTGAGGGATTCAGTCCATGAAGTAGGAAAGCCCTAAGGATCTAGACTTCGGATGAAGAAGATTCTTGCTTCCAACCCTTATTGCTAAGAGAAGAATGATGGCTAAAACAATTGATACTCACGCAAGGGCTAAAATAGAAAACCCTCGATTCTAGGTATTTGATACTATAAAGAAAAGAAAATAAGGTGGCTAAAGGAGAAACTTGAGCTTTGGTACAAAGGATGAGGAACCTAACTAATATACGAAATGAATTGGGAGTGAGTTAGGTTAAAAGAATTCGAAAGTAGAAAGCTATAGCAACATAAATAGGGGGTATGGGAAAGACCAACCTCAACTTTAACTAATGAACAAAGATAAGAATATGGTTTTGAGGGGGTAAATGAGGATGGTCATGCTTAGAAGGAATACGAATTTGAAAGGAAGGAGGAATCCCGAGCGAATGAAAGAGGTCAGAAATAGAAGCAGCGCTGCGACTATTTGAAATTGAAAGATAATAACGGGGTTTACTCAACATTTAAAAGGAAAAAGGAGAAGTTCACTTGAAGAAAAGTGGAGAAGAACATTGGTTAGCAAGAGCTAGTAGAAAATTAGTAAGTGGATAATTTATAGAAAAGGTGAGAGGGATATGCAAAAGAAGCGAAGTCAATCTGATGGATGGGATCTTCTTCACTAAAGCAAGCAAAGTAAATCAGGAAGGCTTATTAGTATCAATAGTCATTAAGACTGCACAAACCTGCCTAGCAAAACTACATGGCAAAGGGTGAGCTACAAAAAAAATAAATCAGCCAACATGTAGGAATCAGGGGAGCTAGCTAAGTTAAGCCGTACTATTAAGGTACTAAGGTTAATTGAGCTCATAAGCCGACCTACGAGATCAAGTACCAAAGTTTTTTTGGAAATTGAACTAATGAGATGAGCAAGGACAATCAACAAATCAATTGGTGACAATTAATCAAACTAAGCTCATGACTAATCTAAGCTCTACTAATACATACATACATACATATAATATTAGGCAAATAAATAGGAGGAGAAGAGGTAAATGTTCCCACCTGGGGAAGAGCTGGGCACAAGTGGTTGTGAGAAAGAACTGGCTGAGTATAGTTATTTATATGAAGAGTTGGTTATGAACTTAACTAGAAGACCTGAATGGCAGCATGCCCGAAGGTGGCCAAGCTAAAAGAAGCTTTGCTGAATTCTTTAGAGGAAAATGTGGTAGACACAAGGATGCAGAGCTAAAATTCTTTAGACACACGAATTCTCTTGTAATACTGGATATATTTCTTCTTTTCATGTTTTTATGGTTCTACTTGCAATTTGCTAAAAAAAAGGGAAGAAAGGGAAGAAAAGAAGAAAAAGAGAAAATCTGGATTATCCATAGCATTTATAGTCTAACAAATATTAGGATATTACAATCCGAAGAGTACATAAGTAAATATACGGTGTTACAAAAGAGGTCTAAGAAATTTGTAAGTCTTGGATAAGTAATACAAGCATATAGAATATAATCTCAGAAAGAGCACTACAAAACAGGTGAAAAGACTGAGAATTAAAAAAAAGGGATAGAAGCTTATGAGGGCAATGTCAAGATCGGAAGTAGTATTAAGGAGTAATATCAGTAGGATCGACAGTATATGAACAACTACTAGCTCTGCTAAGAGCAAGGACTTTAGAGATGAATGACCATCCTATGTTCTAGTCAAGACCGCTTAAGTCAGCATCAAGACATATTATACCTTTGCTTAAAAGTAAATTCAAATAGTCAATGTAGCCCTTACGATACCCTTTCTGGGTCTAAAAAGGAAGGAGAGTAGTAAATTGAGGAGATGAATTATATTTAATAAAGCAAACTTCCCAATAAGATTTGAGATAATGCTGACCACGGGAATTGGAAATATATTCTTGGAAAGAATGGTTTAGAAGCTCTTGGCAAGAGAGAAACTCATCCAGTAGTTGATTATACTCATGGAATATCTATTGCTGGGAATTTTCCAAGCTCTAACAGTGTTCGACACAGTCATTAAGCTCCTGGTGGGCCTCAGAAAAATCTCGCGAAGTTGTTCCATGTGTTTAAGAATAAGAGAATCCCTCTGAAGCCTTTGAGAAAGTTGCAGGTTCTCAACACGAAGGGCATCACACTCATGCAGAGCCTCCATAGCTCTACTCACCCTTTCAAAATCAAAAGAGAGTGAGGCAAGAAAGTCCTCTGCTTCAAAAGGGCACATGCAGGGAATGCGACTGGTTGACGAAAAATGAGACATGGTAGAGCATATAGAGGTACTACATGTCGTCTTAAATAAGCAGGAGCTCATAGCATGCATGGATATTAGCAGGGAATGGTGGTGTAGTCCCTACACCACACATGCATACCATAATAATTACCTCATTTATGGAAATGTGTATGAAAGTAGATAATAGAGGATGGCTTATGCTAGTAGTGGTATGAGTGATCAAATTTTATGCTTGAATTTGCAACACAGGATACCCTCACAAGTTGCTATAAATGTATTTTTAATTAGAGCAGTAAGCAGGATTTGAGTTAAAAAGATTAAAAAATACATAGAGTGACAAACAATGTGAATTTGATATCTTTGTTCATGACCTTCGTATGGTAGATTAAAGTTGTGGCCAAGCACATTGGAAATAATATAGGTATATATGTGGGGTGGAAGCCAGGGTTCTTAGATATCAATTAGAATTCAACGATCTAGCTTCGTCTAAACTGAATATTAAGGAAAAGCTGAGAAGGTTGTGAAAAATTAGGACGTCGACTAGTGAGGAACATTTGGTGAGGTTTACATAGGGACGATTACCTAATTTTTGCTACTTGTGTGGAAAGATTGGGCATATTCAAAAAGTTTGTATGCTACAATATGAAGATGATTTCGTAGACTTGGGATTGAACACCCCTATGGCCTATGGTTGAGAAAAGCTACCAACCGCCCCTTTCTCCCACCGGACTACAAGGCTACAGTTAGAAGTCGTAATCCAAAAGGTGGTTCATCTATCTTATTGAAGTTGCGGTGCTTAACTAGTGGTACAATGGGGCGAAGAGGGCTAGGAATTTTGGATGGGATCCCAACCCATCAGGGCCACCGAACCCTAGAGCCATAACAGAGAAGGACTTGTTAGGACCTGCGTCTCTAGAAGTGATTGTAGAACACTAAAAGGATAGTGTGGATACGGAGGACTCTACTACTGCAGAGAACTCTCGTTTAGCCTTATCTAAAATTATCAACCATGTAGACTACGGAGTAGCACCTATCCATGATTCCCGTGAGGCTAGAAAAACAAACCCCACGAAGGACATGCATATGGGACTTTTCTCCCACTCAAACTTTATAACAGATCAGCGGCCCGTGTCTAGTGATGTCAACAGCATAGAAAAGCTGGCCTATTTTGTCCAAAACCCTAGTGAGCTTCTCTAATAAAGAATAACCTGTTTAATTTTGGGCCGTTAGTGGGTTCTAAAAAACGCCCAAGAGACAGACCACGAAAGAAGACCCATTCTCTCCTTTCTGGGAAGAAATGACACTCGGTAGAAGTAGCATATGTGGAAATAACATTCCAAAATAGTCCATAAGTTCTTTTGGACATATCCTCTTCATCCCTAAACAATGAGGCCATAACGGCATAGGCTAACACGCAGCCTTGCCGACAACCATGAAAAACTTAGCTTGGAACTGTCAAGGGCTGGGGATCTTTGGACAGTTCGTCACCTCAGAAACTTAATCTGAGACTACTCCCCCTCCATTTTTTTTTTTTTAAATCTAAACTTTTGGTGGTTTTCATTAATCGTCTAAAAAATAAGTTTAACATGTATGGTGTAGGCGTTGTAGTGGACAGGCATTTAGGTGAACTAGCTTTGTTGTGGGAAACGCTAGTCTGGGTTGAGGTGATTGAGTTGGCCAGAAGGTTCATTGATGGCATTGCCAAAGACGACTTGTGAGGCACTAAATCGTGATTCACTGACTTCTACAGTGAACCGGAGGCGAGTCGGCAGAAAAAGTCTTAGAATTCCTTAGTGGAGTTGATTAAAAGATTGAATCTTCCATAAAAGAAAAAGCAGGATCATCTCAAGTGAAATATTAACAATTAAAGGACTTTAGGAACGCCATTGAAGAAGCAGGGTTATTTGACATAGGCTTTGTTGGAAGAAGATTCACCTGGATGAATAATCGATAGAGTCTGAATATCGTCTGACAAAGGATAGATAGGGCATGTGTAAATAAGAAATGAATTGAGTTATTTCCAGACTAGACCACATATCTTCTTCATACATTCTGCTCAGACCATACTCCAATATAGATTGATGGGTTACATGTGGGGCTCCAAAAAAATGCATCTAAATCTAGGCTATTTAGATTTGAGGCCAAGTGGATCTTACATAAGGAGTGTGAAGAAATTGCCAAGAGGGCCTGGAACATAGACCATGGTAATGTTCGGTTGCAAGAGAGGGTTGGAGTGTGTGCACGAGAGCTGAACTAGTGGAGTGCCAAAACCTGTGGACGGGAGTAGAGATGAATGAGGGAGATCGAGCGCCTAATTAGTCAATCAAAAGGTATTGGCATTATACTTAGCTGCATCTGGCAAATTAGTTGATCTTCCAAAACTAGCTATGTTTTTCAGTCATAATGTTAGGTTGGGGACATAGAGGTGTTTGGCAGATATCTTGGTGTTAGAATGTCATCCTTTTCTGTCTCTTACTTGGGCCTTCCGGCTACTATTGGGCATGCAAAAGGAGCAGCTTTCAAGAAAATCATCGAGAGGATGTGAAACAGAGTGCTAGGTTGGAAAGAGAAAATACTCTCTTACGTAAGGAGATATAATTTAATCAGAGCAACTCTTCAGCCCATGCCTACCTATGCGATTTCATGTTTCCTCCTCCCAGATTCGAAGTGAATTCTATGGTGGCTAAGTTTTGGTGGACACACACTAAACAGTCACCAATCCCATGGAAAAATTTTGAGTCAATGTGCATAAGCATGGATAGAGACAGCCTTGGCTTCCAAGGTTTTAAACTATTCAATATGGCCATGCTTGCAAAATAGGCGTAGCGAATAATTGTACATCCTCATAGCTTAATGGAGAGAATTCTAAAAGCGGGGTATTTCCTAAAAGGAGATTTTTTAAACGCAGCATTAGGATCAAGATCCTCGGTGGTTTGGCGGGACAATTAGAAATCTGCAAAAGTCTAGTTTAAGGTGGCAGATAGGGCTTGGTGAGAAAGTTCACATATGGCAAGATGGTTGGCTTCACCCCCCTATAACGTTTAAGCCGATAACCCCTTGCCCTAGCGGCTTGATGGGTTTGAGTGTAGTGGAGTTAATTGATAAGGATATTAGATCTAGATCTTGGAAGTTGACAGACTAAGAGAATTATTCAAATCAGATGATGTTGATGTTCTTCTACAAATTTTGTTAAGCTGTTTCCACCAAGACAATAGATTTGTGTGGCACTTCTCTACCAACGAGCGTTTCACTATTCGATTGGCTTATTTCCTGGTGAAACAAGATGGATTTACGAAGAAGGGAGACAACAAAGGGGAGGGTAGCAGTGTGGACCATAGTCTTAGAAGTTCATCTGGCAGATTGCTCTTCCAAGTTTAGATGGAATATGGGCTGTGTGAATCTCGAGAAGAGGATCTGAAGCATGTTTTCTTAGAGTGTCACCATTCCAGACAGATCTAGGCTCTAGCAAATCTCCCATGGGCTGTTTTGGAGGATTGGCTCTCCTCTTCTATTCACTAGTTGATTAATTTGTATCACTCATTGGAGGAGGGTCAGCTTTGACGAACTGCTGCTATAATGTGGGGCTTGTGGAAGTGTAGAAATAGGAGACTACATGACCTGCATTGTGATTTCAACAGCCGACGCTTTAGAATTTGCATTAAGGCAAGTCCACAAGTTTGAACAGGCCAAATTTAAAGGGAAGCAAAACTAGGGAGTGGGGGAAAGAAGATGTAGCTCCTGCTATTGAGGCTAATATAGTACAAATCTGTTTCGATGGAGCTTTCTCTCTTGGGGCTGTGTCCCATTCCAGTGAAGGGGGGAGGCTGGAATGCTCGTTGAAGTGTGCATTAAAAGTCCTGGATCCATTTATGGATGGGTTTTATCAGATTGGTGCTGGATAAGGACAGAAGGAGGATTATCCTAACAGGTGATTGTCTAAACTTGATCACCAAACTGAAACAAGGCAACGCTAACCATGTTACGTGTGGTGTGATCATTGAAGGTATCCTGCAGATGTGTCGTGCAAATGTGTGGGCTGCTGGAAAAGGCCGATTTCCATTTCATACTGACATAACGAAATTTGGAGGCTTACCGCCTTGCTAGAAGAGCATACCAAGAGCTAGATGTTCAGCGTGATTTTGTCTGCTTTTCTAGGCTTTGATGTTGAGCTTTGGCAATTAAATTGTGGCTTTCCAAAAAATAAAAATAAAGATACAATTATTTTAAAAGTTAAAAGTACATCAGAATAAAAATAAGATACTAGAATTGAATTGAAGACACAAGAAACATGAGAGAAAAATAAGTATAAAATTATTTTAAAATTAGAATTATGCAATCAAAATCAGACTTTAAAAATAAATTAACTTTGGACAATTATGTTTCTTATTCATAGATTATCATCTTTTAAGATTTTAATTCTTATATAATGAAATAATCAGCTCAAATTTAATTTAGCCTATTTAAAAAATTGAATTCAATTCTAATGAATTAATTTATTTTTTATTAGGAGGGGATGATTTGCTAATAATCAAAATTAAAAGCGGCAACAAGTAAATTATAAAATATTTGATACACTCAAATGCAAATTGGACCTCAAGAAATGAATATTAACGTCGCCTGTCCAACGCGCTTTAATAATGTTCAGCGGTTGCAGTTAGCTGCACGTTGCCCAATCTCCTCTTCTCTGCCTTCCAGACTCTTCTGCTGAAACGTTCCTATGGCTACCTCAGTCAGAATCGCCGTCATTGGCGACGTCGTAATGCCTCTCTTCCTCTTCTTATCCTGTATATGACACGATTGTAATTCGTTAAGTGATATATAAATGTCAAGATAATCTGTGTGAATGTTAATTTTTTTCTCCCATTTGGATTGTAGCATGATGATTGGAATTTGGAAGAGGATACCAAGGCTTTGCAACTATTAAAGGTTTCGCATCCTCTCTTTTCCTCTGTGTGGTGGAGAAATTTTGATTCGTGTTGATTTACGTGCTTTTACTGTATTAACTTTATTTTGTTTTAGAAACTGAAAGTTCAGATATATATGTTACGGGAGAAACTGCATAAGCTTTCTCTGGTTGTTGACTTGTTTACTAGAGAAAGTATTTTAGTTGAGTAGGGCAAAAATTTTACATTCTATCAGGCTTGTAAACAAGAATTGAAAGAAATAAAAAGTTCGATTATGCTAATATATGAAACCCAGATTTTTAATGTTCACCAGCAGAAGTAGCACTAGTTAGCAAGTACGCCATGTACTTGCTTTTCAGAATTGATCCACTTTTAATTTCCATGAAAAGTTAATAGTATTTATGCTTAATTAAATGGGATTGTTCCCCATATATATAACCTTGTCATTAGCAAAAGAAAGGGAAAATTTCAGTACTATCCTTATTGGCTTAATGCAGTTTGATTATTACGCTTATCTGTTACCATGCATGATCATGTGTTTCTTCTTGTAATGCATGTTTCTGGGAAATGCAGCCGGATCTGGTGCTATTCACAGGCAGGTGCTCTGTTCTGCTTTTTCTATGTTGTATATGGACAGGCCAGCTTAGTCATTTCTTATCTAGCATTTATGTAAACTAATAACATGAGTTCCTGGGCTCTTTTGGTTTTGGTCATCCTATGGGGAGTTTGCTCCAGGTGATTTTGGCAATGAGAATGTTAACCTTGTTGGAAGTATTTCAAATCTTAATTTTCCTAAAGTAGTTATTTTGGGAAACCATGATGCCTGGAATACCCAGAAGTTCGCTTCTAGGTAATATTTATTTCTTGAAGTATTCTTCTTTAAACTTGTTATTCCAGAAGTCAAGCTTCTCATTTTAGAGCACTACCTTGCTTAGTTGCTTCCACTCACCACATAATTTATGTGATGTAATTTGCAAGAATGTCTAGTTTAGTATTTGGGGATAAGAAGTTGAAGATTTGCAGGATTACAAGTGTCATAACTGCAACTTAAAGCTGCGTAATACTAGGAATCAGGGAAGGATCCACGACTCAAGCTGGTTCAAATTACTATCTGTTTATTAAATACATGTGATAATAGTAAACAATTTTTTAACAAATTATAGTAATAAAAATCTGTAAAAAAATAAAAAAAAAATACATGTTCATATAAAGAACATACCTTATGCTTAAAGAAAAGAGAAATGAATTGACAAAAGGCTGGTGGAGATGTGAAATCAAATATTTCAAATGATTATTAGAGAAATTGCAAAGTTAAAAAAAAGAATTTGTTACTAGCTTTAGATTTCATCAAAATTGAGAACAAAGATTAAAAATAACCTTTTTTGTTACATTCTTTCAAATCACTCATTTTCACAGCTTATTACCATTAAAATATTTTTAAAGAGGCCATCATAAATAAAGACATAAAAAGATATGAAGTCTTTTAAAATATAAATTTAAAACTTAAGGGGTAAAAAAGGAAAATTAAAACATTCATGTGTGAATGAGTTGGCATTTTAAAATTAAAATTTTTGGCGTCACTTTATTATCTTTCAAAATTGGAGGCATATTTTGGCTGCTTTGTACCCCTTACCTTTACTTGCTTCATTTCCCTACTACTATCATAATCTTCCCAATTAAGAAAGAAAAAAGTCCTGTGTTTGCCTCCCTTTCTAGTGCAAATGTCTTTTGATAGACAGCTTACTCTTGGTACCTACATTCACTTTTCTTCGTCATTTCCATGTTTGCAATCTTATTTTTTTATCACAATAATTCAATGTAGGGAAAAGGATGCTGTTCAACTCCAGCTTGAATTGTAAGTTCCCACTAGTTGTATTTTTCAGAAGTTGAAGTTTCTATAGTGTTTGAATGGAGGATCCAAGCTAGTGTCCTAACTTTTTAGGTAGTATAGGACGAACCATTCATTTTTCATGATCAGACTTTATTTTAAATTGTGTATATATTTATATGCTAATTCCTGTCAAATTTAAGTTTCTTTTCCATGAAATCTATCTGAAATGTGGATATGTGCCTATCTTTTCCTTCGGATATGGATTCCATCATATATGCATATTTTCACCAAATTTGGTTGATCTTATTTGTGGTATACGAAAATTTAAGGAACAGAAAAAACTTATAAGATCACAAATTAAATATGTTGTTTTAAAGTGACATCCCATAAATATGCTAGTAGTGGTTAGAGGAGTGCTGGCGACATATAATAGGCATGCTTTTAATGAAATATGCTAGGGTTTACTGCTTTACTGCTTAAGTAATCAGATTTGAAATTCCATATGATATGAAAAGCCTTCCTCTTCTGTGTGGAAAAGAGATATATTCTGTCACTGAATGTGTTGCCACCAGCAACCTCCTGAACCGGTGTATGGCTGCACGCAACAATTTTGAGGATGTATAGGCTAAGCAGGAGTGCTGAAAATATTCTTCTAGCATCAGCGTGTATGTGTAATAGTTAGTTCAGTTTGTACATCCTGTTCTCAACTTTGGAATCATAGCTGTTTATGGTGCACACCATGGCACTAAGGCACAAGCCCAATGCCATTCTTGTAGTATGGCACTGGGCTTTGCTAAAGCATGCTTATGGCACGTGCCTTAGGTGCCTTTTGCTTTGGTGCAAGGCATGCACCATGCATGTGATTCTTCTTGCTTGTCTTTTTCAATTATTGGTAGGTTTATTTTCTTATTTCTTTATTTATTTGTATATCTTTTCACAAGTTCTTTTGATATTGTTCTTCATTATCTTCTCCAATTCCAGGTAATGTTCTTTCCGGTTTTCTTTGTTCTTTTCCCTTTTTTTCTCCTAATAAGTTTCCTTATTTATTACAATTTTCTTCTTTCTTTATTTAATATCACTAATGTCAAAAACATAAAAACTTATATAAAAACCAAGAATCTATTGGATGGTATTTTTCCCTGATGGTTATGGTTAGGATTTTTCTAATAATATTGCTATCAAAGTACATAGGACTTTGTTGTGGTTTGGTTTTTTTTCAAAGACCTTCCATTAACAAGATTTTTTATAGTGATGACTAATATCTTATTTGTGTATTCACATAAAATTAGAAGTTAAAAATATCTGTATTTGTTATTTATTATATAGGATTTGTTTGTGTTGTATTTTGTGAAATTATTTATGGTATAACTATATTTTATTTATTTTTATAATTTTGCTCCATGTTTTAATAAGGTGCACACCAAGTTGTGCTCAATGTGCCATGGCTCTAGAAAACCTTTATGCCTCAGTGCGCCATACACCTATAATGGCTATGTTTGGGATCCATAATAGTAAGTAGCTACTATAATCTTTATAATTTGGAAATGCTCTTATCATTGGAATGGGCCACTAGATGGGTAATTGATTTGATAACTAGATATAATTTAGTGGGTTGAAGTTCGCTTGTTTTGTTCCAATTTGTGTAGTTAATAAATCATGTCTTGGTAATTGAGCTTTTTCACAACAATTGATGAAGGAAAATTATGAATGTTAAACTGTTTAGTGTTTTAGAAAGCTGTTCATGTGAATTTTATTAGAACTGTTACCATAGCAAACCTCTGTCGCAGCTAATCAGCATTGTAAAGCGCTGTCTTATTGTTGCAGTTAGAGAAATGTGCATGTTTCTTAGACTGAGGCCATATTTCCATCGAACTTACCTTGATGTCATGATGCAAGAAATTGGTATCATTGTAATTAAGAATTGTGAATTTAATTTTTCTTTTAAACTGTAAATATATTCCTTCATTACTTGACAGTTGGGATATGTTTATCTTGCTGAAAGAACTACAATATTTCTGGGGCTCTGGATGTGACGTGGACATTTTTTCTATTAACCTACTTCAGAAAAATACAAAATGTTTCTGCATAATTTTGACATGGAATTATAAAACCACTCATTCTAATAGCATTGGTGGTCAACACAATGTTTGTGACTATCAGCCTTGGTGATGAGCATGTTGGTTATCGACGGATGGATTTCCCAAATTTGAAGTTAAGTGTTGTTGGTGGGCGACCTTTTTCTTGTGGTGGTGAACATTTGTTTCGGAAGAAGCTTCTTATTTCCAGGTTAGTGGACTATAATACCAACCTTCTGTTTCATGCTCTAGCTGCATGGTTTGAATTGTTTCATCCTATTGCTGAGAAGCCATAATAGGAAGTGGCCACAAACACTTTGTAGCATGAGGGATTTTAGGTTTTCTTGAGTTTAACAGGTTTTGTGTCAGACTGAAGGTTCTGTAAGTTTGTTACCTATGGGAAAAAATGATCATGTTCATTCAATATCCAGAATTATCTACCAGTAGCTCGTTCTGTGTGTGTGTGTGTGTGTGTGTGTCTCTGGTTTGGTGTGGAGTTGGGGAGGGGGTGCTTACCAAGTTTCCTTATGAGTGGTTAATATGTGAAGACCATCTATGGGCACAAAATCCGAGTTCTTTGATCTTGCCATGACCCGAATTATGTATCAATGTTCTGTTTGTTTCACTAGGTATGGTGTCCATGACATGGATGGAAGTGCAAAGAGGATTTATGAAGCTGCTTCGGGAACTCCTGCAGATCATTCAGTTATATTTCTTGCTCACAACGGGCCTACAGGTGTATTACTTTTTGAAACAGAGTCTGTTCCCAGTACCTTGGAGTTGCTAATGTTAATCAGAAAGGTTGTCATGCAGGTCTAGGTTCCAATATAGATGATATATGTGGAAGAGATTGGTTTTTGGGAGGAGGAGACCATGGGGATCCTGGTAAGTATATTAGAAATTTGAATCTTTAATTCTGAGTTTCTGTTTGCCTAACGATAAACATTTTTATGAGATATTTGGGCTTTAAGATGATTGGACGTGCATCTCATGTTCCAGATTTAGCACATGCAATATCTCAATTAAAAGAGAACACCAAATTACCAGTCAAATTGGTTGTATTTGGTCATATGCATAAAGTGCTGGCATATGGAAATGGTCTTCGAAAAATGATAGTGGTTGGGGATGATGATACTATATTCCTTAATGGGGCCATCATACCGAGAGTTAAAACAATAGGCAAAGAACAAGTTAGCTATATGAGAAGCTCTAACTCCAACAGAACCTCGGCCATGACTTCAGATCTTGAAGGCACTCTACGAGCATTCACCATTGCTGACATGTTAGATGGGAATTTAGAGAAAATTGCTGAAACATGGGTTTCAGTCTTTGGAGACGAAGTCGCAATAGAAGATGAGCTCGTATTATTTGCAAGCCAACTAGAGGTCTCTAGTCAGTCCATATATTTGGTTTAGCTGGTCTAACCACTTAGTGTTGTATGTCAGCTTCTGTATCTTCAAGATATGGATGCTGGTGATGCTTCATGATCTTCTTGGGATTTTAGCCATCCCATTATATTGGCGCACTTATGAAAAGATGTTGGTTTAGTATGCTACCAATAACTACTGTTGTTTGTGTAATGAAATGACGTTCTCCTGCCCCTTTGGTTAGATATGCCTTGATCTTAGCCAGAGAAAATTTGTCTATTGTAAAAGCTAATTAACCTGATATTTCATTTACATGCTTTGTGCTTTTTCAGAATCTGTTGATGCCTTATTTTTACAGTACCATGATTATAAGGCATACCGCCAAAATCAGAACCTGTTGATGCCTTATTTTTACAGTACCATGATTATAAGGCATACCGCCACATTTTTTGCTGAATGCACATGCTTTAGTTTCATTTCAAATGTAGATGGTCATTATCTTTACATCCTAAATTAACTTGCACGTCTTGATAATGGAAATGATTATTTTGGTCCCAATTTAGTCATGAAACAAAAATGGAAGTCGTTCTCATTAATTGCAGCATTGTTCATTCCTCTGATCATGAATAATACATGGAACGATCACTGGAATTCGGCTAGAGGGTTGCTCTCCTGGTTTTCTTTTGCAATGCTTTATTGCTTGATCGATGAATGATAATGATGATGTATAACTGTGAGGCACTGGTACTTTCTGAAATACATTGACACAGAATGATAAAAAGCCTATTCCCTACTGTGTGTAAAATTTTACTGGAAGATAATAATATGTGCATTTAAGTTAAAAAAGAAAGATATGTGAAAAATGCTCAGCAGATCGCATGTGGCACAAGCTCAAACGCATTTAGATCAGCTGATGCCCGAATTAGGAATGATAAACTTTGACGCCATCCATTTCTGTACTTTAATCTTTCTTAATGGAAGTTCATAAGAGTTACTGTGTTTAAGCTCGTTAGAGAAGAAAGAAAAAAAAAAAAAAAGGGAATTAGATAGGTCAATTAACCAAACAATTATGAAAACGTTTTTGGAATTGTCATTTGCAAAGCACAAATAACATAGGTTTGCTCATTTGTGGAGAATATTCCTTTATGTGCACGGAGTAATAATTCTGTGCAAGTGTTCTAGTGTTGATAGCATTTTGAGGGATTTTTTCTCTGGTTTATTCCCTTGACTGAACGAACTACTAACTGAAAAGCATTTATGAATTACATCTCAAAAGACCAAGCTACTCCACTTGTTAGTCCTGGTAGGTTGGTTTTTGCGATTGGAAAACTATAACCTCACCCCACCTCTGTATTTGCATTAGATAATTCATAACCTGAAAAGAGTAAAGGGGATTTGACTAATTAATTACACTGGACTTTTTCAAAAGCAGTTAATATTATTGATGAATTGAAACATGCAGTCTGCAACTGCAAGTCATATGACAATGTTCTTTGACTCCCTTTTTAATTAATAACAATAATGTGGTGGGGTGCCCTCTTTTAAAGGCTCTATATGTTGCATATTGGGTTATGCTTTTGTGAATGCCATCATCAACTCCCGAGCATTCTTTCGCGATGGGAACCTTTTTGACCCAATCTTCTTCCTTAAGCCATAGCTTTTTTCATCCTCAAAAAACGATGACACCAATTGCACATAGATTTTGACACTTAAAGAGATGAGTAAAGTTGTTAGTGATGATGATGGTGGCTTCTTAATTAAGGGAAAGAAAAGAAGCAATTTTGATGCGATTGAATTGAGGGTCCTGACATAAATGATAAACCAAATAAAGTGCTGTACAAGATTGCAATTCAGAATTATAATTTGTTTTTAAATTTTATACTTAGAAACGCATATTTTAATTATTACATTTTTTAAATTTTATTTTTATTTTTATCTTACTTTTGTACAGTTGTCACACTAAAAAATTAAAACAAACATAGTCTTGAGTAATAGGATACTTCATAGAGAAGATTTCAAATTCTTGATCTGAATTAATTAAGTACAAAACAAGTAATAGCTGGTATTGTTCCCTAATTTTGGAAGTAATCACAGATCCTTATCCCATCCCATCAACATCCTATGCTCACTATATGGGAATGTAGATACGCAGACAGCTAAGGCTGGATAGTGTATTGGAGTCATGAATGAATCACGTGTCCGTTGCCCCTCCTTTTCCTCCACAAATCTTCATATTGTCTATTATGACTTGCTTCTATGATATTATGATCAAAGCCCTATCCTTAGTTTTCTAAGTCGAAGTTTCATTGTAGCTATGGTAGGTTTACAAAAAAAACATATAGGTAATATTTATTTTTATTCATACACCTCCTACAAAACATACGCTGCAATTATTATATTTTTTTAATTTATTTATTTATTTTATTTATATATAATTGTTTTAAAAAATACATTTAAAAATAAAAACAAACACAGTGTACACTTTTTGGGATGATTGCCTCAAACAGATTTAATGTGTGTTTGTGTGTGTGTGTATATATATATATATATTTATTTAAATTGTAGAAAGGTAAGAGAAAAAAATTAATAACATAATGGATGACATGCATTATTTTTTTAAGAAAAAAACGAAACCAAAAACAGAGTCTAATTTTAAGCAAACTATATCAAATTGTACTGTTCAAGCAGATTGTTCTCAAGATGAATAAAGATCTTCATCCATTTGTCACACACAGAGAGAGAGAGAGAGAGAGAGAGATTGCATTGGAAAATAGTTGAAAGTTCATCAAATTAGGGGTGCTTTATTCAAATCGACTTCAAAGGATCAAAAATAGTTTTAGATTTAATCAAATTTGAAGGTTTTTCTTATTTCGAATTTACTACTTTATTCAAACTCAAATTTAAATTTGAACTTTACAAAACTAAATTGAGTTTAGTTCAAATAGTTGTTGAACTCAAATTTCTACTTGAACTTAATTTGACGATACACCTATTAATGGATTGGATTGGGTTGATATTGATTGATATAGCAAGATTAATAAATAAGAGCCAATATTTCTTTCATGAGAAAATAAATAAAGGCGCAACAAGTCTTAGTTAGAATGGAACAAAAAAGCAAAATATATTTTGTTGAATATCATTTGATTATAAAATAATAATCTTATTACTATCTTGATTTGAGCTTTAAATCCATTCAAATATTTTGGGTGTTTTGGAGTTAAAAAGTAAAAAAAAACCATTGTAATGCCATTTTTAATTAATGGGAAGTCTAACTGCATTTCCGATTAAACAAAGTTTTCAAAGGTTAAATATCAATGATTTTTCTAACTACATTTTTTTGTTTGAATATTGGATAATCGGAGTTAGGAACAGTCAAAGTGCAATGATGCGGTTGGGCGAAATGGAAGAGAGAATGTCATTCGGACACGTGTTCCTTCTGACAGCATCCTCGACCTGCCATTCTCCATCCTAACTCTGTCTTTATTCGTAGCAGCCTTTGACCGAATCTTAGCCGTCCATCATTCTCCCTTCCCAATTCCAAAATTTGACCTTCTTTATTTTCTGTCGCCGCGTTTTTCTTTTATTTTTCTTTTTCTTTAATTAAAAAAAAAATCAGCACTAATACTCTTGGCACCATGTCGGCATTACTAAAATCCCAATTTTATCCAAGTCTCATTATTGACTATTTCTTCTAACTCCAATGATTCAAATTTATGAAGCTCTCATAAATACTGATATTTATGTTTTAATAATTAGAAACCACTAGATTCTTAACAGATTATGGTACACTATGAAAGCGTACGATTATTTTCTTAATATTGGAACCAACTATTAAAATTGGGGTGTTTATTTATCTCAAAACACATGTGTTGGGATGCAGATTTATGTCCACTAAAATTTATTCTTTCAAATATAGTATTTAACGAAATAATTCTTGTTAAATTTTCTCTCTTTTATTTTTGAACTATCTTTAAATTTTCAGTGTTAAGTTTTCTAACAACACAATTTGTATTCAAACCACTTTCACATTAATTAATATGAAAGTTTTGGAAGATAATTCATAAAAAATAAATTAGCTTTTGCTTTCTTTATTTTAGGTCACTTTTTTTTGTTTATTTTATTTTAGAGCGATCAAAGATGTAAGAAAAAAGGCATAACATGCAAACACTAAATACAAGCAGATAGTATGAATAGAATCATAATAAACTGCGAAAAAAAAAGAAAAAAAAACCTCATTTATTGCATTAGAGAGACATTTATTTATAAAAAATTTAATATTAATTTTAATCATAATCATATTTCTTACATCGGAATTTAATTTAGCTGATCAAACTTCAATTATATTAGTGTATATAGGGTAATCCCTGGAATATGATCAATCGAACTACAATCATTTCTAATGAATGCCATCCTCACAACCCAAGAATTTTCCCCCTAAATAGCACTTTGTTGGTGTGAATAAATGAATAGTTATTATGCTAATTAATGGCACAATCACCAAATAGCACATAACAAATTATTAAACAAGACGAAAAAAAGTTTTCATTACATAATTTGAACTTTCCTTTATTATATAAGGATCCAACAACCCCAAAAAGGCATCTTTACCATCTTTGTCACCACAATGACATGTTAATTACCAAACTCCAGCCACCCCTTTTTTAAAAAATAAAAATAAAAATAAAAAGTGGGTCAAAATGTTGATACCACTGGCAAACTTGACTTTTCGCAGGGTCATCAATGGTGGATGTCCATAACCACGTCCTTGCTTCAACACTTATCCATTTGTTTATTACGAGTGAAAGCGAAGACATGCAACGCGTTGAAACACAAACGCACTTCTCTTCTTTTTTGGCTTCTTGTAATTCCCGTCTCCATCTTCCGCCTAGATCGGATCTTCCAATATCACCATTCTCGACGACACTCAGATCCCCCAAAAGGGAGAGATTAATGAAAGACGAATAACCCAACAAACAGAGCGCGAGAAAAAAGAAAAAAAAAATAAAGGGGGCCCAATTTCCACAATCCCGCTAAAATTTCATGAGCGTTGGTGGCCTGAATCCTCTTATTTCATGTTGAAAAGCGGGTTCTTTGATAAAGACTTGTTGGGTTTGGATAGACAGAATAAATGGGCAATGTGACGTCAAGCGTGGCCGCAAAGTTCGCATTTTTCCCACCGGACCCGCCAACGTATGAGGTGCACAGAGATGGGGAGGATGGGAGACTGGTGATGGGTGGATTAACGGCTGATAAGAACGTGGACGTGCATCTGCTGGACACGAAAGGAGGAAATAAAATTGTCGCCACCTTCTGGAAACACCCGGCGGGGCGGTTCACCATATTGTACTCCCATGGCAACGCTGCTGACTTGGGGCAGATGCAAGAGCTCTTCAACGAGCTCAGAGCACATCTCCGCGTCAACATCATGAGGTAAATGTGTTTGAATGTATGTCTCCTGATCATAATTTTGCGTGCGTGAACGTTACATTTAAGTGAAGGGACCAAAAATGGATTATCTTAACTCTTAGTTATTTCCTATGAAAAAATCGAGGAAGATAATTTTTTGTTTTTCTTGTTATTGTTTCTATGGGATCATACGATTCAGCTAACTTGTAGACCAAGGATAAATGGGTGTTTTGCGCGGGGGAGTGGTGATTAAATCAACTTTGTGGGATTCTTGATTTGATGTTGAGAGTTTTTATTTACAGGTCCGGTATTGTCAAGAGTTTGTTTCTTTCCATGTTTTCGGGCTGTAGTAGAGGTAGTTTTTTCATCTCTGACTGGTCAAAGGAATCTGTGATTTCATGTTATTTTAGCTAGACAAAACCTTAAGATTGCTAGCCTGATGACATATAATCCACAGGATATGTATACCATGGGAAATGGCTCTTCACAGTTAAGCGTTCTACTCACCTAAAATTTGTGGTTTTACAAACTCTTTATCATTTTGAATTTGCTATTAAACGGCGTCATCTCCATGAGCATTTACTTATTGGCGTCTTTATTAGGTTGATTCCAAAATTCTTTGACAATTAGCATTGTGGTCGATACCAGGTTCTACGCTTCTTTGCAATTGTGCTTGTGTGAGAAGAGTCGGGGGCTGGGGTTGGAGCTTAATCCAATGGTTGCTAGTCAGTGACTAAGTGAGATTTCCACTGTGCATTCTTCTCAATCTGAATGATGTCCTGTTTTCTTTGGCTTCATTGCAGCTATGATTATTCCGGGTATGGAGCATCCACTGGAAAGGTGAGTTCTCGGCAGCATATATGTTGAATCTCCTTTCCAGCTTATGTTCACGGCTTGGGAAAACACAGTTATCTGACCAAAGTCATCTTTATAATGGAAGGAATTTAGAAGAAAATTGTGTGAACGGCTTAATTAAAGAATGTCTTTTATACTGTTACAGGCATCTGAGCTCAACACATACTATGACATCGAAGCAGTCTATAATTGTTTGAAGAATGAGTATGGAATCAGGCAAGAGGATGTGATTCTGTATGGCCAATCAGTTGGGAGTGGTCCCACGTTGCATCTGGCTTCTCGTTGTCCAAGCTTGAGAGCCATTGTTCTTCATAGTGCAATTCTTTCAGGCATACGGGTTCTCTATAATGTTAAGGTGACATTCTGGTTCGACATTTTCAAAGTAAGTTTTCAACCTTTCGACTGTTTTCCACTTCTGTCGGTTAGAGTATGTTCTGACTGAAAATCTGTCGTTTCCAGAACATAGACAAAATAAGAAGCGTCAACTGCCCAGTTCTAGTTATACATGTAAGAAATCTCTCTCACTTTTGTCATTTTTCTTCAGAATACAAGTTGACATTGTCTCTATACAGTGGTTATATCTGCTTTACAGTAAGCCCTTATTTTTCTCCCTCAACCTATCTACACACTATAATCCCTCATTGGGTTGCGACATTCTCCTCACTCTCCTTCCACAAACTAGAATGGACCATAGCATAGGACACCCCCAAACTGGGCTTTTTGCACTTAAGACTACTCTGAGGATCATCTTAAGCAGAATTAGTTGTCACACACAGGATCCACCGAGCCTCTTTCAGAATTGATATTCTGATTCTAGAGGCTCCACTGATAATTTACTTATTATTCATCCTCATTTGTGGAAATGATTTCATTGAAATTTCTTGAGAAGTCTCTTGTGCCTATTTATAAACAGATTAAATTTCACAACAACCATATGGAAGCCATGAAATTGATATCGAATCATCAATCACTCAAACAACTATATGTTTCAACACCATGGCCTCAAGGCTACGTGTTCCTCAAAACCCATGCAAGCATCGGAAATAGATAAGTGGCTACTCAATTACGAAATTGTTAACCTACTTTCCTAGCAATCGTACTTAGATACGTGTAGACTGCAAGGCCAAACTTTGGCTCCTGCCATAGGGGGCAAGTTGGGGTGTCTTCATTTAGCCTAATGTATATGTTCTTCGTTATATGCCATATTTGCTTTTTTCCCTAGATGCTTGTGCTTCCACTTTGTTTCTGATGAAACAACAGTGATGCAGTGCTTGGTTAACCTTTTTCAACCTTCATATCTAGAGACTAAAGGATTTTTCCACGTTAAGTGTGCCTTAGTTATATTAATGGTGTGTGGCGCAGCATGGTGCAAAAGTTGTTTTTGAGCCATGGCACAATCTTGCATAATGTAACGACCATCATATTGAAGCACAAAGTAAAATTGTGTAAATAAGCCAAATATTATTATACTACTTAAAATTTCCAAAAAAAAAATAAAATACAAATGAATTTTACATAAAATAACTAATACAAACATTCTTTAACTTATAATTTTAAAGGAAAATACAAATAACATATTAGTCTCCATTTAAAAAAAGTTGAAAAAAAAATCAGTTAATAAAAAATTGCATATGAAAAGCTTTAAAAAATCACTAAAAGACAAAAAAAATACCGTGTATTTTGATATTATTGATTTCAAAAAATCAAAACCATAAGAACTACGAAAAAAGTTACTACTAGCAGATTCTTTCACTATAAAAATCTTTGCGTTTTAACTGTAAATACATTAAGTAAAGAAAGTAGAAGAAAATTGCAAGAAATAAGGTAATGTACTAAAGGAAAATATGAAAAAATAAAACTCTAAAAAAGGTTACCTAAAATTGGAGAACATAGCAAAGTAAAGAAAATAAAGGAAAAATCAGTTTACCTGGCATTACAGAAGAGAACGAAGAATAATAAAGAAGAAAACAAACCAGGAAAAAGAGGAAGGAAATATGGAAATAATTTGACCAATAATGGAAAAAAAAAAAAAGAAGAAGTCATAAAGCCAATGCTTTTCCCATGTTCATACAAAAATTTCATTGAACAGAACAGTTTCAATTGAGCAAAAAAGTACTTCCCCATTAGAAAAATCCCACAAGAGAAACATTTTTTTTTATCCCAACCTCTTGTGCTACTTTAGCAATTCCAGCTACTGTAGCAATTTTGGACATACATAATAGCAAATTCTGCTAAGATTTGCTTGGAAGGCGAGAGAAGTGAGAAAATTTAGTACCTCAGAAATTGAGTGCTTTATGAGAGATTGATAGATTTTTTTAAGAATGAGGATCCATGATGTGTTGCATCTAACGTATTATGCACTGAGTGTTTATTTCTTAACATGCGTACAGAAAATAAACAACATCTATATGCTCATATTATGGAGATGAACACTTGGTACATAATGCAACAAGTGCAACGTCTCTAAATCTATGAGTGAGGTAGCATTTCTCACAAGAGTGTTCGAAGAGGAGAAACGCCATAGTTTTTATTAAAAAAAGCAATGTGTGGTTGAGAAATATTCTTCTTTCTTCTAAGAAGTTGCAACCCCTTTTGTTTTTATACATTTTTATTTTCCATTTTAGTTCATTTCTCAAAAGAAAACTAGCATGAGAGTATTTATATAAACCTCGTGCACATAGTTTCACAAACATAAAATTTGATTTTAAGGTGTTGGAGGTAGTGGCCATAGGGTGAGAGGGGTTAGGAGTGTTGGGGACGTAATGGTTAAGGAAAGAGGAAGAAAAAGATGAAATAATTAAGAATACCTAAGGAAAGATGATAAAATAAAATACATACTAAATCTTTGTCATTTTTAATTTTAATAATGAATTGATGCTAGTAATAAATATTGAATTTGTAATTTTTTAAATATTGCTTTTTTAAGTAAAAACCCAACTTAATTGTAACATAGAAATTACCGTGTCTGTGTTTTTAAGTTCATAAATAAATTTTAATCAACATTGAATATTATTATTTAACTAGTTATATTACTATGTAATAATTTAATTGTTTAAAATTTATTGCTTATTTATTTTTGTTAGTCTTGTATTATTAATTAATGTGATTATATATTATAGAGTACCCAAAAAATTTAGTCGATTTTAAAAATTATTATATGATTAAAAAATTACTATATGTTTATTTAAATATTTAAAATGGATTATTTGCTAATTGTTTAATTATTTATTTAGTATTAATTAGTGTTGTTATATTTTCTAGTGCACCAATAAAAGTTAGTCAAATTTTAAAAATGATTATTTGATTGATTTAATAGTAACCGAAGCAATTCAAAATTGATTATCAACAATTTTGAATTGCATGCTAATTGAAAACAGATTAAAAAAAAAAAAACCAAAACTCAAGATTTATCATGGTTTGGTCCAAAATGCCCTTGTCCACGGTAACTATACCTGTAAAAGGTTTATTCCTGTTTCTTATTCTTTAGGACTCCACAAATTTATGTACGAAAACCCAAAAGACAAGTAACCATAGTTCCCCCTATAATGACAACCAGCCTACTTAATTCAAAATTGAGCTTGAAGGGGCTGGTTGTAATTTTACCAAAACCTTAAGGGTGTGATTGTGGTAATCCCTTTGTATTGACAATTCTTGCTATACTCGTACATTAAAGTTTCTATGACCACCTTTACAATATGTTTGGTTTAAGGATTCCAAAGAGGAAAAGAAAAGAAAATGTTAGGGATAATTATTTTAGTTGTTTGGTTAGTAAAGAAAATTTTAAGAAAAAGAAAACTTCGAGAAAAGCTATTTAAGCTTTATGTTCTTTAAAATCTCATTGTTTCTATCTTTCTCTTTCATTTACATATTATTTCTCTTAAATGAATAATAAATATTAAAATTTAAATTTTCTATCTTATTTGTGTTCTTTCATAATATCTTCCTTGTGAAAATCATTCAACCCAACAAACATATGATATTTTGAATTTCTTTAATTTCTTTTCCTTTGTCTTATTATTTTCTTTTTCTCTCTAAAATCCTAAAACCAAGCATGGTGGGCTTTTTCTCTCAAAGCTAGTAAGTTCTTAGGGGGAGTGCTTATTCTACTGGCATTTGTCTATGTGATGTTTATAGTTCTTTTGATGTTTCATATTTCATCTAGCCTGCTAAAATATGTGTTTATGTTTGAGAGGATAAATTACGAGAAAAATTAGGATTAAGTTCTGTACTTTTTGAGCTTCAATTCTTATCATGAGTAAAAAGATTGGCAACTTATTGGAAACTGGAGATTCTCAATAAATTTGCTGAACGATGCCGTTTTATTTCTCGATCAGCATCATCCTTATGCTTCAGCCCCTACAAAACTTAGTTTGAGCTTCAAACTACTCTAAAATTTTCAACGTGGGTTGCAACATTTCTTTTGTAATTTTTTTAGCAAAACCTGTGACTGCTAACAAAATGTGGATATATGCTATCAGGCATTATCAAGTACTTCTTATCTGTAATTGCACTTGATATGGGCATTTAGTCATCATTTATAAATAAATTCAGTTGGTTGGTGATGAGCTGCACTTCTGGCATCCTTCCTAGGGAACCAATGATGAAATTGTTGACTGGTCGCATGGAAAGCGACTGTGGGAGCTTTCTAAGGAGAAATACGATCCATTATGGGTTCAAGGTGGAGGGCACTGCAATCTCGAGACATTTCCAGAGTACATTAAGCATCTACGGAAATTTGTAAATGCAATGGAAAAACTCTCCTGCAAAAGAAGCAAGCCCGGCACAGGCTCTGCCTCGACTGCAACAGATTTCAAACACAACAAATGCTTGATATTTGGGAAAAGGTGACTGTCCCATTCTTGTCTCATGGGGTGGCGGCTCAGCACAGCAAAGCAGGTCATTACAGATGTGCCATTGTGGAAAGTTTTGGAATCATTGATTGCTTCCGAGGTATAGAACTTGCAACTCACAACTGCTGAGCTTATATGGGAAGCAAATGTAGAAGCTTTTATGATGAAGAGCCCATGTGAAGTGGCGGAGATCGACAGCTGAAAGCTTCACCCATGTCAAGATGTGATTTGTTTGCAGAGAATTTGGTTAGTTCTCATATAATGCGTAGTAGGATGTCAAGTTCTAGCATCAAAAATTAAGTGTAGCAGATTGTGTACATCTTCTGAGTGGTTAGTAATCCTTCTGAAGTGAACAATGGATGTGATCCTTGACTGTGCGCATCAGAACGGCATTATTACGAGGTTCAAACATTCTTGTTGTTTCTTGTGTATATACTATCTCGTCTTTCTTGTTTACTTCAATTTGTCTTTGTAAATTTATTCTTTGACTTGTTAGACCTTTGCTACAGAAAGAGTTGTACACTTCAGGACAAAATTCTAACCTTAAGTGGACGAGCTCACCTGTCTGAAAAAAGTTTTAATATATAAATATATCTACTAATAAAAGTTGTAGATTTTATGAGCATCACTACAAGAAAGAAGCAAATTTGCCACAGAAATTTGTCGCAATCCAAGTTTGTGGCTAAATGGTCACGGATTTACCACGGAGTTTGCAACCAAAAAAAAAAATCTATATAAATATTAATGAATACTTGGCAATAGTTGTTGTAAAATAAAATTGAGGCAAAACCGTGGCATATTTGCTGCAGAACATTGTAGACTTGCCACAGAATTTTCCACGAAAAAAATTATAAATATATATAAAAAAAAAACAAAACATTGTAGCCATATATATTGAAAAATGAAAGATTGTGGCAAACACAGTGATGAATTGGCCATGGCGGCTATACGTGGCAAATTCGCCACTTCGTTTTCTACAAGAGGAGTATAAGCATATATTAAAACTTGCTATGCCGTGACAAAGTTCATGACAAATTAACTTGTTGCAAATTTTTGCAAATATTACCTTTGCATTGCCATGGTATTAGTTAAGGCATTTTTCGATTTTGTAGCAAATGTCATGGTAAAATATCAATGGCAAGTTTAAGCAAACTTGACCTTTACTTTGTCATGAACTTCAACATGGTGTCATTGGATTTTCTGGCAGATGCTGTGGCAATGTCAGTGGCAACATTTGGAATTCATAGATTTTGTAGCTAATGCCGTGGCAAATTTGAACAACGTTTACCGTTACATTTACACAAATTTTGCCATAGTAATGTTAGTTTTTGTGACAAATGCTATGGAAAAATAATAGATAGTAGTCATAGCAAAGGTTGTGGCAAAAATATAGATAGTTTCTGTAGCAAACATTGTTGCAAAAAAACGATCAGATTTATATACCTATATATACATGTTTTCACCACTACATTATTTATACCAAAATAATAAGTTGTTAGTTTAAAGCCCTCTTAAAGCTCTTTTATATATTCTTACTGAATTATATAGGTGATCATCAACTCTGTTAAAGGTCTTAAAATTGTAGTTAAAGATTTCTTAGCCAAAATTTTGCTTATCATTGAGGTAATTATTCAAATCCTATAATTTTGTTTTAATTATAATATATTTGCATATTTTAGAGTTGTAATCTAATTCAATGGAAATAGAAAATATTTATAGTATTTCATACAAAAAATAATTTATATTTTGAATCATATATATATATATATATGTTGAATTTTGGAGATATTGTTAAAACATAAAATATAAAATATAAATTAAAAATTAGATATAGTTATTAATGTTGTATGTTTGTTACTTTAGATAATTAATTAGAATTCTTTTCGAAAACACAAATCAAGTGCCCCAACTAAATCAATCGGAATTAGATTCAGGTAAATAGCTTCTTTATCCTATTATATTACGAAAATGGTTTTTCTAATGAGTAAATGTATTTTTCAACAATTATTTGTATAAAGTGTTTTTTCATATATTGTGAATAATATGCCAATTCCTTTTAATAATATATTGTGAATAATATTGTATGTATATTGTGAATAATATTTTGTGAATAATGTGTCAATGCCTTTTAATGATATGTTGTGAATAATATGATTAATTGGGTTTTTATTAGTATATGTCAATTCCTTTTAATAATATTATTTGTAACTAATTTTATTATTTACTGATTTATATCAATTAATAAATAATTATTGATCCATCTGTATTTTTTAGCAATAATGTTGAGGCAATTAAAGGCATGGATGTCTAATAAGAATCTACTCAGATGTTAAGGACTCACACCAGAGTTTATTAATGGGGTTAATCAATTTGTAAACTAGGCAATTAGACAAAATGAATTTATGGATGGAGAAAAAATTAGATACTCTTGTTATAGTTGTAAAAATCATAAATTTCTTTACGGTGGATGAAGTGAAGGCTCACTTATATTTAAAGGGATTTACTAATAATTATTACAATTAGATATTTCATGGGAAGCAAAAGTGTTGTGATCTACCTTTAGCAAGTACAAGTTATGATTGTGTAGGGAGTGGTCAAAGATTTGGTGATTCATATGACCAATTGAATTGGGAACAAAGAATGATACTTGATGTTGTTGATCCAAGCACTAGCGGTGGATAGGCTATTAAAATAGATATGAGTTTAAGGACAATAGGAAGTGCTAATCAGTCGACACATTATACTATTAAATACTTACTTTATGACCATATAACTCCAAGTCTTGCACAATGATGGAGTGAAGATCACATTGGTTGTTCAGGAGAGAAATTAACTGATCTTGATTATGTTACTACACAGTTCGATAAATTTCTTGATGTTTCGCGTGTTGCTGATCAGCCATTATATAGTGAAAGCAAGAAGCACTCACAATTATTTGCAATTGCTCGTTTGGTTAATATCAAGTCTGAGTACAACTTCCCTCAAAAGTGCTACGATGATTTATCACTATTAATTGGAAAACTACTTTTTAGAGATCATCAAATGCCACTGACTTATTATGCCACGAAAAAGCTTATACGAGATTTCGATTTTCCATTAGTAAAAATTGGTTGTTACAACAACAGGTGCATGTTGCATTGGAAGGATGATCAGTATCTTGAATATTGCAGATTTTGTAAGGAAACAAGGAATAAGCAAACAATAGGTAAGAATCCGCACCGAAAAAAAAGTACATATTCTCGATTGTAATATCTACCATTAGCTCTAAGGCTCCAAAGGCTATATGCATCTACTACTATAGCAGAGCACATGATTTGACATATTACACATGAAGTTAAGGATTCCATGTGCCACCTTTTAGATGGTGAAGTACGGAAACATTTTGATAAATCACATTTAGAATTTTCTAGTAAACCTCGCAATGTGTGTCTAAGTTTATGTATGGATGGTTTTTCTCCATATGAATAACATGAGAAGTCATATTCTTGTTGGCCAATTGTGGTAACTCCTTATAAGCTCCCCCTTAGAATATGCATGAAGAGCACTACATGTTTCTTTTTCTGATCATTTCTGAGCCTACGAATCCTAAAAGTTAAATTGATGTATATATCCAACTATTAATTGAGGAGTTAATTTAGTTGTGAGATATTAGTGTGCGAACATATGATGTATCGACTGAGACTTACTTGCAAATGAGTGCATCTCTTATGTGGATAATTAATGACTTTCTTGCTTCCAAAATGTTATTTGGTTGGAGCACTGCAAGTCTGATCGCTTATCCTGTTTGATGAAGGATACTCAAACTTTTTTCCTA
Organism: Avicennia marina; assembly: GCA_019155195.1. Taxonomy (NCBI): domain Eukaryota; kingdom Viridiplantae; phylum Streptophyta; class Magnoliopsida; order Lamiales; family Acanthaceae; genus Avicennia; species Avicennia marina. The sequence goes on along the minus strand of CM032771.1, from coordinate 2,880,276 downwards.
GAATATTGTAGGAAAGTTAGTCATTTTGATTATCATAGTCAATTTTTACCATCAAACCATCCATATAGAAGGAACAGAAAATCATTTAAGAAAAGACAAGTAGAGAAGAAAATTGCAACCCAAACAGAGATAGGGGATGAGACTTGGTGGCATGTATGTCACTTCTAAACAGTGCTTGAGAACCATTATGGTCATCCCCATGGTTTTGGTACTGCATATAAGTGGACTAAAAGAAGTATTTTTGGGGAGTTACCTTATTGGAAGACACACTTGATTCAACATAACCTTGATATCCTGTACATTGAGAAGACCGTATTTGACAATATCTTTAAAATTGTTATGAACATAAAGGGAAAGACTAAGGATAATTTGAATGCTCAAAAAGTTGTGGGCAATGTGTGAGATCGACTTGAGACTGCTATACCTTAAGATTGTAAAGGGCCTATCCCTAAGGCCACATACACATTGGGTAGAGATTAAAAGAAAGTTATATGTCAATGGGTGAAGATTGAGATTTCGAGATGGTTATGCTTCTAATCTTGGAAGATGTGTAGACATGAATAAATTAGAGTTGAATGGCATGAAGAGTCATGACTGCCACATCTTTATGAAAAAGTTACTCACAATAGCATTCAAAAAGATGTTACCAGATTTCGTATAGCATGCACTAATAGAAGTAAGTCTATTATTCCAGCAATTTATGCTTCTTTCTACTTAATGAGAACGGGGGATTAGAGGAAAAGGTCACAATTATTATATGCAACATGGAGAAAATTTTTCCACCTTCTTTCTTTGATTCAATGGAACATCTTCTTGTTCACTTTTTGTACGAAAGCGAGAGTAGGTGGTCCCATCTAATATCGATTGATGTATCCATTAGAAAGATAATTAATATTATAAACATTACTGTAAATTTACATACATGTCGTATTTTACAATACATTGCAACATTTTTATACGTATACATTCTAGGTTTTTGCATGATCTTAAAAAGAAGGTGAAAAATAAAACAGCTATTGAAGCTTTAATTTGTAAAGCATACGTGCTTGAGGAAATATCTACATTTACTTCATACTCTTTTGAGCCACATGTTAATACAAAGAGAAGAAGACCTAGTAGAAATGATGGACTAAACTTTGAATCATATCAATCTTTTTCAATTTTCAATCAGATGGAAAAGCATCACCTAAATACCTTAGTTTGGTAGAATAACATGCCACGAAAACATATATCTTATTGAATTATCCAGAAGTCGAGCTATACTATAAGTAAGATTTTATAAATGTTTTTGTTTAAAATATTTTGTAATTTTATTGTTATTACCTTTATAGTTACTCAACAAGCATATGTACACTTTTGCATACAGTCTAATTTAAATCTTATTAATTTTCATATTTTACAATATCTTATTGGAGCAAATATGCGGACAATTCAACAAAGATGACCCTCAAATTGATAGTGTGATTTACCAACAATTTGTAAGTACACATTCTTAATGCAAATATTTTGTATATAAAAAATAAAATTATTTATCTTTTTGAAATTTCCTATCCCTACAAATTTAAATGCACATTCTTTATATAAGTGTTATACTTCTTTCTGTTTATGCTCTATAATAAGTTAAGGATCCTAGAAATGAAGTGACGATAGGGTTATTAGAGCTTTGTTATGGGGTGTAGCAAATGATGTGACTACATTTCTGGCTTATTTTGTCAACGGCTACAATCTCCACATAGTCCGCCATTCTAAGGGAAAGTCAACAATAAATTATGGTGTTTGCGTGCACTCCTCAAATTACAAATCCAGTGAAAATAATTTTTGTGGTATACTTGAAGAAATATTGCAGTTGAACTTCTTTTAAAACCCAAATATACATGTCATATTATTTAAATACAAATGGGTTGATCCATTAGTGCAACATAAGGTTCACAAAAATTATCGTTTGGTGGATGTCAATCTTTCACGAGTTTACAATACACAAAAAGTTTTCATACTTGTTCAACAAATTACGCAAGTTTACTATACACACTATCCAATTATAAAAAGAGACAAATTGGACTGGATGGCAGTAAGCAAGATTAAGGCTAGGCAAAAAATTGAAAAATAGTGGATGGATAATCCCTATCATCCTGGAGGAGGTGATGCCATTCCAGAGTATGGTACATTTAATCAGCTTCCTTTGTTGCATGATCCTACTGACATTCACCTTTTCGTTGACCTCAATAAGGCCATTGAAGTTTTAAGAAACTTCCCAAAGATTGAGGTTGACAATTTGATTAGCGACAATAAAAATAGTTTTGATTTTGAAATTGATAGTAATGACAATGAGAATGATGGAAATGATTAAGATGATGACTATTAATTCATTATAAGTTTTATTTATGCTATCTTGTGACTAAAGAGTGCTATATATAGTTGATAATTTAATAGTGTTGAATTTATTTTAAATTCATAACATACTTCTATTTTTATATTTATTATATAAAGTATATTTTTTTTCATAATTAGCACCTTTCTCTATTAAAATTGTATTTATTTTCTCCAATCTCTCAATCCCAATTTTTATTTGTTTCACTTTTTATTTATATTTTATTGTTTTTTTTTTTTTTTTTTTTTTTCACTTTTCACAACCACTTCTTCCTTGTCCAGTCCTGCCATTATTTTCTTTTTCACAATGGCCACAACCGCTTTACGCTTTCTCCATAATTCTACATTCTCTTCTCACTTTTTCACACATACGTCTGCTTTTTCCATTCTTATATATTTTTGTCGCCACCAAGAAGCTGTCACAATTGGTAACGTTTGACACTCGAAACACCAAATAAAATGTAGATGACCAAATTAAATTGTTCATGACAAATATTATGCCGAGTAAAATGGCAGTAATGTTAGATTGCTAATAATTTGGTGATAACAACAGCAACAACACGGTGAGGATTAGACAATGCACTAATGGCAGTAATGTTAGACTGCTAATAACAGTAGCAATAATAATAATGCTAATGACAATAATTGTAATAAAAATAATACTTGCAAGTTATTATAATAAAAATGTAATTATTTTTGTTGTTGTTATTAACAATGACGAGAACAACAAATACCATCTTAATCTACCAACTCTACTTTATTTCAGTTTGGCATCTAACATTCTCACCACCATTCATTATATTAAACACCTGTCACTACTTTCTTACAAAACATCATCTTGTCTTTGTTTTTTTCTCACAAATATCATCCAATTACACACAATCTGTTACTACTTCAAGACATTCATTTCCCCAATCTCACAGAGCCATTTTCAAGAATGGAGACTCCATCCAATCTCTGGCAAAATATTTAATTTTGAAAAGAAATTTCATTTGTTTAGGAATAGTTTTCTGCCCAATGCACGAAAGGCATTCATTCAAATTTCTGTAGTTATTCCAAATTGTGAAACTGGAGAAGATTATAGATTTCGTTAGAAAAAAGAGAAGTTAGTACAGGAATAAAATTATGATTTAATTCCTTGATTTGGTATTTTGAGTAATTTGGAAGGATTTTCTTTAATTATCTCGAAGGCCGTATATTGGGAAATTCACTTATATTATCAAAGCAATTATTATGATGCTTTAGTCATTCTTAAATACTAACAGCAACAACAATAACAATAACTAGTGAAATTTACACACTTTATGCGATTTTATTTGTAAATTATAAAAAAAAATCATATTTTAATTAATAAAAATAAAATTTTTTAATAATAAAAAGTATAAAGAGTATTTAAAATAATAAAATAAAGAAATATCAAGAAAATTTGAAAAAAGAGAAATGTGAGAGAAAATACAAATGAAAAATCTGAAAGAAAAAATTAAAAATAAAAAATTATGTGATTTCATATTGTGTAAAAATATTTAAGATAAAACATGATGAAAGGTTAAAAGAATGTAAAATTTATAAAATTTGAGAGAATATATAAATAAAAATTATAAGTTGGATGTAAAGAAAGAGAAAATGATAGAAAAAATAAAATTCTTTAACATAAGAATAGTTGTGTAAATTCACTTTATGCAATTAAAAACCTTTATTAAAATAAAATAAAATATATCTAAACTATTTTACTATTATTCCAATAAGGTTTTCTAGCTGCTTAAAGTAAAATTAAATAACTACTCTTTATTTTAAATTCTTTATTTTTTTATCATTTTTTTTTCTTTTCTACCAACTAATTACTTTTATGTGTATTTTAACTTATTATTATTTGTATTTTCTTTTAAAATTTTTTGATTGTTTATTTTTATTTAGAATGTTTAGTTTTTAATATATGGGTGGGTAAGAAATTATGTTTATATACATTTAATGCGCAATAATAATTGTATATAGGTTTATAGAGTAATTAAAAAATAATTGTGAGTAGAAAAATTATAAGAATAGATGTTAATTTAATTGTAAATAGATATGATGATTAAAAAATCATTAGTTAGTTAAAGAATATGGCAAGAAAAAATTTTAAATTTTAATTTTATTAAAATTTATATTGTATAGTATTTGATTTGTAAGATATTTTATTGGGGATTAATAATTTGAAAATGGAAACAAATATAGCCTTTGGAATTTAGAAAAAAAAAAAAAAGGGCCCCACAATCTGCTGAGATGCCTTAGTCAAACAGCGCAAGCCTACGCTCCAACCACGTGACACGCCGAAACGCATGTGGAGGAATCTGTACCTCTGTCACAGCGCGCCGTTGCATCACTTGGTTGTACCTTCTCTTAACGACCACTAAAAATAATGTTCTATTGCCCCACCGAATCAAACCCGTTTTATTTTAACAGCATTTTCTTTCCAAAATACATAACTAAATACGAGGATAAACTATACTAAATCATTGATCCATTTTGTTATAGCATATTTTAGTTAACGTTCAAGCATAATCATTTATTTAGTTTATTATAATAAAAAAGAAAATATAGCGAAAATGAATTCAAAAAGAGAGTATAATGCATACAAATAAACTTTTGGAAAATATAATAATGTGTGTATGTAAATTAAAGGGTTTAAGAGTTTATGATTTAAAACTCATGTTGGTTGAGTTCTAGATAATCTTTAGTTCTTATGCATTTAAATTTTTTTGCCAATAATTCAAGTGGCAAAATTTAGGGATTAAATTTTAGCTATTGAGTTTAAACTTTACAAAAAGATGAATATTTGTTTACTTCTAAACCAGATGATAGTGAATAATTGACATTGCAAACAAATTGAAACGATCAATTTATTGATATTTGGGGGAAAAAAGAGATCACGTCAAAGTTATTGCAATTTTCAACTTTTTTTGTAGTATGAATATTTTTTATTCTGAGTAATTTCAAGAAACCCTTTTCTCAAAATAAATTCTCCAGTGCAAACATAACCTTTTTCCACTCTAAAAAATAGCACTTGACTGTTATCTGTCGATGCTACTTTTTATGAAACCGTTTGCCTAAATATTTGTTTTAAAAGAGAAGGTCATTAGATCAACTTATAAATTAGGTGAATTTTTTCAAAGAATAAATTAGTACCCGTGATATTTATTGCATGAAAATTCGTCTTATATATATCCTAAGAATGGGTTAACTTTTGGCACGACTTACAGAGTGTAAAGGTACATAGGAAGGCATGTATGAGTTTAGTTGGAAGTGTGACATCAATCTTATATTAAACCACGAAAAGTTTCTCAACCAATTTATAAATTAAGTTAATATTCTTTTTATTAACTAATCTTTTAAGAATGAATTGAAGTTTGTAATACATAATACATAATACATACAATCTCTCTTACTCTATATAAGTCTGTAATATGAGCTCTTAATTAAAAGAAGTCCTTCCCAAAGAATAAACTTTCGGCTAAATATCATGATGGCTACTTTTTGATCACGAATGGTGTTGCACACCACTTTTACTGCAATATTTTATTACTCTTAATTTTGGTAATAAATGAATTCAATGAATGTACATAATTAATTAATATAATCGACACTTATACCAACAAATAATATATTACCATAAAATGATAAAAGTGTCAACCGGTGACTCCTAACAATTTTCGTTGATTATACTTGCTAGCATAAACTTCACTTTAATGACAAAAGTTGGTGCACAACACTTCAATAAAAATAATTTATAACTTATATTAATTTTGCGTAAAACATATTATTCTATTTCCTTGTGAATTAACAAGTGAATGTTAAATACCATAGGGGCAACAATTCTTGTTTCTTTGTTAACATGTTGGATTTAATAAGGTTCACATGGAGAAAAGTGTTGTAACCAAAATTAGAAGATGCCCTTAATTTCAATTTTGAATTTCAAGGAAGCATAATTCATAATAAAAGCAACCTTTTAGAGACCCCTTTGGTTACTCTTATGTGAAAGACTCTTTATTGTAAATGAACCACGCATTGAGTGAGTGCATTTTCTTATTCAAAAACGGGGGTAACGTTGTATTGTTGGATGCTGTAAATGATTTCCTCAGAAGGAAAAATGAGAGTATCACTAGCATTCAAGTCCAAAATTATTACAAAGATTCTAATGACTAGCAGCAATTTGTCTACCTAGTCCAGCCGAAAAGTCCAAAATACCCCCGAGTAATATCCTTACCATCTTAACCATAGGTCGCAGGCAGGTAAGAAAATTTCAAGAACCACTCAAGAAGAAACCCCTTTTTGGTATTTCCAAAATAACAGGTCTTCTCCTTCTTCTTCTTTGTTTGTTTTTTTTTTTTTTTCTTACTTACGAAAAATTCATTCGTGTGTGGAAATTTGCATCGTACATTATTAGGATAAAGGACCAAGATTTCTCAAACCGGATGTAGTGGGATGAGACACATTCAATCATCTTCCATAGGTATGCAAAGGTGAAATTTTAGCCAAACCCCTTGAATTAGTCATTGGGTTTAATCTACAGCTTGGATAATGGTATATACTCAACATACCATCAATGATGTTGAGCTCGCAGTTGTACTTCCCCCGTTCTCCCCAAAATTGCTTACTGAGAAAAAGGGTTGCAGGTAGAAGACCATAAACAAACCTCAATTATGATTCGGAAAGGCTTCCATTATTCTCATCCACACCACATATGCACCTACATACATCTCTAACCATATCCATATTCCTTTATTGTACTGTTTATAATAATATATATATACATATCTTTGGTCACAGATCAACGGTCCAAGTGAAGGCCACTGTTTATTAGAAAGAAGAGAGAGAGGGAGACTTGACTGGATTGGGTATTTTGTTGGGTTGAAGCTGTTCACTATGTTCTGGCCATCGCCATCATTGTCGGCCCGTACAGCTTTAACTTTAGTTCACTTAAGATTTTTTCCACTGTCTCCCTCTCTCTACACGCACGCAGCGGTGGTGTAGTTAATCTTGTTTCTTCGAGATTTCTGCCCTTTGGAGTTAGTTTTTCAGTTCACGGTCTGAAAACAAGTGCTTTTGCATCTGGGGTTTCTAGTGTCTTTTGATGTAGAAAGACTGACTTTCAGCATCTGATCTCTGTTTTGTTCTTTTGTTTTTGTCTGCTCAATTTTATTCTGTTCTCGTCTGGGCTGGTTAGGGTTGTCGCAATTGTGGTGCTGCAAAAATGATCGTGGACGAAATTAGTGGCGAGGCCGAAAATTTTCCAGTGGGGATGCGTGTTCTTGCTGTTGACGATGACCCAATTTGCTTGAAGTTATTGGATACTTTGCTCAGAAAATGCCAGTACCGTGGTGTGTTTTCCCTCGGCAGTTTTGGATTTTGTGTTTTTCTCCAAGATTTCTCGATTGGCCCTCTAGATTCGCCTTGAATTTTTTTCTTTATATTGTTTGGTGTCTAAATTGAATTTCTGTAACTGCAAACTCTTACATCAATAGGGCTTCACTAGATGACAATTGCTGATCTCTTTGATATGTTTTTCAATATTTCAGAGATTCTTTGTATTCTATCGGGTATACATCTCCAAATCTTCAATATCTAAGTTTTATGTTCAGTTACGCCCCTGTTTTTAACATGTAATATCTTATCTTCACCCCCTAACTTTTGTTTTTAAATATTGCATGCCACAACTGTGAATTTTATTTATCCAGTTGCTCAATTTTCCAATTTTCTATTCTTGGGACAGTTTACGGGTTCTGCTTTGTCACTAAGCTTGAACTATGATGTAAAAGATCTGAATGACTAAACTTCCTACATGTGTCCTTGTGTTCTTTTCCATTAAGTGGTCTTGCTTATTTCAGTTCGCAGCCAATTCAAGATCTCAAACTTATCTTTTTCGTTATTAGTTTTGCCCAATTTTATTACAACGTCGACTAGAAATTTTGAATCTCTTAATCTGCATCTTTGTTGCATCTGGATGTTGTGTTCCCCAATGTCATGTTTTGACTTTGGATCCATGCTTCAGTGGATATTTTGAAGTCTTTTAGTTCATTGTTTTCTTGAAAATAATGCAATGGGTTTCACAGTCACTACAACGTGTCAAGCAAGGGTGGCATTGAAGACGTTAAGGGAAAAGAAAGACCAATTTGACCTGGTGATCAGTGATGTGCATATGCCTGACATGGATGGTTTTAAGCTTTTGGAACTTGTTGGGATCGAAATGGATCTCCCAGTTATCAGTAAGCTCTCATTCATTTTCGTTCTTTTATTGTTGTTATGTATACACAGAGTGTTTAGGACCAACTATGGCAAATCTGTTTTGGGTTCTGAATCTTCTGTCTAACTTCCAAGATCCATGTTATACACAACAGTCATGCTATCAAACAACTTGCATATTAAATGATATTTAAATTTTTTCAAGTAAAATACTAATAAAAGTGAAGTTATTCAAAAAATTAGATATTGAAAAGCAAAAAAAGAGAGAGAAGAATTTAGAGGTGGGAGGAAAGATGAGAAAAAAAATTAAATACTAATTGAGAGAGGAGGGAAATAAAATAGTCAACAGATAGGATTAACAAGGAAGAAAAGTTTAGTAACTTAACTATTGAAGACCAGGTTGGTTACTTTGAACTCCTTAGCTTAGTAATATACATTTATGGCTACTTGGTGGTCGGAATTTGTTTTAATGCTTTTTTTTTTTGCAGTGTTGTCAGCAAATAGTGATCCAAAACTTGTAATGGAAGGGGTTACCCATGGTGCCTGTGATTATCTGGTGAAGCCTGTTCGGATTGAGGAGCTGAGAAATATATGGCAACATGTAGTAAGGAGAAAAAATTTTGATGCAAAAACCCAGAATAAATCTGGCTATCAAGATAATAATCATCCGGTAACTGATCGCCGGGAGTCTTCATTGCCGGGAAATTCTGATCATAATGGAAAATTTAATAGAAAGAGGAAAGATGAGGAAGAAGAGAGTGAAGATAATGGAAATGAAAGTGAAGACCCTGCAACGCAGAAGAAGCCCCGGGTGGTCTGGTCTGTAGATCTTCATAGGAAGTTTGTTGCTGCAGTGAATCAGTTGGGAATTGACAGTGAGTTCTTCTATTTATTTTTCATACATGTGCATCACTCACCTACCTATTACACGCTCACTTCCATTTTCTCTTTATCCTGTTTCTCAATGCAGAGGCTGTTCCCAAAAGGATTCTTGACCTGATGAATGTCGATGGGCTTACCCGAGAAAACGTGGCCAGCCATCTCCAGGCACCAAATTCTCCTCCAGTCTTTTTATTTTCCTTAACGACTATGTGTTTTGTTTACTTTATTCTTTAGATTAGTCATGGTCTTAGGAATAGGTCTGGCTGCATGCGGCTTTTGACTATGCATATGGACCAGTTGAGTTAAATTGAAACCAGATTCAAATCTAAACAGATCCATTGTCCTGCTTTCTTTCTTGAAATTAATTATTTACCAATTAATTTGCCCTTAGCTACCTTTACAGTTAATTATTGAAAAAAATTACCAAGAATAGTGAATATTTGTAATCCCTTGTGTAAGATCCTTCTTCTACTAGGTTAGGCCCTATATCTGTTGAATTTTGCTGTACTGAGTGAAATAATATACTACGGCAAAGATGGTTGAAGAGTTGATGTGACTTTTGATTTTAAAGTGATTCTTAACCTGTTGTGCTGTTGCAGAAGTATAGGCTTTACCTCAGAAGAATTAGTTCAGTTGCAACCCAGCAAACAAATATGGCTGCTGGAATCAGGGTCAAAGATTCTCCTTTCATGCATATTGGCTCATTGGACAGGCTTGGAGGAATTTCGGCTGGAGCAAGACATGCAAATGTTGGTTTGCCATTTACAACTAGTATGCTTAGTAGACTGAACAGTCCAGCTAATGCGAACCTTCATAGTCTTGCATCATCTGCACTAGTACAGGAAAGTCGAGCTCAAAACTTGAGCAACTCCATCTCGTCACTTGGGAAAATGCATCCATTACTTTCACCTCCAAGTCAAAATGCAAGTTCATTTCAAGGAATTTCATCAGCATTGGATCTGGATCAATTTCAACAGAATTGGGGTGCTACTGTTGACAACTCAAGACTGATTTCAAATGTAGGAATGTTCACTAATTCAGGAACAGCATTCAGTGGTGGAGGATTTGGAAATCAGTCTGCTCATACCATGGCTTCTTTTACTTCAGGGTCCTTTAATGGTGGTGTCTCCACTTTATCCAGTTCTCTGGATCCTGGAAAATATAATCAGAACTGGCAGAATAACATTGAATCCTCTAAAATGCCACCAAATCCTTCTCATTCTTGTGGGCCTTTTCGTGGTCAGTTGCCTTTGACTGACTGGAGAGACAACAGTTCTTCAAATGGCCCTTACGTACACAACAGTGTTGTCGAGCTTACTTCCAGCATGGCTTTATTACCTTTCAAAGATTCAAGAGAGATACAGTGCCAGGAAGGGTTGGTTGGTAATCTACGGAATATGCATCAGGCGCCTGGCCAAAGGTCAGGAGAAAATGGACCGAACTATGCTCATGGCTCAAATAATACTTTTGTTTCCTTGGCTTCTCCCATTCCTCCCAGTGGTACTGTGTCTCCACTGGGACATGGTTCTGTCCGGAATAGCACAATTTTTAATCAGAAGATGGACACGTTCACTAATGGCAGATCCAGTTGGAGTGCTTCAACCCTTGCTCAGCAGAATGAAAATGAACTGTCAGCAACAGAATCAAGAGAAAGGTCCAATGAGGACTTCCTTTTGGAGCAACCAAAGCTGCAAAGTGGGTTTGTTCCTCTGAGTTATGATTCATCATTGGATGAATTGGTGAATGCCAGGATCAAACGGGTATGATGCCTTTATTTGTTTCATTCCAAAGAGACTTTCCTTATGATTCTTTTGGGCTCAAAGGCAAGCAATGGCAAGTAACATCATCAAAGCGGACATGCTTCTCTTTTAGCAGCATCCTCTCTGAGACAGCCTTAGAATCACTTGATTACTTTTTCTTACATTAGCATCTCATTTCCTTGATGTGCAGGAACAAGGTGAAACAATACCAGCTTGTGACTTCGGATTTGATGATTACCCTTTTGGACCAGGCGTGTAATGCGGGCTCTGCTAGCTACTTCTCATTGTGAAGCTGATGCTAAACATTAGAACTCCTGAACAAGAATCTTTATCTATATCAGAACGTCTGTAGTGTGTCCGAACGCTGTCATGTTCTCCTGATTACCTCTTCAATCCCCATTTCCACTTAAAAATAGCATTCTAGAACCGTCTACGAACGTGCACTTGGTGTCAAGATATAAATAAGATATTTGAGCAAAGATCGTGCATTCAAAATTCACGTTCGCGTGTCAACCTAATTCCAGTAAAGCATTGAAATTGATTTTCATCGTTAACAGAAGCTGAGCTCGGCCTGCAGCCAGAGAGGACCAAACGAAACAACGCTATTTATCTTCAAAATCTACTTTGAACAATCTCTAATCTCTAATGTTTGTTGATTTACATTACAGAGCATCAGGGCAAATGGTTTCTGGTTGTAATAATCACCCTTCCCAACCGAGTAGCTTAGCTCTTCGTTCCCACAACAAAGTTACCTTCTTCTCCTTAGTGAGCAGCGCCTCAGCTCGTTCTCTGGCTCCCTCACAAGTTTCTATGGCAGCGTTGCATTTCTCAGCTTCTCTCTGGTACTGGGAAGCCAAACTTCTTGCTTCCCTCAATGTGACGTTCATATGTTGAGAGTGCTCTTCAACTACAGCTGCTTGCAATTTCAGCTCTTCTGACAATAAGTCCACGAAGTGCTTCTCCATCTCTTCCTTGAGATCAGGGTTGTCTGCTCCACAATCTGTCACATGTTCATACAAGAAACTCTAGTACATGTACTGACATTTAAGGCAGTAGGAATAGTCATCATTGCCATTTTTTATTATCTTTAGTAAAGTACTTTCCAAATAATCAACGACAAACTAAACAATCCAATTGGAAGAGAGAGCTCTGACAGGGAGAGCAGAATGAGGGAAATGTATACTCCTTACTTGTGACAGAGAGATTGGCCAAGCCTGCAACGAAAGAAAGCAGAAAAAACAAAATCATAATTGTCAATGAATTGAGTTTTCTAATTTAAAAGATTAAATTAAACAAAATTGAACATTTGTAATAAAAAAAAATAAATATAAATGAATCAAAGAAGGATGACGCTGAGAAATGGTGGACAACAAGAAAATTCTCTCCAGTGGTAAATCAATTTGCAAGAGAAAAGGCAAACTGCATACTTTCTATTTAGTCAAGAAGCATATAATACGTATATTGCAGTTTCAGTACTTAAGTGCCTAAAACTCAAGATCTAAATGGCTACACTCTTAACCAGTAAGAACGGCTTGGTATAGGGAATGGTTCACCATTATACCAGATAATAGATGGAAAACAAAGTTTGTTCTACATGGAACACATATAAGTGTGACAGAAGATAGCAGGTGTTATGCCTAAATAAGAACGTTTCACATGGGGGTGGATTCGACCTTGGGGGTGGATTCAAACTTAAGGGTCGAAGGGTGGGGGGAGGGAAACTTAAAAATTATTCCTTTAAAAGTATGCATCTAGAGTCCACAACAGCATGCAAACAATTTTCAAATCAAAATATTCAACTAGTATTCATTTTGTACGGCTGGTCAATCATCCAACTTAAAAAAAGGGTAATCATGTTTAAGTTCATAATAAAAAAATATTTAATGAACATTTTCAAATTAATTATTTGCAAGGTATAATACACTTGTTATTTATGTAGAATGTGCCAATTAAGTTTCCATAAATTCACATCTAATATGATTATAATACCTACAATATAATCAATCTCCCCACATTTTTTTATAGAAAACTAAAATGACTGAAACATTATAAATATGTACTTAAAAACATATAAAACAAATATATTTTTAATATTACTTGAATCACATAGACACCTTGTATCTCAAAAAAAAGGAAGCAAAAGCATTATCAAAGAAAGCCTTATTTTAAGGGTAGAAGACTGGCTGGATTTTGAAATTGAACTATTATAATACAACACTGCAACTGCCACTTCCATACATTTATATTTTGTTGATTATTTACAATCATTTAACCTAATTAATTTAATTTCATAGGCCATTACACACACACACGTATGTATTGTAGTTAATGGGCCATATTAAAAATTCAAGCCCAATGCAGCAATTTATTTTTGAGAAGACTATTCAGAAATTTTTGAGCAGATATATATAATGTACATGCAATATGTACATGTACAAAAAGCTTCCAAATTTTGAAGGCCTACGTCCCCTCTAATACCTTCTATTAGTTCATAGAACTGTTGAATTCAACTATTTGTCCATCACATCTGCAATGATGATCCCACTTAAAAAGAGCTCCTAATTTGCACGAGAATGAAGCATAAATAGCAAGGATCTTTTTCTTACTGACTATAGAAGGAAATTGAGAACTGTCATAAACTATTGCCATCTTTATTAGTTGGCCTTATAAGTACATGCATAATATTGAAAAGTATATCACTTCCATGATTGCAACTTGTAAACCTTTATTTAAAGGAATCGTGAGAGAGTTCCTAGATGCTTAATTTTTTTCACCTGAGATAGTTCAACAAATGAAGTGCAAAATGCAAAATGAACAGTTACTCGCAAGAAACTAAGTGCCCAAGCACCACAAGATTCTTCTAATTTAAAGAGTAGTTTACTTAAATCTAGATGAATAGGGTTCGTGTAGAATTCCCAGAGACTAATTAAGACACAAGAATGATCATAACTACATTTGAGTATTCATTTAGAATAGATAAAATAAGCCCTTTTGCATATTGAATGATTCCAGATAGCTTAAGATGCTTATAGGAAAACAATTGCCAAAATAAATATTATTGGTTTAGATTATTTTGACTGCCTGGCGTACAATCTGTGTGAATCATGTCTAGGATCAAAGAACTGTAGTGTTCCTCTTTCCCCCCATCCCCATATACTTCCCTCAAGCCCTCTTTCTTAGAAGTTGGCTGAAAGCAAAACCAAGTCAAGGCCGTCCTTTCAACTGATAGTTATAGAATTACACTGACACGCCACTATGCATCAGCATTTCAAAAACTTCAAGCCCCTATCTAAAATTTGAGCTCATACTACTAAATTTATCAAAATAATTTAGATGAATTGTTTCCTTGCACCTTGTGATAATGACCACATCAGTGACTTAAGCTACATGATGCTACAAGAAAAAAATATTATTCATAATGTTGCAGGAGCTATGTGTTACTTTCTTATGCCAGGAACAGCTGCAGAAGCTGCAGTATCTGCGTAACAAGTGTGCACTTCTACATATCATAGAACCTCAATACGAATCTTGGGTCTTAAAATGCCAAATCAGAATGTAATTACCATTAGTGCTTTCAATCGGGCTGGGCCAACCTGAAACCTAAATAAGCCTACTCAACTAAGGCATATATTCATTATCATTAAGTACATAACCTTTTTCTTTATATGAAACCCAAGTTACCAGTGACAAATTTGAAATATTAACAAAACTTCCACTAAAAATTATATAAACTACGGGCTTTCAACTTTAAAGTTAGAAAAGTTGTCAATGTTGCTCGTTGACAGCATATAGTTGGACGGATTAAAAAATGAGTTTTGATCAAAGCATCGAAGAATAGATCAAGGGAAGTGAATTCATATAATTTGTCGATGGATCAACATATTCACATATAGGTGAAAAATATATATATATATATTTGAATTGCTTTCACAAGTATGTACAACTTGTTGAAGAGAAATACTAACTTCAAGTAATTATTGATGACGTGGGTGTTAGTGTTGGGTAGTTAAGAAAATATTTTATAATTAATTTTACAATGAGATTACAAAAGATAAATGAGATTTATGTAATTAATTTTGACATAATAGGATAACTTTTGGAGGCTAAATATCCACACTTGTATAAATCCCCACGTGCAGCTCCTCACATTAACTTGATATTTGAGAATATGTTCAAAATTCTTAATTTGAATAAGACATGAATGACTAACGATGACCAATGGGTACATTTCTAATAGATTGCAACTCTTAATATAACGAGAGAATCACAGGAAAAACAGCCTTATTTCAAGTAGGAAAGACTTGCTTTGCAAACTGCCATTTTAACTATGTGGTGATTATTTGAGACAAATATTCACTTCTGAGATGGGGGCTTAGTGCACTTAAAAAAAAAAAAAGAAAAACGAGAAGAAGAAAGGTGCATTTTGAACTAATGGTGAGTGGGATATCGATGCTTTTGTTTCAAAACCACATTTTTTTGTGCAATAAAAAGTCAGAGCACTAGTACATGTGCTTAGATTGATGGATGGCCAAAAAAACCTTTCAATCCACTATATGCATGAAGCAATGGATAAGGCCAAGGAAGCGATAATAGGCTTATTCTCCAAATATGCTCAATGGACCTTTTGAATGTCAGAAAACCTTTTTGTAGCTTTGGATTTTGTAAATAATTTTGGCAAAATGGACAATCCAACTCCAATGACGTTTACATGCTGAATATTTCTTAAGCCTAGAGTTCTATACAAACCCAATGTATAAAGTGTTGCATGTATTAAATTAGTGTTCTGAAAATTGTTGTAGTCTTACGCATAGGGTGGTAGTGTCTTTAGATGTGTTTTCGCCTACCCCATTTTTCTCTATATATTGAGTTGTAACACTTCTAGTGTTATCTTCAAATTATTAAAGATCTAATCTTTTATATTTCAATAAGGTATCAAAGCAGGTTCTCTTGCGCCTGATTTATCGTTCAATGTATCTTCTGTGTTTTTATCTACCCATTCTGTCTTAGAGAAAAGACACACAACACACCATATGGCTGCAGGAACCTAAATATTAGCTGCCTATTTGTGCTCTGCAATCTCAGAAAACTAAAGCCTAAAAAGTCCATCATGCCATCGCCAACCACGCCCAGAAAATTTTTGATCTGTTCTGTGCAACTGCTGCATCATGAAGGTTGTGTATCAATCACTATATTTTTTCTAATAATCTCTGCACACTATCGCACAGCATGTGCTCCACTTAGCCTTCTGAGCCTCTTTGCCCACCTCTTTTCTCTTCCCAGAGATAAAAAGTGGCCTTGCTCTCTCTAATCTAAATGACCTTGATCTCTTAGGTAATGAGACAGAAAGAAAAGAAGGTTGCAAAATAGATGGAGGTTGCATAAAGGCATCTGAAAAATAAATAAATAAACAAAAAGGAGAGAGGTGGAAGAGGTGGAAGCCATCTCTTCTTATGGATGAAGGCCTTGGTATAAGGCAAATTCAAAGAAATTGAAGGTTTTCTTTTGGGGATGGACTTCTCAGTCACGAAACTGATTTCTTAAAGTTGCACTTGCTGTTAAAACTTGGATATATTAGACTTGGGCTTAGGCTTGTTACTTTGGCTCTATTGGGCTTTGCTTATTTTCAATCATATGAAATAAGTGAGCTTGATATAAAATCAGAACTTTTGGCCCATATTAACATTTAGACCTCCCATGTTAAAATTTTGTGTGCACATCTATCATGTTCTTCCACGTTAATACATGATTTTTTGTTAGTTTGTCTACTTTTGATTTTTTGTCAACCACTATCTACTACTCGTGAAGTGCAACCTCCCTGTCAACCTTTGTGTGCTGCTAGCAAAGTGTGACCTCTATTTCTACCGACTTCTAATTGTCTACTACTCATGGAGTGCACGACTCTGCCCGCATATTATGAATGATGCGGTACTTCTAATAATAGTTTAAGTTGAATGTAGATTTTCAACTTGTGGAGGAATGTCAGAATATTAAACTAGTGTTTTGTAAATTGCTGTAGTCTTAAAAATAGGGTGTGTGAGGTGTCTTTAAATGTGTTTTCACCTACCTCATTTTCCTCTATATATTGAGTTGTAACACTTCTTGTATTGTCATCAAATTATCAAAGATGTAATCTTTTATAATTCAACAAAAAAGAATGAAGAGGTTATGACGGGTTTGTACTATTGCAAAAAAAGATTAGCTTCAATTTATGAATTACAAGACAAAACACTAAAGAACCTTCATTGATAAAAAAAAAAATGAAGGTCTCTTTGAATTAACTATGGCCATCAAATAAAGAACTTCGAAAGCAGTAAGTAATTTATACGTTTTGAAATAAATTCGTTTAATAATTATTTTGGTCTAAATATTTTGACTTTTTTTTTTGATGAATTACTAGTAAAACAAAGGCGGTCATTTTCGTCTTCAACTCAAGCATATAAATGTTTACAATTAAAGTGCTCAATCTTAGTTGTAATGCATCTAGATGTGAAAGAATTTGGAGTTTATTTGAACAAGCAAGTACATTGTCTATTTTTATAATTAAGAATTATTAATTATAAAATGATATAATTTATATTAGATTTTAACATCTACTAATTATTTTGTACATTTATGGATCTTAACTCAAAGAAAATAGATAGGTTGGAGCAATTGCATTTAAATTACTTGGTTTATGTCAAGTATAATATATTTGAAAATATAAAAAAGCCCAACGAATGGATGTTGGGGGATACAATAAATCAAGAATGATAACAATTCTCCCTTACATCATATGATAATTTGACACGGGGTAATGTTACACAAGTATTTGGAATTGCATAATGTAACGTGCTTATGGTTCTTTGATTTTGAGCAATAAGAGGTACTGAATCACATTTGAAGGAAATATTATTGAAGATAACAAAGAAACCTGTCACATTTAAACAAATTATACATTATCATTTGATTAATAAAGAAGAAGAAAAAGAAAGCAATTTCTGTGACAGTGATAAAAAGGAGACTGAGCATTATAAATTTGAAGGATATGAACATGATGATGTTCATGTGAAAGAAAATGAAAGAGCTTGTGGATTCAGATGATGTTTAGGATTCCTAATTTGATTAACATATGTTTTTCTAGGTTGCTTATGAATCATGATTATTATTTTGAGCCTAAATAGTTAATTTTTATATATGTTTATTTGTAAATTATAAGCATATTTGTTATTAGTCCTGTAGGATTTATTTTTTTTTTATTTTTGTGAAAATTACTCATATTATAGATATTTTTTTATTTATTTATGCGATTGTAGTGCTTCGAGAAGATGCACACTGCCCAGTAAGCCAAGGATCCAAAAGCCTCTACACCATAATGTAAAACTTGCACATCAACAATGAGAGACAGCCATAACTACTAATGATTTACTATTTAATACCAGAAATAAAGAAAAATTGTTAACAAGTTGAGATCTAAGACTAGGTGTGTACATACACTACTTACAGCCACTGATTGGATCAAACTACACTAAACCGTTCACAATGTGGTGGTTTTAATTTTTAATATTTAACAAGCAGTTATACTACACTATTTTTGTGCCAGATTGAGGATTTAACAATTAGAATCTGGCTTACCCCCAACAAACATCTACATTGTGGACATGCTCCAAAAATACACACTTGCAGTATATTTATAGTGTCTTTATTTAATCATTTTCACATGCATATTTTTAAGAGCATTTGAAACTTTCTCAATTCTAACAAATCCATGTCATAACAAGACTTAATTTATTTAATAATATTAAGTTGGTTTTACGATTAATATTGTAAGTTATGTTGGAATAATTGTTATCACAAATTTACACACGTAACAGAAAAGAAAATGAGGCATAAAGAATTTATTTACGCAATTCGGAAATAACCCTCCTACATCTATAAGGCCATGTCCACAAATTCTCACTAACATATGATCTAATAAATTTTACAAGAACTAGTCCAAAGTAGTACAAAAATACTTGCCGAACCAAAACTTCCTTTAGGAACAACTTGTTGACACGTTTATAACCCAACTCTCCTAAACAGCAAATCCCCTTGCCTCCTAGCATTGATCGGCAAGTCTTCTTCTCCCAAGGATAGTTTCTTCACTTGATGGTGATGTTAATTCCATGGACAAATGGAAACTTCAGTACTTCATTCGGCCTCTTTGCTTTCTTCCTTCTTGAAGATGTAGACAAAAAAAACCTCTAAACACTTGAAGAATGGTTACTCAAACATGAGTTTCTTAAGCAAGCTACAGAGTTCTCTCAAGAGTGTATAATTACTCTCAAAGCAATCCCTTATATCTTTTTCTCACCCTTGGCCATGTAAAGCATCTTCTTTATCAGCCTTGAAGATGGTAACAATTTCCCTAGAAATCCAGCCGAATTTCTTTAAGATGTACAAACATGTTGCTTTTTAGGACATCTAGTACAACACATCCGAGATTCCCTTCATTCCTTGATTCTTAGCAAATCAGTAATATCTCCCCATTGATAGAATCTTCAAATTGTCTACAAATTCTCTCTCAAATGGACAAATTGAATTGGATATGAATAAGTTAAGATATAGTCAATTAGAAGATCTCCCTATATCTTTATGGATAAGTCAATCATATCCAATCCAACCAATTATAATCTTATCAAATTAACACAAATTGGTTGAGTCAACAACATATCAACATGATTTTGAAAGGGTTAAATTCGACAAATCTGCTTAATAAATTTGGCAAATTCTGTGGCACATCCCATCAAAATATATGTTAGGATATGTTACCAAAATTTCAGAATTTCCATAAGAGTTTGATTTGCCATGTCAGTGCCACATTGGAGTTTGTGTCTAACAACATTTTAATCCATGCACATGTGGTGCTAACAAATAACATTCAATTGCTCTCTCAAAAATTTGTTTTTCCCGTTGTTTTGAACTATAATTATGAATAAATTTTTTATCTATTAGTTATGGTTATATATTTGAATGGCAACTAAAATTATGTTGAAACATATGGGGACAGTTCAACTTTACTAGCCCAATCACTCAGAGGATCAAACCTAACTAATGAACCGCCCTGTTTAAAAATACTTAATAGTTTCAATTTAATGTTTTGGTCAACTCCCAAGTAATAGCTCAAACCCACCCTCACACACCTCTACCAAGGACATAAATGTGCCATTTCAAGTACCATCAGCTCCAAGCAATTATAGCTCCTCAATAGAAGAAAGAATGTGACAACCAGTAGAAGATATAGGTTTGCCCATTAACCTATGTTATTGTCGCTTCACATGATTGTGAAATAGCAACACAACAATTCATGGAAGAAAAATTATGCCAAATGAATATAAGGAAAAGCAGCAAATGAACTGATCCAATGCACCTCAAATTTATCACCGACGGCTACAAGCTTATTGGGGTATCAGAGTCAGATGATTTAGAAGCTGGTTTAGAATAAATATGAATTGTTCAAACAAATAATGCAAATGATAATACAAGACGGAAGGTAATTGGAAATGCAGCCATCAGCTCAAAATTCTATCTATCACAAGCACTCTCAAACTATTGCACTCAAGAAGGAACAAAAAGATAACAGACCGAACACAATAGTGTAGCTTAAAAAAGGAAAAAAACATCCAACCATAGTTGAAAGAGCGAAAAGCATGCTGAAAGCAAGAGGTATTCTCAACACCTTTGGGGCCGAAGCTATAATACGGAAATCTACATCCTTAACAAACCTCTTACAGATAAAAGACTTATTTCTATGATCCCAGATACAATAAATTAGGGAACTTGACAACTGCGCAAGCAAGTTCTCAAGGATCAAATGCAACCAAAATTATTCATCTTTCGTTTTCCCATTAAAAATAGAATTTCAGGACTTGGGCCAGAAAGGAAAAACAATCAAGAAATTGCAAAAATCCCCAAGAACTTAGAAGCTCAATATACATAAAAAAATAAAGTCACAAAATTGGACTAAGCAGGAAAAATGAATGAAACGAGAAGGAAGCAGTGGAGGCCATACCCGGAGCAATTTTAAGAAGGGGTTGAGGAGGAGCACAATGACAAGTACACGGAGCACAAGTAGCTGAAACCGCCTTCACTCTCAAACCATTCTTGAATTTAAAATACAAAGCCGGCCCAGATACGCAGAGTGCTGAAACCACTGCAAAAATCACCAAGCAACACCGCAGGCAAGCTCCCAATCTCCTGCTCATCTTTCTCTCTCCCCCCCACGCACGCACACCTCGTGGGTTTGTATTAGTAAAATAGCGACAACTAACAGTGATTCATTCTATTAATTGATGAGTTTGGGATCTATCTTTTTGCAGTAATCACTGCACTCTTACTTTTTGAAATTTTTACTTTTACCAGTCGTGATATTTTGAAAAGGAGCTGAATGAGCGTTCTTCACGTTGCTCTTTCAGTACGAGGGGCCTTCCACTGCTGTCGCTGCGCACCTGCTTGCCAGTGGAGAACAGAGCAGCCGGTCTGTTTAAGGATGCCTTTGAACCGACAATTTAGATAAATATCATAATTTTATATTAATAAAAATAAAAAAAATAATTAAATATTAAAATTATAATATTTATCAGAATTTTATTACTCCATCAATTTATACTATCTATAATCCCAAACTATACAAATATTGTTTCATTACGAGTAATAACTCTAGTGTACAATCTTACTAGAAAAATTCAAGCAAAATGAATTTGGTTGTTTCAAATCTAGTGGTTACTTTGTTAGGATGCAAATTACCTTGAAGAAGAAATTGGTACGAAGATTTTAAAATAATGTTAAAGTGACAAGAACTAAAGAAATTTAAAAAAAAAGATTATTTTATTAGATGATATATTTAGAAGTGTAAATTTCGAATAAAAGAAAAATAATATAAATTTGCATCCAAACATGGTCATATTTGTAATTTTCATTAAAATATATAATAATTATAATAAGGTAACAAAGATGTATTTATTGTTGACAATAAATTAAATTAAATATATGGAATGAGAAATGATAAATTTTTATTCTGAAAAAAAATTAAATTTTCATTATTGTTCAGAAATAAATAACTTTTGAATATTATCTAATAGAACTATTTCTTTTATGCACCTATTATATGTATATTTTCAAATATGCAATTACATTATGAGTATAAATATTTGTGAGTGATGTAATCATAATTATTCCAACCACCACTAATTTAGAAATAGTAAATTTTAGTCATCATCTTATCATCATCATTTCTTTGTTAAATTTACAACTTTTGAATGGATCCAATCCATTTGATTTGATTTCAAATTGATGTGTCAAATGATGTCGATTTACATACTCTAACAATAATTATTGTTGCTTGACATAGATTTTTTTCTCTCCAAAATTTAATACTTGTATGCTGTTCATAATTGAAGAAGCAATTTTAGTTGCCTTTTTAACTCTCTGTCACTATATTTTCTCTTATCCTATCTTCTCAAGATTTTACTCCCTTTACTCATTGTCTTTCCTTTAATTGTTTGTAATTTTTATTTCTTTTTCTATTTTAATATATTTTTAATAATTTTATAAAAAATATCCCCTAATATTAATAATTAGGCACGCACACACACACACACATATAAAATACTATATAAGTGATGTGTAAATGAGATGTTTTACCTAAATACGATTTCATATTCTCTAATTTTTGTGTTTTTTTCAACTACCAAAAATACGTGAAGATGCAGAAAGCCAAAACATGGGAACCCCTTTTTTTTTGCCTATTTTATAAGTTTGATTATTTGAGTATGTTTATTAGTTCCTAAGAGATGGTTCTTTCGGAGCTTTTGGTATAATGGCTAATAGATTTATCTTAATTTTACAAAAAAATAAAATAAAATTGAAGCACAATTTAAGCATTTTCAAAATATTTGCAACTGATCTTTATCTCTAATTTCATATGAGAAATTATCTTAAAATTCTATGGCTCTCAATAAAAATATAAATTAGTACGTATGCTTTTTAAAATTGAAAAAGTAAATCTTGTAGATTATTTTTTACCCTATCTTAATTAACTATATTTTCTTTTATCCTCTTTACTGTCAATTTCACTCCCCTTTTCTCAAACCATCTTTCCTTCAACGCCGCCCCCCCCCCCCCCCCCTCCAACCCACGGCCTTCATATTTCAAAAATGCAGAAATAAATAAATTTTGCAATCAGATGGCTCCTTCCCTCTCCCCTTCTTCAAACTCCAATTTGTAATTTTCACAAAGGAATCCCCAATCAAAGATGGAGCAAGATTCATATCCCACAAGAATTAATTTTTTAGTCCCTGAGTATACGACCATACTTATTATTGTACTCAAATTATTTATATTTTAGAATAGGAATTTATTTTTGATAGTTTGACCCGCCACAATATGTGTGATTCATGTTGAGAATGTGAGTGGGAGTGCGGCAAAATTTAAACAAATAAATTATGTGAATAGCGAAGAAAGACCACAAAACAATTTCTACTCCAACACATAAAATCTAGAATAGAGAAATTATCCAAATTTCTCTTAGAAGAATAAAAACTCTTATATGTTACATCTTGAATTTTAATTGCAGCCTCAACAGCAATAAGAAACTCCCTTATAACAAGACAAGAAATTTTCATTAAAAGACCTCGTCAGAAGTCTTGCGAAGTCGATACAAGACTACATGAATCGCACGAACTTGGTTTTATAGAATTAGCAGACCTCCCTAAGGACTCTTGAGTACCAACTTGAACAAATTGCCAAGAAGATATCACAAAGGCCCAATGGTTTCCTACTAAGCAACACTGAGAATAACTCAATAGAACATGTCAAGACAGTATGTGTGTGGAGCAAGTGAAGAGATAATTGAGGTAAAAGGACAATCAAAGGCTATAGAATAAAAGAAAAATAAAGTAAAGGCACCCCAGTGAAATTGTATGTGTCACCATTTTCTTATTCACAACGATTGAAGCAAACAAAGCAGAAGAAGCAATTTGCCAAAATTTTAGAAGTATTTAACAAATTGGTATTCAATTTACCTTTACTCAAAGTGTCGAAGAACTCCTCGACATACTTAAGGTATTTAAAAGAAATTTTATCATGAAAGAGAAAACTCAGAGAAGTGGAGAATTGCAAGGCTATGGATGATCAAATCCTTTTTTCCAAATTGAAAGATTTAGGGAGTTTCTCGATCCCTTTTGCACCATTGTACATAAAATTTTTAATAAAACACTACGCGATTTTGGTAGTAGTGTTAATATAATGCCATTCTTTACTTTTTTGGATTTAGGAATCGGAGTTGTGAAGCCCACGGAGTTGTGATACAGCTAGTAGATATGCTTACAAGAAAGCCAACGGGAGTAATGGAAAACGTGTTCATTAAAGTTAGAGAGTTTATCATTTTCATAAATTTTATGACATTAGATATGGGAAAAGAAGGTGAGTTTCTTTTAATTTTAGGGTGTCCATTTTAGTACTTGCAAGGACTGTTATCAACATGGAAAAGGTAATCTTACCTTACACATTAGCCTAGAAAAGATAATGTTTTTCTCGTATGCAGCATCTCCTATT
Source organism: Avicennia marina (assembly GCA_019155195.1). Lineage (NCBI taxonomy): Eukaryota > Viridiplantae > Streptophyta > Magnoliopsida > Lamiales > Acanthaceae > Avicennia > Avicennia marina. Next base: position 2,855,479 of record CM032771.1, on the reverse strand, counting down.
CATTTGATAAGACTTGTGGGTGATGAAATGAATAATGTTAGGTTAAAATTGAAAGATGTTAATTCTAATACTATGTATGAGGTCTTTGTTGTGCTAGAACCATGTTTTTGTCATGAGAGGGCTCACAAGTGCGAAACTTATCATTGCGATCGCGGCTTGCATCTTCATGATTGCTAGACACAAAAATGAGAATAGATTTAGAATTAAAAGCCTTCCACCTTCTACCTTCCCTTCCCGTTCCCTGCTCTCCCCTTTTCTCCTAAACACAATCGTCACACCAGCACCGCATCGACAGCGTCCCTCTCATTTTTCTTGTTGCTATACATCGCACAAACACCCACATCACATGTTGTTCTAAATTTTCCTAGTTTTGTCTCAAATCGCATCAATCCCCAAGTTCAAAAACGGTAGGTATGTTGCCTGGAATTTCACCTCTTTTCTATATTTCTAGTCAGACTTGTACATACGTTACTAATTTATGGCTTTGAGATTTAATTTTAGGATGATGGATTCACATGGATGTACCTATTAATATTTTTATTTGATTTTTATTTTGACATTTGAACTTGAACGTGGCACTTGGATGAAATTAATGAGTAGGTAATGAATTTATTTTGGTCTAATTGTTATGGATTGATGATGGTGTTGATTGATATTATGGTCATTATACTTAATTTGTGATGAATTTTTTGAGATTTGTGATTTTTTACTACTTCTTTTGTGATTTTTTTTTTATTCAAGTCAATTGAATTGATTTAATTGATAAATATTCAATTATATCAATAGATACAAACCTTTACTTTTTGGATACAACATATCTGTGTACTACTTTTTTTATTATTTATTACATTAGTATGGAATTACATGCATCAACTCCTTGTCTAGGAAATGCATTAGTGTCAGTATATGAAAGGGAAATGTTGGCTATTGTCATGGCTATTCAAAAGCAGAAATCATATTCGGTTCAAGATAACTTTGTAATAAAAACTAATCATTGGAGTTTTAAAAATAAATTTTTTTTGTTACTGTTCATTTAACATGAAATAAGAAACTACACAAATATGTATACATGAAATTAAGAGTAAAATATCTATATAGATTTTATCTTACATTGACAGTAAAATATATGTGTACAAGGACAATAAGGAAATCAAACCATGGCAACTAGGTTTAAATTCTATGGATTGAACCTCAACGAATATATATAGACACACGCTATATATTAAGTTAGTAGGGAAATTTAATTGAAAAATATAAAATTATTCAAATATTCTTAATTCTTTGCATATTACTTTTTCTGTATTTTTTTTTCCAATTTTCATCTATATCATTAGCCCCACCCCCACCATGGCATCCTTCGTAGATGAGTTCTAAGCCCCCCCCCCCCCACCCCCTGCCCCCCAAAATTTAAAGAGATGTCATGCCAAATCATTTCAAGTGTTGGAAATGGTCGCAACTATTCATACACTATTGACAAATCTAGTATTGTTGAAGATATTAGTTGTTTGCTTTAGTCCCTTCCAATCGAAGAATTGTTTAACTTTGTGCAGCGTCAATGTGATTTCAGAACGGCCCCTTGTAAAAGTTGTCCTCAAAACTAATTGTTTGATTGTGTGATTTCAGAACGGCCCCTTGTAAAAGTTGTCCTCAAAACTAATTGTTTGATTGTGTTATCTTTCTTCACTGTCAAAGTTCCTCTGCTGCTCAATATCTCATTCTTTCACATATATACTATATTTTCAATGTAGCATTATACATTTTTTACTTTATCAATCTTTGCAATTCAAGGTCAATAGGATTAAGTTTTTTTAATTTTGTCAAGGAAATCAAATCTGACCCTTGTAATCGTTCATAAACCTCCTCAAATTTCTTGGAGGCGGCACCAACTCCCAAATTCTCCTCATCTTCCCTATAGACTATATTTTAATTGTAGCCCCTTAACTAAGCCGTGTAATTCTTTTGACTATGATTTCCTTATACACATATATTTTACTGTCTATGTAAGATAAAAATCATATAGATTTTTTACTTTTAATTTCATGTATACATACATGTGTAGTTTGTTATTACATGTTAAACAAACAGTAACAAATACAAATATTTTATTTATATTCACATACTTTGCATACAAGGTGTAAACTTGAATTTTATGGTATGATTACATTTTATTTCTATACTATCTTACTAAAATTTTATCGTAAAACTATTTTCCTTCATTTTAAAATTTAATCCTATTCAATTATTATTTATTTTTGTTATATTTATTATGTATATTAATGTGTGTGTATACATGTTTTTTTACAAGTGTATTGTGTATGCCTACCTTTAATTGAAAATTATTGCTCAGACTATGTCATTTTAGTGACTTATTTGGACTGAAGAATTTGATAGCATTGTTGTAGAAACTAGACCGGACCGACTGGTTCAACTGGTTTGACGGAGAACCAGTTGGTTTTCTAGTCCGGTTAAGATATAAAAATTAGAAATTCATAGAATCGGTGAGAATCGATCAAAAACTGGTTAAAATCAATAAAAAATCGATCAAACTGATTTTATTTAAAAAATAAAAAAAAAGAAAATTTTAGTAATTTTTTTTGAAAAATTTACAAAATAATTTTTCACTCATTTTCAAAATTTCTTACATTTACAACTCATCAATATTAGTTAAATATACAATTTTTATTTTTAATAATTTTTACTCTTTTATTTTTCTAATCAATATTTTAAAAATTTAATTATTGTATGTTTAAATTAAAATTAGTTATATTAATTAATCTGTTTATTTTTCAAAACCATTTTTGCAATTTTTATACTTTTAATCATTTTTAATTGAATATGTTTTTTAATTTGTGTAATAAATTTTTATTTTAGTTGAATTATTTAATTTTTAAGATTACATCTAAAACTTATTTTTTAATATATTGTTAAATTGACTTACATTTATTTTATAAATTATTTTTATAGTAATATATATAATATTATATAATTAAAATAGTCGATTGTTTTAATAATTCAACCAGTCGGATCAGTAACCTAGTGACCCAATAAATTTTTTGATTTGAACACTGGTCCGATTTTAAAAACATTGTTTAATAGAATAAATTTTAAATAAGTATGTAATAATAAATTTATTATACTTGTTTGAATGTTTGTCCATTTCAAATCTTTAAATTTTTCTCTTGAATTATGATTTTAATAATTATGTTGTATTTAAAATTCTCATTTTAAATTCATTTTGCAAATCTACATCTTTCAATTCAAATGGACCAAACGAATTTGGTTTTGAAGAGATAAAACATACCCATTAAATGAGACCAATTCGACAATAGACGTACGTGAAATACTTCTTTAATTAACTTTATTTGGTAGATCAAATTCAGAAGCTTGGGAATCAATCATATAATTATGTCCACATTTATTATTAAAATTCATGTAAAGTCGAAAAATGATTTTCACAAGAGGACAAAGTTGGAATCCTACATATATGCCGACAATTCTAACGATCTCATCCACCCATATTGGACATTTGGACTTCAGAAAAATTTGTGCGGTCTAGATTTCATAACGTTCTTTTAAATTTAACTATTAGCTGTTTGATATATTTCTTGATTTGCAACAATATTCTAAAAAATATATATTTTTATATATGCACATTAACAATTTAAATTTAATTATTAAATTTATTTTACGCATATACACACAATCATGTATATATTTATCGTAAGGATTAATAATTATCTTTCTATACATACCAAATAATCAAATAATAATAATAATAATAATAACAACAACGATATAGTGAAAATGAGAGGAAGAAGAAGAACACTAATATCTATCAATACTATATATTAAGAGTTTGGACTATTTTTATTACACCAAATAAATTTACATGTATACCCTTTCTCAACTTATCTATATTTATATACCATTATTAGGAATTTGTCATAATTTTAGTTGTATTAAGTAAATTTACATATATATCATTTTTCAATTTAAAAATTACAATTTTGTATTTTTAGTTATTTTTTATTTCTTAAAAAATAAATATTTAAATAAATTAATACTTTGTATAAAGAAATTAAACTAAATATTTTTTAATTTTATTATATAAATTCAAACAGTGTGCAAAAATTACTAATATATATTGTTTTTTCCCTCGTGACAAAAGTTTGGCAATTGGCACAAAAGCCCAATTAATTTCACAACATTTGAAGAACCCCACTGCAGTGCATCAGATCCATCGAATCCTCGCTTTCCATTTTGAAGGCATAAACTATACCAACCTATGTATATGCACGGCAAGTAAATACGATACGGTACATAGACGAAACTTTCGTCCGTTGCTCGGTCCTTGCTTTGTTTGATCAGAAAAAGCAGAGAGAAATTTGGTCGGAATAATATTATTCTGTTTGGGTTTATTGCAATTTTTTGGGCGAAGAAGGAACAAAACGGGAGGATGGTGAAGATCACGGCGTTGATGGTGCTGAAATGCTCCCCGGACGGTTCGGACCCGGTTATATTGGCGAACGCGGTGGATCTGAGCAGTTTCGGGTTTTTCCAACGCTCCGGCGTTAAGGAGTTCATTGTTTTCGTGGGTCGGACTGTAGCTAAACGGACGCCGCCCGGCCAACGGCAGTCGGTGCAGCATGAAGGTCCGATCAACTGCGATCCTTTGAGTTTTGATGATTTGTTTGTTATTTGGTTTGTTCTTTTGTTTAAATTCGAGATTATGCGGAATTTGGTGATTTTCGGGGGTTTGTGCTTGGTTTTGATTTATGTGGATTAGGGTTTTGGATGAATTATTAGTTCTCTGGTTATTTGGTTCTAATTTTATTGTTTCTTTTTGGCTAATTTGTGTTTTGACCGTTTGGTTTTATTGTTATTTTTATCGTTGGAGATTATTTTGTTGGTATCGTTTTAACTCTTCTGGAGAAGTGACTGGGGAATTTTGTTTTTGATTTGATAATTATATCAGTCGAGTTGATCATTTTAATGAAAACGGTTTTGCTTCATAATCGTTCTCGGTCTTACATTGATGCATGACGAAGAAGGATCAGTTGTGCTTTATTGCGAGTTGATTTACTAGGTCTATTTGATGGTTAATGTTTAAGTGATTTGGCTTTCTTATTAATGAATAGCTAGTATATAAACTTTATAATGGATGAGAAAATTGATGGTTTGGGGAATGAAAAAATTCAATATGATAGGCTTTGAATTTCCCTTAAAATTGGGTGCTTGCTCAAATGAGAGAGAGGGAGGAGGGAGAGAGAGAGATAGAGCTCATTTGGCGTGGAAAATTTGAGGAGGCTTTGTTGTAGAATAGTCACGTAGATCTATTTTGTCTTGTTAGGGGACATGATCAAATCTGATAGGGAAAGGGAGGGGTGGACCGTAGAAATTGGACATGGGGGGCATTAATTTAGTTGACTACACCCCTATGGTAAAAATTTTAATTAATGACTTCCACTTGTTTTAAATAGTATGTATTATTTGCAGAGAATTTAAAATTATGCAACTATTGGGCCGGTCAACTCCTTCTTTTATAGATCACTAAACACGTTACTCAGGATGTTTATTCTATAAGTTTTGGATAGGCCTGATACGTGATGATTGTCTTTTTTTCTTTTTACTAGAATTTTTTTGATCCCAATTCCCATACATGAATTCTGACACAATGGGTACACATTTTAGTGTTAAACTGTTCATTTCAAGGCACACTCTATAGTTGGCGGGAAAAATAATTGTGTACTTGAAATTTTGTAGATTGATGCTGAATGCTCTTATTTTATTTCTGGCATTAGGGTAATCAAAGCTTGGGGGAGAGTTTAGTTGTCATTGTTGGTGTTGCACCCTGTTAGTAGAGTGTCCAAGTAAAAGTTTGTCTAATTTTGGTGTATAAGGGTGGAATTGCCACCAATGGTTATTCTATTTAGCATAAGTTGTTTGTCTAGGTTAATTAATATTAGGAAAACGGGATGGCCTACAATGCTTGGGGATAGGGACATGTGACCTGTCAATATATCTGACAAAGAGGAGAGTTGGGAAGATTATTAGGTTCTCGCTCTCTGCTGATTGTGGATTTGTGCTTGATTTGAGTTGAAATTATTTTTTAATACATGTAGTTGTGGTGATGATATTTGGAAGCATCTGCTTGCTTTATATATAGCTTATTTCAATTGAATGAGCTACAAATGATATTGGCTGTGGTTGCTGTCTTGATGAACAATTCATTTTCTTTTGTTCAAATTGTGTCCAATATCTTTGCAAGGTTATGCAATGAACTTCTAAAAATTTTGATATCTTTCTTTGGTTAATTTGTAAATCAGAATACAAGGTTCATTCGTACAACAGAAATGGCTTGTGTACATTGGGTTTTATGGACGACCACTATCCTGTCCGTAGTGCATTTTCATTGCTAAACCAGGTAGCCAGGCTCTGTTTGGTGCATGCTACAGTGGGATCTGTTATATTTTCGTGAAGAAACGTTTTCCTTGTGACTGATTATTAAGGCTCGACCAATGTGATCATTTGGCAGGTCTTGGAGGAATATCAAAAGAACTTTGGTGATTCATGGAAAAGTGTGCAAGCTGATAATACTCAACAGTGGCCCTACCTAAGTGAGGCACTGACCAAATTTCAGGTATTGACACTGTCCTCCTCCTGTCAGGAAACTAGAGGCATTGTAATCTTATTGAGACTGACTGGTGGTATTTTCCCTCACTGAGCACTCGCGTTTGTCTTGCCTTATTTTTATCTTGTAGTTTCTTAGCTTCTTTCCTTCTAACATTTTAGGATCCTGCCGAGGCTGACAAGCTGTTGAGAATTCAGCAGGAGTTGGATGAAACTAAAATTATTCTTGTAAGTACTCTTCTCCAACTTTGTATGGAATCTACGTAGTTGCTTACTATCATATCAACCATATTGACTGTGAATATTAGCTGTCATTCAAAGATCAAATATGTCTTTTTAAATTATTTTTGTAAGATATTTGTGTATAGATTCATATTCAATGAAAAAATAGAAAGTGATAAAAGATAAAGAAGAGAAGTAGAGGAGCAAGGTTCAGGGCAAAATCTGTTCGAAATTCTTCCCATCTGGTTTTCTCCTAGCTTATGGAGGTTTGAGGTTATTTAGCATATTTTACAAATTTGATGTAGCTTTGTAATTGCGAGCGCACAGTATTGTCTCAAGTAATATAAGGAATAAGATATCATTCTTATGAGAAGTATCAAGTGAGCTAAGTTTAGGTGTTATTTAGGCAAACTACTAAGTCATGTTTACTTCTTTAGATAGGATTATAATTCAATAGGTTATTTTGAATTATAAAAAAGTTTGTATAGATTAATTAATCCTTAACAATTATGCTTATTAAGTTTGACTATTTGTAGTAATTATATTTATTCTCATTATAATCTTATTATGGATATTGTTCAATTAATAAAGTGAACATTTGGTTAGTTTGGATAAAATAATCTATCTTACATTATCACTCAAATTGAACATGCCCCTGGTCTATAATTTTATCCCAAGATAATCTAAACTATTGCAGCTAATGGGGCCAAAACAGTGAGCAAGGTAAGAATTTGAGTGGACCAATAGATGGTGGATCTGAGGATCTGTGCTTTTCATGGTACTGTATTATGGTGCAAACTAGTCCTTTATGAGTTTAATTGTGGGTCGTTGTTGTTGCTCCTAGAGTTTCTCATATGCCATTCTTGATTATACTAGAACTTCAACATTGAACTATGCATGCACCGTGCATATCATATACGACTCACAGTGGGTGAATCCACACACAAGGTTTTACTTCATTTATTGTCCAAGTTACATGTTTATGTTGGTTAAGTTTAACCTTGAGTTTCACTTTTGTTATTTCTAATGGTCGACAAGTTATTTGGTAGTTGATCGAGTTCTTGACAATTAAGAAATTAACAAAAATAACACATCCAAGATAATTAATCAAAGTCATGCAATAATATTTATCAGTCAATTGAAATTCCCTAAACTAAATTATTCTATTTAGTCTCTCATAGGCTTGACCTCAAAAAACATCATGTTCATCTTCATCTATTTAAAAACTCAAGTGAAAATAAAATAAGAAAGAAAGAAAAAGCTTAGTCTATGGTTAAGATCTTCGATCTCCATCAAGTCTTCTTCCTTGATTACTTCATTTCTTTAGGCCTTCTCTTTCGTTTCAGTGGCCAAATCCACTCCTAAGTTGTGTTAACAGGATTTAAGATGTTCCAAAAAGTCTCTAAATAGTTTAGAACTCTTTTAGAAGGTTAGTGCTTCAATTTTGGGCTTGTGAAGTTGTCAAAAAAATCAAATATGAAAGTTTCCATAACCATCGATGCAGCTTTCAATGAGGCGAAAGCAGTGTCAACTGTCCTCTTCAATGTTTTGTTTTTTTCAATAAATGTTTAGACGCATTGAAATTTGTCTCAGCACTTCTTTGAGGCAGCTGTTTCTGTTACCTTCAATCTGAGTTTAGATGCATCAAAACCTGTATTGACTCTTCTCCAGGGCTGTTGTTATCTTTGATCCAGGCTCCTCTTAGCTGCAACTTCTCTCCTTATAACTTTTCCATCTCTCGCCTATTCAAATTGCTGTTTGGCCTATTTTGAACTTGTTCATCCCTCCTTTAGTGTGCCAATTTTCTGCTCAAATTGAATTCTCTAGTATTAAGCTCAGAGCCTTGAACTCTTACTGGTTTGCAACTTTATTTCAGTTTACATCATTGGAATTTCTCCATCTTTTCTTGGGCTGTGTCCCTTCAGATCATGACATGAACAAGCTCTCGAGTAATTCACTTATCTACACGCCATATGTGTTATATAAGATTTGTTTGTATACCCCACAATTTATGTGTAATATTGAAGATTTATACATATGAAGACCGTATGAGCTGGAAATAGTAGCTCTTTGTTGAAACCAGGGTAAATTGTTCGCCCTGGGTTGGTCTGTTTTTTGTCTTTCTGAGTTGCAGATGGGCGTTGATGCCTTTAGTTGTGAATGCTACTTCTAATGACCAAGTAGTTATGTGAATCTCTATATTTATTAATTAGCTAGTACACAAGTGCTTAAGATTCAAAATGCTAGCAACTGTTGGATTGAATTGGATTGAACATTGCATCCATTTGATGCATTAATCCATCACTCTTTTTCTTTGTTCCTTTTTAACCTTGTTAATTTTGACGTAATTTATGTTTGACCTCTGTCTCAGCACAAGACCATCGACAGTGTCCTAGCTCGAGGTGAGAAGTTAGACAGTTTGGTTGAGAAGAGTTCTGATCTCAGTGCAGCTTCTCAGGTTTGTCTTCTATTCAGATTATATCTTATGTATTTGCATTTTGTTTGTGATAATGAATAACTTGACATTTTTGATCACGATTGGGATTGCTTGAATGAGATAAAAAGACCAACTTTGCTGCAGTGAATTTTATATCATCCGAATTTGGAACTTAGCTCAAGTATTTTGATTTTCATTGTATGAATTATGTAGGCTGGGTGAAGTCAAGAATATTGCCAAGGCATGGCTTGTGCTTTAAGGTTTTCAGATGGGCATCATTATGAATGAGGGGAAATATATCTGACTCATGCCGGAGCTCCAATGAAAGCTTGATCTCAAGCATAAGTAGGGTTAGATTTATTTGCACCTGTAGTTGGAACTTTTTGGGGGGTTTGAATCTCATGAAGTAGTTGAAATTTTGTGACATTGTAGAGTTTTGTTTAGCTTGAACAAAATATAATATTTTATTTTATCTTTCTGCAAAATAAATGCGATTTGCCTTTTTGTTGACATCATTCTAAGTCTTTTATTCACAACTCTTCTGATTCTGTAATTTTTCTTTTTTTTTTGGAATTTTTGAAACAGATGTTTTACAAGCAGGCGAAGAAAACCAATCAATGCTGTACGATCCTGTAAATGCTTCAGAAGGAATGAGTTTATTATATGTACGGTTTAGTTGCTCTATTGTTGATTGTGAAGTTTGACAGAGTTGCTTATTCCACCGTTTATATAATGGTGCGAGGTTGAAACTTGTGGTACGTCTGTTTGTATCTTTGTTTGACATTGAGCAGAGGAGAAACGTCAGAGCTGTGGTAATGCTATCACAATGTGATTTCAGTTCTCTGTTAGAGTTATCATCAGCTTATATGTTGATTACTATTACAGTGGATGTCTTATCCAGTTATCGTTGTTTAATTTTAAACTGCTTCTTAATGGTTTCTTAATGCTTGTTACCCAACTTTGTCTTCTTCTCGTGCTGAGAAATTACTTCTCGTTACCATGGGGTAAAATTACAGAGATACACACATTAAGGTGCTCCAGTTTGGACGTTCTAATGCCCGAGCTGGCCGTGAGTTGTGCGGATGTATAGGCTTTCGAATTGGTTTTTGGGTATGGCAGTGAAAGAAATGACGCAGTGGTAATATCTGTGTTTCTGGTGAATGATTTAATGGTTTGTAGCCCACTTGGTGGCACGACAACACCCCACTTATTTGATGTTGTAGGGTTCTTCAGTAGGGTACCCCAGCGGCTGTTTGAATTGTTCCTAGTCTTATAAGGCCATAGCTTTGGAGGTGGTACTTTGAAAATGGTGTGGCAAATAGAGAGAAATGGAATCATGGGTTTCGAATATAGCGGCTGCGCTGAAGGATGACTTTTTGAAAACCAGACAGCTCATCGAACTGGAAACTCAGTTTAGGTTGAGGGTTGGTGGTTCAACACTGTGATGTCATATTTGTGTTACGAATAATTAATAATATTTCATAAAAAAATAGTAAATAGTAGACGTGAATTTAAAAATCCAATCTTCTAATCATGTATATGGTGAAATAAGTTAGTTTTCAAATCTCCACTCAAGCAACGAAAATTAATTAATTAATTAATTATCATTATTTTAGTGTTTTTTTAAAGTTATTATATAGTTTCGAAGTCGGTTAAAATAGTTTTCTTATATTAGATAGAAGTAATAGATTTTAATTTAGAAAAAGAAAAAACCCATATGCATTGTAGATCTGCACTTATGAATTGACTATAGAAACACAGCATGTCTATTATTCACATATAAGTCAAAAGATGAATTATATAATTATACAATGTTGAATTGGTCTCTGATCTAATTTTAAAAATTACGTCAGAGGAGAATACTTATTATATTTCATTCTATATGATATTTATATTAAGGCGACGTATCTGCCATAGCGTATTATAGAAATATAATAATTTTGAATGTCGAAGAAAAGTTATCTCAGCTGTGTCTCTAATCCTTCCACCAACAATTTTATTGTCATGTAGATTCAACAAATTTATTTCTACCTAATGAAAAAATTAATTCTGAAAACAGAAAAATCAGTTCAATTAAATATAGATCGATCCGATTCCACACCTAACCCGAAAATTAGTTCAATTAGTTCTTCTCTTCTACTTTTAACACATTTTTTAAAAATTAGGAAGTTACAATTGAACATACATAATCTTTTATATAATTTTTAATTTTATGGTTTTGCAAAAATAGGTCAAACATACATTATTTTATGGAATTTTTCGTAAATTTTATTTGTTAGTTTTATTTTGAATTTATACTAAATTTTTTAAGTGTAGTTAATATTTAGCTATATTCATCTTATCTAACAAAAATTGTTTATACTATTTTTTTTTTCTTTAATACATATTATATTAAACTTGTTAAGTATAAAATATACAATAATTTGATAATGTACGAAGGATTTCATATTAATTTATCCTTTTCTTTTAGACATAAAATTAATTTTTTTTTATAATTATATATTGAAATTTCTTACGTGATCAATGGTTCTAATATTCTGGTTGTAAGAATAATTCGCAAATGTTGGCATTCCTTACGAGTAATGCATAAATAACTGGTGTATCATGCCAAACACACGTCATCCCTGAGAGAAAAAATTAAGAATCGATATTTTTTTTCTTGTTTAATTTGTATTTGAGACTTTTCTTAACAAAACGAATTACTATTATTTTAAATTTACTTTTATTTTCGATTATTATTATTTTCTCTTTTTATCTTTTTAGTTGGTTATCTCCTTAATTTTTCTCTCTCATTTTATAAAAATTACCTAATACATTTTTTTGATAACTTATTTTTATTATTAAATTTTTAAAAATTTAATAGATTTGAGATTTTATTATCATAATTTAAATTTTAATAATTCACTTTTATTATTAAAATTTTTTAAATATAATTAATTTAATTTATTGCCCATAATAAAAATTATTATACACATATAGAATAAATAATTTTTACTAAATAATAAATTATAAAAGAACATGTATATGTGATGTACTTCGATTTATTTACACAATAAAAAAGGAATTCTATTTATGACAAAAGTATCTCTAATTAAAATGCATACGCAACGAGTGTGCGATTATAGCTAGTATGATATATATTGCATATGGGTGATCTAGCTTTTTAAACCTAAAAACAAATTTAAGTTATTAATATTTATCATTTTTGGAAACAATCCCAACTTTTTATATATATATGTGTGTGTGTGTGTGTGTGTGTGTGTGTGAATGTATGCATGTATGAATCAAGAAAATAAAAAAGGATAAAAAATGAAAAAACCCCTTCGAAAGAAAATACAAAAAAATACAATAAGTTAAAAGAAAAAAGAGAAATAAAAATATAAAAAATAAAAGAAATTATATTAGGGATACTTGTGTAATTTTACATTGTGTAACAAAACTATACTATATCATTACTTCAATATGACTTTTTGGTTGACTAAAGTAAAATTACACGAGTACCTTTTATTTTAATTCTTTTTCTTATTATATCCTTTCTAGTTTCTCTTTTCCACTAACTATTTTTTGCAATTAAAATTCTTTATTGACATAATAATATAGTATAGTTACATCTTCGCATCTCTTTAGTAAGGCATAAATTAACCAATTTATAGCATTAATAAAATGTCAAAATGGCATCCATAGCACTAATCTTATATTTTTTTTTATTACATAGTAATACAGTATTCATTGACAAATTATGATACAAATAACATATTCTCGCGCTTGCTTAATTCTCAACACTAAGCTGCTTCTCACCAAATGCATGAATTAATTTTTATTTTTATTTTATCATCATTGTATAATTTTATACAAATCAATGTTAGTGCGGTCAATCTACACGTTAATATATCATAATTTATAGTTATTCTTATAAAGTCACCCACTTTATGTGTGTGTAAATTTACACAACTATTTTTATTTTAATTAAAGGCGTAAAAAATTGAAAATAATAAAATAAAGAAATTTCAAAAGAATTTGAAAAGAGAAACAATTTGGAAGAGAACACAAACAAAAATAATAAGTTAAAAAAACTTAAGAAATAAAATAATAGAAAAATAATAAAATTTAAATAAGGGTAGTTGTTTAATTTAATTTTGTGCAACCAAAAAATCTTATTAATTTATAATAACTAGTAAAAACCACACAATCTATGCATGCACAACTTTATAGATAAATTTTGAAATTATTGTATTTTAAATAATAGGTATAAAATTATTTAAAAAGTATAAAAAGTTAATACAAATAAAAAATCAAAAGAATATAAAAATAAAAAAAATTTGAGTGAAAACGCAATTAAAAATAATAAGTTAACAAAAACGGATGGAAAATAAAAGAATTTGAATAAAGATAATTCTGTAATTTTTCATTCTACCCCCAAAAAACCTTATTTTTTAAAAATAATATAGTGTAAATATAAGTTAGGAGTAGAAAAATAACACAATAAAGAAAGATTTAAAAAAAAAAAACTTCGGAAACAGAGAAAACTTGATTTTTACTAATAAAAGGAATTAGTTAGTACAAAAAGATAAAAAGAGTAAAAGAATTTAAACTAAAGGGTATTTGTGTAATTTTACTTTTAACAATCAGAAAGCCTTGTTGAAATAATAGCGTTGTATAGACAGACATAATATCATGGTATAGATTAATAACATCCTTACCATTCGCATTATTACACATTAATGAGAAAGATGATTACTAATGTTTAATTATTTATTTAAAAAAATAATTACGTACATCAAATTCTAATCGCATCAACTTTAACATCAATGCTTAAACGTACCACCAAAGAATCCCAAAATGAACTTATCCAGCAGCAGCATGGGTTTTAGGAGTGGACTTGATTGGAATTATCAGCCGATGTTAGACAAATATTAACCACAAATTTTATCAACGCAATGTATTTGTGTCTATAGACGCGTCATATATGGAAATGAGTAGCAAAGCATATGTAGCTTCGATAAGAACAACAAAATTACCAACTACGCGAAAGCAAGACAAGAGTTGACTTAATGGGATTGAAGTCCATAACAAACTTGGTGCTCGGATGCCGACAAACACACTCCATGCCGGCCATCACCATCACACGACGGAGAAGGGGGCGCTGGGATTTAATTCCAACAGGCCCTTTTAGTGTCCTTCCGACCATCCTAACTTTCTGGTGGAGGATCAGATTGAGGTGTCTTGCGCAGTTTGCTAACATCATATCCCTCTCCTTTGGCCTTCTCCACGAGCTGATTGTAGATCCCATCATCAAGCCGAGTTTGCCTGTTCAGAATCTGTAAAACAAACAATAGTGTAGACAACATATCACCAACATGTCAGACGAGAACATCATCACACTGACAAGATGCGAAACGTACCCATAGAAACTTCTTGGTGGGGTGACCAACCAAAGCATGCTGATAATTGGCATCAACGTACAGAACCCAATAATCTCCAGTGACTGGGATAGTAGGCAGAAAACGGGGCACGCGGAATTTGACTTTAAGCTTAGCTTCATCACTATTGGGATTAGCCTTGGAGGCAATGCCCTCAATGGAAACCCTCTTGCCATGATCCCAGCACTCATTCAGAACGTTAACAGTGGCATTAGGGTTGAGGGCATAAGTAGCCCTTGTGTACACACACCCTCTGGGCTGAAATATTGCTGGGAATGAAGCTATCTCGTACCATCTTCCCATATACCTGGCAATGTCCAAACCCTTCACCACTTCCATCTCTTTCATCTCCACTTTCTGCAGACCCAAAAACACGAGAAATATCAGGATTTTTTCTTTCATTTTTGGTTTCTCTTTGATCCCCCCTGAAAATGCTTACTGATACGGCGAACTTGGATTGTGGGTTAACAGAGGTATATATACTGAATGAGCCAAAGGTATTTGAGGTTGGATAAACGTGGAAAGTTGATAGCCTTATGCCCTCAACTCTGTAATATGTGGAGTGGACGATCTTGAAAATGCCATGGTCGACATTTGTGAGTGTGAATAGGGGAAAGGTCGGGGGTTTCTACTTTCTAGAGTATTGTTTATTGGTCATATTTGTGTTGACCATAAATATGAATAAATATGAAAACTTAACTAGGGTATAAGAAAATTGGTCCCATAGAATGATATGCATTTTGAATAGTCTATTCTTGCAATATTATATTATGGAAATAATTTTTTTTATTTCACACTGAAATAATCTGTCCTTTTGTTTGCCCTATCACTTTCTTTTTCACTTTTTCTCTTTCTTTAAACTTAATGATTTATTTGCATTTTCTCTGAATTTTACTCTATTGAAATTATCTCAATCTTTCTTTATTTTCTTACATATGCTATATTGTCAAAAACTAAGATTTTTTGGTTTCATAATATAAAATTACACAATTACCGTAATTTTAAATTCTTTTAATTTTTTTATCTTTTTCTTTCTCCATATCTTTTAACTTATTTTAGTTAATTTGTGTCTTCTTTAAAATGTTCTCTCTCTCTCTCTCTCTCTCTCTCTTTTAAATTCTTTTGATCATTATTTATTTTTTATTAAAAATATTTTCATACTAAATAACTTTATTTTTAAAATACAGCAATTTTAAAATTTTTTTAATAAATTTACATACGAATAAAATATATGACATTACTAATATAAGTTATTTTTATGAAGTACAGGATCGTGACTATTACTAAAGTCCAAGTCCTGGCATGATGCACGGCACCGTCTACCAATTACTTCAATCAAATTGCGGGAGATGATATTTGGATTTAACGTGAGCAAGAAAAAGGAAAAGAAAAGAAATCATTCAGATAGAATCGAGGTTTCGATTGTTGGAAATTTTCTCTTAAAATGATCAAAATATCTCCCAATCAATAATTTGAATTTTTTGTTTATTTTCGAATATTGTTTCATTGAGTTGAGTTAATCAAAACTATTCTTTGTTATATATATATATATATATATATATATATCTATACGTATGTATGTATATATAATATTTGAATGCAGCCTAAGACTGATATTAACTCAATTTTATCTAAATTCTAAATTTTCAAATATTTGGGAGTTTTTTGTTTTTTGATATTATTTCAATAATTGATGTTTAATTTAATGTGTTAATTTATTCTAACAAATTTTTTAAGTACTGGCATCCGAGCGCACTTGTGATGTGTGCAAATAAAAAATATTTATTTACTTTCATGACAAACAATACACGGCAATAGTATGAGGTACTTCATCACTTAAAAAAATATTTAAGTTAATTTGAGTGATAAGCTACAATCATAAGCCCTAAAAATAAAATAACACCAAAAAATTTAAAAATAAGGATGGGAACTTTACGAGGAAATTATTACCTACTAAACCCTTTTTGCATCAACAATCCAAGAAGCATGTCATGTATTGTGTGAGCATGATATACATGACTAAAATACTCTATCATTGCAACAACAGAAACATACACACATACATACACACACACATACATACATACATAAATAAATATATATATATATATATATATATATATTCAACTAAAAAAAAATTATGAAAAGAGAGCACATACAAATGAATATTGAGTATAAAAATTAAAAAGAAGGCAACAAAACAGAGATATATACTATCCATTTATTCACACACATGGGCAATGGGAAAATTGAAAGAGAAGAGATAATCCAAGTAAAATAGAAAAGGAGATAAATGGATTGAATCAAGATAATTTTTCATAAATAGGGAGTGTGGACGGGTGAAAGAAATGCTTGGAGAGAGTTTTACCAATTAAATAAACTTTTAATTTGTTTTACACTAAAAACTCAAGTCTAATTTTATAAGTATACTCTAATGATTAAAGTGGTTTCTTTAAAGGTTATACGCATTCTATATAGGAATAGATTATTTCATTAATTGGTGCTTAATTTAGTGAGTTAATTTAATATAATCTGTTTTCTAGGTATCCATATACCCATATCATTGGCAAGAGCATTAATGGTCTTTTCAAATTTTTTCTACAGTATCCATCATAACTAATTTAATTCATATTTATACCATCTAAGCAATGGTATGGCTCTACTCTTATAACAAATAACTTTGGTAATTTTAATTGGTTTTCTCAAATACTATTCTATAAATAAATCTGTTTATAATAGTTAATAACTAACTTTGGTCCTAAATATAGATGAACTAAAATAAATTCAGTTTATTTCCTTTCCCTTGGTATCAATAATACTCTAAACTATTTCTTTTTTAATTAATATTTAGTTTCCTCATTTCACATTATTTATATTACTCTAAATTTTTTCTCCATCTTTAAAAACATAATATAATAGATTTATTTTATTTTTTTTTACTAAAAAAATGAATTTTTGTGACAAAAATATTTGTGATGATCAGAGTATTGTCACAAAAAGTATTTTTTGTAGTGACAATAATTAATATTGTCACTAATTGTTGAATTTAGTAGTTCTTAGTGACAATATTATTTTTGGTCCCTAATTGTTGTCACTATATTTTGGTGACATTTAAAATATTGATGAAAAATAGAAATCATCACTAATTCTAGTTATATAGTGACAAAACTTGAAGTTGTTACTAAGAGTTTTACAAAAAGATTTTGTGTCAACAAAAAATTGATACTAAAACTTTGTTATATTATTGACATGACATGCCGTCTCAATGAACAAATAATATTCCATTCATAAAATCTACATGAGTGATTATATATCTATAGTATATTATAATGAATTCTTTTATTTTTCTATATCTTTAATATTTCTCTCTTTTCTTTTAATATGTTATATTTGTTTGTATTTTTCAAAATTTCTTTTTTTTTTTTTTATCTTTCTTTATTTTCTCATTTTATATTCTTTGTATTTTAATTTCAAATAATTCAAATTTTCTTATTTAAAATCAAAAATTATAATTTTATAGTTAAATTTGCACACGCGTGGGGTATGTAATTTTTACTAGTCTTTATAAATGCAATATTATTTTTAATGAATTAGATTATTTTTGGACTTATTTCCATATATTGTCTACTTAATATAATTCAAGAATGTATGATGTATCTTTGATAAATTTTTGTATACCAATAGAAATTCTCATTTGATGACCTCAGGAATTTTGCTTTGATAAAAAAAAAAAAACAGAACATTAAATTTCTCATTCAAATCTGAATTTTGTATTAACAAAATTGTAATTCGTATAAAAACATTAGACTTCCTAGCTAAGATTTTCAAATTAATTATATCTTTATTAAATGCAATTAATTATCACATTAATATGTCGATCTGGCATTGATCTTCTTTCCAAGAATATAATAATTACCGAACGATATTTTTATCATATACTAATTACTTAACATTTCAAAAATAAAGTTGTGTGCATGAAAATATTGGCGGTATCTTCCACCAAGTGATGTTTATCTAATTCTAAACTTCCACAATTTCATACCATCTCTTTTCTATTCCTCCACATCTCTCAAACACCTAAAAATTATTTAGCTTCTTTTTGATCTAATGATCTGAAATGGAATGTTGCTCATGCCCAGTACTAAATAACTTTCAATTTTATGCACAGTATTATTAAAATAATAAACATTCTTATTCTTTTACCTACTTGATTTGTTGATTGGATTTTTGAGTAATTAGTGAATGCCTTACATATAATCGAACTTTTTATGTGCTTCCTAACGGCTTCTAAATGGTATTGTTGAGATTATTGATATTTGCCAATTATTTAGATTGTTTTGAGTTTTTATTTTGCATTGAAATTGTATTTGTAGTTACTTATAATACGATTTTCCCAATAAAATTGCATCTAAAATGTCTAATTATGCCAATTCTTGTAACAGAAAATCTAATTGGTATTTAAATACTTGTAGGATGTTCTAATCCTGATCTCAAGCCAGGTATGTTTTGCAAAGATCAGTTTGGTGAAGGTTATTTTGATTAACTATCAAATATTATATCCGGATGTTTTTTTCTTTCATTTTTAATTCTTTATATATGATAATTTTCAATATTGATCTCACGCTTTGTCAATAGCTATGTGTTTTTAAAAATTATTTTGGTTTAGATTATTTTGTTTGATTGTGTCAAATATTATATCCGAAAGTTTTTTTTTTTTTCCATCTTGAACTTTTTATATAGATGATAACTTTAAAATTATTTCACTATTTTTTTGTTTTTTCTCTTCCTCACTCTCTTTTTAGGGGATAGCTGATTATTTGTATTTATTTGTTTTTGCAAGTTTGGGAGAGAGGTGCAACAATTTCACAAGAAGTAGCTAGAGACTATTTTTTATTTCCTTTTTTTTTTTTTTTGTAGTTATCGATTTTGTGATCTATGAAAAAAGTGAAACAATTCTATATTGAATAGCTTCGTATTATTTATGTTTATTTTTCT
Organism: Avicennia marina; assembly: GCA_019155195.1. Lineage (NCBI taxonomy): Eukaryota > Viridiplantae > Streptophyta > Magnoliopsida > Lamiales > Acanthaceae > Avicennia > Avicennia marina. Next base: position 2,835,775 of record CM032771.1, on the reverse strand, counting down.
CTCTTGAAGGATTGATATTGACTTTTAAGTTCTTTTCCAATGTAAGACATGAATATATTAATAATTTTTCACATTTTAATTGTTTTGCATAAATTATATATGAATTCGTGCTCAATAAAACAACTTATAGAAGTAGTGATCACATTAATCAAGTATTGGTAAGGTTCAACTTTACTCATAACAATTATTGTCACGATAATATTTATGATTGATTATTTAAAATAAATTTGCTCAAAAATAATAGCATTGCGGTAATAATTTTAAATTTTGTGAGGAACAAATTTTCAATTAGTGATGCAAGAGTTGTGAATATAATTGACGACATAATTTATTGTGACAAAATATTTAGTCTTGACTATAATTGATGATCTATTATGACAAAATGTTTAGCCATGTCTATATTTAATAGTTTTAGTGATGAGTTTGCTAGTCACCAAAACAATAGGTTTTTGTGATGATTTAGAAATATCGTCGCCAACGGTTCATATAATGACAATAATTAATTTTTTCATATAGTCATGACATTTGTAGTTATGGTCACAACAGAACCTATGCATAAATTGATGTGGATATTGAGGAATAATTTAATGATGCTGAATTGATAGTTAGGGGAAAGGAATGAAAACTTTTGATTGGTGTATCCCTCACACTCTAAATCGTATCAGAAGTCATTACCAGCTTCTACTCTCACACAGCTAATCCGAACAATTCATGGTGACGTGGACACTTTGCCCACCTTAAACCAGGATCCCGTAGCTCATCACTCCCTCATGCCCCAGATGGGCTAACCGATCCAAGTTAGCCGCGTTTCTTGCAGGGATTCAACGGAAGGTCAATCAACCATGCCAACCAGCCTAACTTGCCAAGGAATGCTACCGGTGAATCCATTTGACACTTTCTGCCTAGGAATTTTAATCAAAGCCACAAACTGCCCAAGAGGTCGCCCACGAAAAAGGTCCTCGACGAACAAGGAGGGAGGCAAGAAGTGTAGGCTGCTGACACCTTGCTCTCAGAGGAAAGTAACAAGCGTACTTGACCCAATTCGACAGTAGGCAACTCTTATCTCTCTGCTTATTAATGAAGCGGCGGAAGCTGCTACTCAGCCCCGCTGGGAGCCCCGATTATGTGTGATTCTCGACGGACTGAAGCCAACCTTTGGAAAGAATTAGAAGAACTACAGAGAGGGGAGAAACTCAAATGGAAACGATGCAGCAAGCAACACTGGCTTGCTGAGGGTGACCACAACACGACTTTCTTTCATGCAATGGCCTTGTGCCGAGCAAAAACCAATCGTGTCGAGTGCCTTAGGGAAGATAACGGTCGTTGGTTGACGGAGCTCCGCTGCATTGCTGATGAAGTCAGCTCCTACTTCTCTTTGTTATTTATTCTCTTCCAAAAATCCGTCGAACACCGAAAACAGTGCAGTTTTAGAGGTAATTCAACCCAAAATTTCGAAAGCCATGAATGCAGAGTTAAGCAAACCTTTTACTCCTGTGGAGATCAAGCCGGCTCCTGGCAGGCATAGCAGCCTGTGCTGCTTCCTTAATAAGCAGAGAGGTAGAGTTGCCTGCTGTCGACTTCGGTCGAGCGCACTTGTCACTTTCCTCAGAGAGGAGAGCATCAGGCAGCCCGTCTTTCTTTCCTCCCTCTTTAATCGTTGAGGAGCTTTTTGTGGGTGATCACTTGGGTAGTTTGAGGCTTTGATTAATGGCCCTAGGCATAAAGGCTTAGATGGGTTCATTAGTAGAATTCCTTGGCAAGTTGGGCTGGTTTGTCGCGCACCAATTTCGGGATATAATATAATAGTACTTTTAAAATAGTTGATGCCAAAATCCAAAAAACTAGAGTATGTAAATCATTTATTCATTACATGATAATTGTTCTTCCATACGGAGTTGAAATACAAAGTCGTAGAAATTCATTCAAGTATAACTTCAAATTCTTATTAGATAAAATAAACAATAATCAAAAGTCTTTATTCTTCTATCTTCGCATTTTACCAACCCCAAGTTTACTTAGCTCTAGTAATGTCATCGATAAAAAGGGTTTGGACTTTTGTAAGTAACTAATCACTCAATAAATACTCACACGCCTTTTAGCATTTTAACATAGTGAAATATTTAATTATGCACAATCGTTATTTTTGGAATAGTAATAAAATATCAATATGAAACTCAAATACGTTTCCATTTCACATTTTGTTAGTTTGCTCATGGATTTTGGATATTTTATGTGCCATTCTATTGATCAAGATTATAATCTATAACGCGAACTAAGAAGGATCACGTGGCTTAATCTTCAATTCTAATAGAAAGAGTCATATGGTTCAATTTATAACTCCAGTTGAGTGAGTTACTTAAGTTTAATCAATAATTCTAATTGAAAGGGTCAGCTTATCTCCAGCTGAAAGCCTAATACTTTTATCTCAATTGGACGACTCATAACTCGTTTATCTACACAAATGTTCATTCCCACTGAACATCTTAATGTAAAACTTTTCATAATTTAAAATCATTCAATTTGAAATTCAATATAAAATAGATAGGTATACTTTTTCACAGTTGAAACTTTCCATAGAAAAAGCAATTTGGTTTTCCATAACTAACATACACCAAGTTTCACTTGTTAATATAGTCAAATTTAAAAATAATGGAAAAATTCATCTTTATAAAATTCACGACTCAAACAAATTTTTGCAAACAATTGTATAAATATTGTAAGGTAACCCACCTACAAAGTAAAAGCTTCATTTTCACAATGGAAATCAATTTAAAAATAAGGCATTAGTAAATTTGCAAGATAGACCTATTTACTTAGCGTTAGTACTCTTGGTTCAATTGTTCACCAATTTTACTATCATGTCACACTCCCATTTCGAAACATAACTATGACTTCTTTTGGAACGAGACCACACTTGTATAATGGCCTTATTTCTGGATAATCAATAATACATTTATCTCAAGGACATAGCGCTCGTTGCTGAGTAGATACACAGGACTTAGCTTCTCTTGTACTTTGCCTGAAAACTTAAAAATTGAGAATGCGGTACATAATATGAGCTCGTTGATGTTGTGTTCCTAGTGCCCTCATGCACCTAGAAAGGACGTCTGATTGAAAATAGTACGTGGAAAATGTGCCTATCTCTTCCACTGTCAACAATTGACGCCTCCATCCTATACTGCCTTGGGCCTACCATGAGTGCATTTTTTGGAAAGTACACCATTAAATGCTTCATAGAGTCGAAGAACTCGAGAGGAAATATTTTTTCCAAGTTACAAATAACTTGCGCTATATGTTCATTCAACATCTATAATGCTTGTACACTTAACATGGGCATGCACAGTTGTTAGAACAATAGACTAACCTCAATACGTGTTCCACACAGAAACTAGACAACAAATCCTTGAACATGATGGGTAGCAATCTCACCATGAAAATGCCATGCAAACTTAACTTCTGCATGTTGACACATCTACTTACATTCGAGGCGTACCTATTGAGAAACTTTAGCTTAGCCAACTATTCACACACTGCATGCCTTTAGTTCTAATGAAGCGTGTAAATGGCCTTTGGTTTCGGTCCATCGCTATCAAGAGGGATGGCTAGTTTTGGACGATTGCATGTTATGACAAGTTCTTTTCGGGCATTCAGATTGTCTTTAGACTTGCCCTGTTGATCCATAATTGTGTGTAGAAAATTATCAAAGACATTTTTTTCAAAATGCATGATATTCAAATTGTGTCGAATTAAATGAGCCTTCTAGTATGGTATATCCCAAAAGACACTTCTTTTAGTTCATTTGTATTCAACCCCAAAACCAAATGCTTGTCCCCTTGGATTATGAACCACACGATCAATGTGGCATACATAAAGCCACGTGTCCTTACTAAACTCCCTTCGACATGCGACCCTCTCCTCCATACGACTCTTTGTAAAATTTTTCCTATTTCTCTAATATGGATGGTCATCTAGGAGAAATTGACAATGCTAGTCAAAGTAACAATGCTTCCATTTATGCTGAAAGTAGAATGCTCTAGATATATCCATACAAATTAGACAACCCATAACGCCAGTCCAACTTCACCCACTAAGCATCCAATACGTTGGCAAGTTGATGATTATCCACATAAGAGCCACTTGCATCCTAAAATATGATCCTATGTAAGCATCATATGTCATAATCCCCTCAACCCACAACTATAACAATTCATTAATCAATGGTTGAAGGAACACGTTGATAAGCCTTTTGAGGTTTGTAGGCCCCGAAGTTACGAAGAACAAAAACATGTACAAATGTGTCATACATATCCCAAGAAGCAGGTTATAGCAGGTTATAGGGAGTCAGTGCCATCAACCAACATGAATCTGTCCGTATGAACCATGAGATGCAAATTCATCTACACATAGCCTATGCACACGTTTCATGCATCTATAGTAAAATCAAGATAAGTCTTGTCAAAGTGACTCCATGCCTCAGTATCTGATAAGTGGCACAAATATCCTTGAGTAGTATGATGCTGTGCATGCCAAATCATATGCTCTGCCATGGCAAATGAAGTATACAACCGTTGGAGTCTTGGGATTGAAGGTAAATAATGCAAACGTGATTGTGGCGATAGCTTTTGATGAGAGGACAAACCCTAGCTTCCTTTATATTGAGGCTCGCCACAAAACTTACAACTTGTGGTTCCTGTATCTCCTTTATATAACAACATACACCCTTATTTGCAATAATTTATCTTTACAACAAAGGGACCCAACTCTCTAATCAAACGTTTAGTGCCATAGAAATTAGTTGGCATGAGTGCCTGGTCGAAAGCATTTCACTTATGGGTTGGCAGATGTCATCATAGTAGCTTTGTAACGTATTGTGCTTCGCTTTAATATTCACAAGTCTTGCGATCACAAATAGTTGGGAGAAATTTTTGCAACCATGATAAAGTGGTTCATCTATTGCTTGAAGCACTTAGAAGAATCAGCCACTCAAATTCGACATGTCAACAGGACCTTCACTTTGTTCCCCTAGCAACTCAGGCCCATGTTCATCTGTGTCCCACGAAGGATTTGCACCTTTTACATTGAAAGTACTAGACATCCAATTGCGTCCTGTACCATGTAATGCTCCAAATTCAATATTGTCGCGTTATTGTTATTACAATTTTCAAAGATTGTGCCCATTTGTTGTGCCATTCTATCATAAACCGGGGATTTGCCATTAGATATCCAATTTAAGTAGTTGCTATAGAACCCTTTTTAAATAAATGTACCCTTACCTCAATTGGATGGAAAAATTTTGCATTCATACCCTAAGAACAAGGGCATCTAATCTTGCATCCATCTATATAATCATGTTGAATGCTGGCCCAATCCACAAATGAATTGACACCATTTTCAAGCTCTTGATTTAAATCCCCAAGCCTAGGTTGATTTTTTTGATACATCCATGATCTTATTTTTCCACATTTTTCTTTATATATACAATACCACTTCACATATACAACAACAAATCATCATTTCCATCATGAGATGCTAACACACTTATACATAACAACCATTCCAATGGATATTTCAACCACTTCTATATGTATAAAGATGTACAATGTAAATTATATATATATATAGTAATTTTACATAATTATATTCATGAAAAAGGTCCAGTTACATCAATATTTCAATTATCACCTCTCGATCATGTAATTGATGCAAACAACACGTCTCCATCACTTGCACATTGTAAAATAACATTGCACAACACACAAATAACAATACTCAAATCATTTTAATTGTTTTTTCTAGAAAAAGAAAAATTGTTTAAGAAAAACATACATTTCAATTCATGTATAATATGATAATGGGATCACATAATAACAAAAATAATAGATTATAAAGAAAGCTCATTCTCAAATGGGATAAGAAGATTCTTGATGGCGGAGATCTGATAGGTTTCTTTTCTATCCAATAGAATGAATGGTTAGGGATTTAAAAATATTTGTAGATTGAAATAGTCAAATATTGTCCTAAAATCGTCTCTGATTGGGACAAGTAGAAAAGACCACCATAAATATCAAGACAGCTACAAAATGCCATATCACATTGAGACGGGTTGTCGTACCCCATATTTGTCTCAACGTGATGGCAAAAGGCTGGTCGTCTCAAATTCTGATATGGTTACATTACAATTATCTCAAAATTAAGAATAATCAACAAAAACCGTCTCTACTAGAGACAGTTGCATTATACCATCTCTACTTTAGAGACGGTTGGACCATAATCGTCTCAAATAGAGACGGTTTTATTAATCGTCTTAGATTCAGATACAGTTTACTTTTATCCATCTTACCCATCTTAAATAGATATAGAACAAAGACGGAATCGGCACTTCTAGTGTTGTCACGGAATTTGAGACAATATAATTTGATGTGTCAGATCAGTCTAAAAACCATCTCAAATTGAGATGGGATTAGAGCTTCCTCAAATTTTCGTCCCTATCCGAGCATTTTCTGATAGTGCATGTGATTTACCATAAGGCGTTATGGCAAAACGGTTGAGTTTGTTGGCCGTATTGACTTTAAATGTTTTCTGCGTCCTAGGGATTTCATTAATCCCATGCAATTCAATTTCGTGGTGGCGTAGCATTATTTTCTCTATCATCAACTAATTATATGTTTTTGTGACAAAACATTGGCCGTGGGAAGGCGAAGACTTCGAGTTGGAGAGAGCTAATCCTAAAGCTAGCAAAGTTTGAAATTAAATAGGTCGTTGAGGTTAAGGCTTTGATCATGAGACGAGATGATTTCATCGTTTAGTTTGACCACCATTGTCCTGTTGAAAGCTCTCATTTATTCACATTTTTATTCGTTGTAAACTAATTTTCTGTTGTAATAATTTGGAAAGTAAAAAAATAGGAAATGAAAAAAGATTAGCACAAGACCAAACTATAAAAATTGTGTACAAAATCTTGGCAAACTGTTGAATTTTAGGTGTTTGATAATAGGAAGTTTTTGTTCATAGATATATATTTTAGTACAAATGTTTTATTTTGACTTTAAAAAATTTGTTGGAAGACTCCTTTTATCATCTTTTGTGATTTACTAGAAAATTTTCTTTTTCCATGCAATATTCGTAGTTTTGTATTTCTTACTCTCTATCGTTTCATTTAAAGTACTTTGAATTATGATTTCCTTTTATCTTCTCTCATATCTTTTCATTTATGTAAATGATGATAATCAATATATTTGATGCATTTCTATATTTAATTCATTAAGTTAAAATACTTACTGAAGTATTATAAGCATAACTCCGTAAGTACTTTCAACTTTGTAAAATAATAATTTTTAAACAAAGATAACATGATAAAAAAGTTATTGATAAGAGTATTTTAATTATTTTATTTGGCTTTCTATTTTATGTTTACCCAATAAAAACGTTAACTAAAGTATATTAGCGATTACACATATATAAAATTCATAATTTTTAACTTTCAAAATGTTAGTTATTACCTTGAATTTTATTGTAATGCTTTTTAAGATATTTATTAATAAATTTTGTGTTTTTTTTCCTTTTTTGTGAACTTAATACATGCTTTATTTTGTGTGATAATCTACATAAATTCAATAAAAATTATTAAATTATCATTTCACACAAGTATATCCAATATAGTTAACATGGTTAGCTTACACTTGAACTCAAATTAAATAGCTTATAAGAAAATAGTATGTTACTTTCATAAAATATATATATGTATGTATGTATTCACTTAGATATGGAATTAATTGTAGAGTTTGTTATCTATCACCTTAATCTTTTTCTTTGAATATTTTTAAAAATTGATATTACTGTACATAGCACGGGTTTTACACTAGTAATACATTATTTGAAAGAAGTTAGACCTTAATGGCCAATTTTAACCAAACAATGAGCTCTCAAAATTTTGGAGTAGTTTTATGTGTAAATTAATTGATCCATTATGAATTAATCTAGTTATTTTGTTGTCTCTATATGGCAGATAGGTATTTACCAAATCTAATTTACTCATTGAAATTATCTCAATACATTTTTAACTTAGTATATTAAATTTGATTAATAAAATTTATTAAATTTAATGCATATAATCTACATTAAGAAATAAAAAAATTTAAAAAGAAAAATTCAAATGCTAGGGACAAAACTGTCAAATTAGACAACCAAAAGGACCAGAAAAAAACAAGAAGCCAATAAAACCACGTCTTGGCCACCAGCACGCAGCAGTTGAGGGATTATTGAGCCTCAGAGGAGAAAGGAACAAGGAACTGAGGGTGGAGGGAGAATTCGGGGTTTCCTCAAGGGTGGTTGCCCCTCCCTCTAACCCCATGATTTTCCCTCGGCCCCTTCCGAAAACAACCCTTGTATACGAATGCACGCAGAGAAAGAACAGAGGGCGTCTTGTCCTACGGGTTCAAACTCTGTCGCAGCTGCTGCTGCCTTAGTTTCTCAGCGCCACCGCATCTTACACTGCAACAACAAATGCTGGTGATGATGATGATAATAATAATAATAATGATTGTTGTAGTTGTAAGGATCTAAACGAAGAGGCCGTGATGATAGTCCTGTTCATTCCTCTGAGCTGATGGTGTGAGGGCGAGAAGAGAAATCCGGCCCGTATCTTGGCGGGGCGACCCGGATGGCATGTGGTGTGTTACGTGCAACCGGCGGTGATTTCGTTTGTTTGCAGCCATGGCGCCGTCGGATTCTTTCGCCCCATTTCAGATCTGAGCCTCATTAACCAAAAATTCTTCTTCAATTTTACTTCGAAACTTTATTTTTTATGAAATTACTGTTGTGCCCATAGGCTAATATCAGGGGCAAAAAGTAAGGCTTCCCCTAATGTTAAATATACTGACAGACAAGGAATTGGAGGATGGAAAGCTCAGAGGAGGGGAAGGAGGGTTGCAGAGAGATATAGGAATTCTTCAAGGGTGGTTGCCCTTCTCTGTAAGCCCAGTGACTTCTTTCATGGACTAGTGGAAAAAAGAAAAAAATAAAAACCAACAACCCTTGAAAGCGATGATGGGAAATGATGTTGGCAAGTTTCGCCAAACACCCTCTTAAGCGTCACCGCTCTCTCACACGCACACACGCGTACGAGACTCTCTCTCTATCGTGAAGGGGCCGTGATGATGATTCTGCATCCCTCTGAGCTATGTGAATCGGGCACAGAGAAAGAAAGACCCGTACCTTGGCCGGGCAACCCTGATGGCATCTGGGTTTTGGGGGATGTGTACTCCTTGTCGGATGCAACCGGTGTTTTTGCAGCCATGGCGGGGTTTGCTTCCCTGAGCCTGATCTGTACCATAGATCTGAGCCTCTGTGCAGCTTCTCTTCGGCTTTTCTTTTCTTTTCTTTTTTCCTTAGTACGTATTTCTTGAATATATATATCTTTTATTTATTTTACTTATTCGGTGATTTGTCGTTGGCTGAATGGGTTCTTAAAAGTTGATTAATCGTCAAATGTAATAATATATGATGGCCAATTATAATTTGGAGCACTCCCAATCCCAACTCGAGTATTGGAATGGATTTTTCTTGAAGTTGAAAGAATCAAGTAAAGTTCACAATGGTAGACAATCAATGAATGGCCAGCTGGACGGCGTTGGATTGCGTCTGTCTTTTCAGGCAGATTTATGGATATAAGCCTAATTTTGTACTTCTTACTTTTGTCCTTTGACAAATAAAATTTTGCACTAAAATAAATAATTTTATTTTTAAATTTTTAATCCTTTAAGTTTCCTTATATTATATGCACAAGAAACTAACCATAAAAAAATCAAATAATATCACATTACTTATTGTTAGAAGAATATTTTTAATTATTAAAATTATCTTAATTTTATACTTTTAATTATTTAGAATTATTTTGTAGGTTAGTTTTAGAAAGATCCTGAAAGGGAAGAAAGAAAAAACAAGTGATAAAAATTAAGTTAAAGAAAAGAAAAGATGTTAGAGGGTAAGATAAACATAAAGGGATTACAGCAATGTAACTCAACGCAACAGTGGCAATTATTCTAGCGAGCAAATGCATTATATACAGTATCTATATGATATATTATTTGAAGAAAATGTTAACTTGCAATAGTAAATTTTAACCAAATAATAAGCTCTCAAAATTATGAGTGTTTTTTATTTTTAATATTAATTGTCCAATTATAAATCAATGTTGTAGTCTACATATGACACACACACATATATATAGGCATTTAAATTTATTTGACTCGTCTAAGATATCTCAATACATATTTAATTTATTAAATTTACTTAATAAAAATCTTTTATTTTGGTACAACAAATCTGTGTTAAGAAATAAAAAAAATCTTGAAAAAAAAATAAAAAACAGATGATAAAGAGGAAAAAAAATATGCTTTTATATCAAATTAAAATATTATATACTCGATAATTATTCAATATTATGTGTCAGATATTAATCCTCTAAATTTCGTACGTTGTGTGTTAGATGGCAAGAAAGTTGTCATAAAAAATCAAATGTCATTGCATAATTTAATGGTAGAAGAATAATTTCAATTATCAAAATTTTTGTAGTTTCTTAATTTTAATTATATTAGAATTATTTTTGGGTTGATTTTAAGAAAGAACACGGGACAGATGGGAGAACAGAAGTTAGAGACGAAGATTAAAAAAAAAAAAAAAAAAGGGATACAAGTTAGAGTGAATTTTCCACTCTCATAATGGTATATATGGTCCACCCATAACCCTTCATGCTTTTTAGCAACCACTCTCAACTCCTACTCCACCGTTTTCAAAGAAATATAGCCCCATCATAGTATTACACGATGGAGGTAGCCACTGGTGTCAGCTCCCCCCGAGTTGGGTTGTAACTTCGATTCAAATCCCTCTTCTTCTCGAACAAATCGAGTTCCTGCAATTGATTCCTGGCTAAGGCTAAAGCCGAGGGTGTGTTTACATTAGTTCCTTCCGACACTTCCAGATCGTTCGCGCCAACGATATAGCTTCTCTAAAGTGATCCTCGACCAGAGCAGAATGTAGTGGCTTTGATCACCTAAAAGACGAACATAATCGCCCATGGAAGATTAGATAGGGCACAGAGCTGGCGTGCAAAATGGCATTCCACTAGAATGTGTTTGAGAGTTTCTTCATTCTGATCACAGAGCTGGCAACCAGGACACACATCTCAGCCTCGGGCTCCTAAATTATGCATCGTCGGTAATATATTGTTCCCCAGTCTCCAGGCCAAAAAAACAGCCTTCTTAGGCGGTTTGATTCTCCCCAGAAATAACCTCGATTCTCTAACCTTGACACCACTTCCACCACGAACATTTATCCGCCTACCGACAGGAAGTTTCAATATTGAGTCCACATCTCCGGGAAGATAAAGGGAGCAAATTTTCTCAATTCTCCATTGACCAGCGTCTCTATCAACCAAATCTTACACGCGCAAATCCCTGAGATCGGAGGGGCGCGGTGTCATTGGCCTAAAGGTCCAAGGTCTGGGGAACCACCTATCCCGCCGGACACAAATTTTATCCCCTCGGCCCACCTTCTAGCGAAGGCCAGCAGCAAGAAGGTCCCGAGCTGCAACTATACTCCTGACAGAAGAAGAGCCCATCCCCATGCGCGCCGTGAGAAAATCTTCCTGGGGATAATATCGTGATTTGAGAACCAAACCCATTAAGCTACCTGGATGCTTTACAAGTCTCCACCCTTTCTTGGCTAACATCGCCAAATTAAAAGACTTGAGTTCCCGAAAACCAAGACCACCTTCCTTCATTTTACGGCATAGAGATTCCCAACTCTTCCAGTGAATTGGTCCGTCTCTTTTGTGTGCCACCAAAAATTAGCCATCATGGCATTCAATTCTTTGAGCAGCGAATCAGTTAGGAGAAGACGTGACATTGCATAGGTAGGGATGGATTGTAGAGTAGCTTTTGTTGGGATACTCATGCCAGCAAAAGAAACTAGCTTCTCTCGCCAACCGAGGACCCGGCACCACATTTTGTCTCTAATATTCCCAAAAGTTACAGATTTCATGCGAACACACACTGCTGCCAGCCCCAAGTAAGTCTGTGGTGAAGTTAGTTCCCAGCATATTCGCCAGTCTGGCCTGAGTTGTCGATTCGACATTTGGGTTGAAAGATGCCGAAGATTTTGAGAAATTTATGGCATGGGAATACAGTACTAGAGCCTGCTGTAAGGCCAATAAATCCCTCTTCGCTGCATGGCAGAATAAAAATGTATCATCTGCGAAGAAAAGATGGGAAAATTTGGGTGCCTTTCGAGCTAACTGAACCCCATGCAGCCGCTCCTGCTTCTCGTACTAATTCAATAAGGATGATAGCACCTCCACACAAATAATAAACAGATACAGTGACTTTGGGTCGCCCTGTCGTATTCCACGTTGTGGCTGCAAAGAACCGAAAGTGTTCTTATTCAATGTAAAAGAGTATCGCACACCACTCAAACATTTCAGGACAAGTTTAGTAAAAGAGCTATGGAAACCCATTTTTCTGAGAGCAACGCTAATGGAATTCCACTCCAATCCATCATAGGCTTTACACATGTCGAGTTTGATAGACTCTTTTTTTCACTTTCTTCACATGTGGGTTCAAAGGGCATGCCATCAAGTGGTCTTGGGTGCATAAAAATTGTGTGCTCCCAGTACCAACTAGATTAATAATAGTTTCACCAAAAAAATCTGTTCTGATCTGGAGTGTGCCAAGAGGAATTTGACCATTGATATTGTTCAGTGTCACTTCTCTTTCTACCACAAAATCCTCATTACTGGGTTCAATTTTTGCCTGATTGTCCATTTCGTCCATTTCCTCTTTTTCCAATTGGTCAGCCTTACCTTTGCATTTGTGGTTTAGACTCCACTTTCACCACAGCCAGAGCATTCACCTTTTCTGAATTCATTTGGTCACTTCTACAATGGCCTAGGCGATGATGGCTTTTATTGCACAACTTCACTGGAACTGCCACATGCTGTAAATTGGGTCCTTCGCTTTTCAAAGCTTCTAATTTAAACTCGTTAGTTTGAGCTAGTTTATAAGTTTGTTCAAGCATTTGTGGCTTGATCATTACTAAACTAAACTTGATTTCAAACATAACATAACTTAATTAAAACCAAACATAACTTAATTCTTGAGCGTTCTTTCATCTAACAAACCTAGGTTGCAGAGGGGACTTAGGCTGTACAGTCTCGATGAGTGTTTGGAGAGCTTCTCATCTCAAGTCGCTTGTACTTGCCACATGGTGTAAAAAGAATTCCATAAATAAGGTTTCATGTCCGTGCTACATCAATTTCTTACTTAATTTGAATAAATAAATATTAATTTATAATTTGTTTTATTTGATCAACTATAGAGATTTTGTTCATATACCACCACTTTAAAAATACCTTCCTCTCCAACACAAACCTATTTGTTCCCTCTGTAGTAAGAAGAGAATCGAGTTGAGTCGACTCAAAATAAATTTTAAACAATATTTATAACAAGACCCAATGATCAAATTCGAATTCTTGATCTTTCAATAATAAAAATGTATCTATTGATTACAATACCAGTAAAACGATTACTTATATTTTATATATTTTTTAAATTTTACTTATTTGATAAATTCATACAATAAAAATATAACATTAAAAATAAAAGAGACTCCAACTCGACCTCATCCTCTCCATAACTTGTTCAAGCTCACCTTTCAATCAATGACTTTAAGGTTGAACCATTGTTTGTTTCGAGATCCCAAAATAAAAACAAAACAAAGAATAAATACATATAATGAGGCTCAGATCTGTTGTTGGAACGGGCAAAGAGACAGCCACCGCGCCATGGCTGCGGAATCACCGGTTGCAGGCGATTGAAGGACAAGCCAAAAATGAATGCCCTCGCAACCGCCGGCCATCCGGGTCGCCCCGCCAAGATACGGGCGGGTTTGTCCGAATGCCCCAATTCATCAGCCCAGAAAGAGTGGAGGAAATCATCATCACAGCCCCAGTACTAATTATTATCATAATCCGCAGATGGATGCCGTAGTAGTCGGCGGCGGAAATGCGAAGGACTCAACACTTTCCTATAAATAAATAAAGAAAGAAAAGAAAGAAAACTGCGCACAAACATAACCAGAAAGAGCTGATCGCTGTTCCTTTAAGCTTCAAGGGCTGTTGAATTTTCCATTTTTGTTTTCTTCAAAAGAAGAATTGAAGAAATCATGGGGTTTAAACAGAGAGGGGTAACAACCCTTAAAAATTCCCACGTATATATGCTTTTATGTATAATTTCTGCAACCCTCATTCTTCCCCTTCTGAGCTGATCGATGCGCTTCGGTCTTGAATTGAATCTATATACAGAGGGAGGGTTCTTCAAGACATGCCGGGGTAGTGGAAGGATGAAACTCCACATTTGCCCCTTCGTTCACTGGGCGATTCTGATGACTGTTCCGCATATTGTGTGCAGTTGCGTGGCGAAAAAAGGGATAAGGCTGTTTTGGTCATTTCCCAAATTAAACAAATACGCAAATTTAATAGTATAAAATTAAAAATAAAGAAAAAAAAAGGGATACAAATATTCTTCTTATAAAATTAAAAATGCAATGAAAGATAAGCATCCAAAGTCCAAACACAGTCTACAGTTTACCCTGTGAATCAAAGGACAAAAGTAAGAAGATACAAAATTAGGCTTACATCCATAGATCAGCCTGAAAAGACAGACGCAATCCAACGCCGTCCAGCTGGCCATTTATTGATTGTCTTCCATTGTGAACTTTATTTGATTCTTTCAACTTCAAGAAAAATCCATTCCAATACTCGAGTTGGGATTGGGAGTGCTCCAAATTATAATTGGCCATCATATTACATTTGACGATTAATCAACTTTTAAGAACCCATTCAGCCAACGACAAATCACCGAATAAGTAAAATAAATAAAAGATATATATATTCAAGAAATACGTACTAAGGAAAAAAGAAAAAAAAAGAAAAGCCGAAGAGAAGCTGCACAGAGGCTCAGATCTATGGTACAGATCAGGCTCAGGGAAGCAAACCCCGCCATGGCTGCAAAAACACCGGTTGCATCCGACAAGGAGGACACATCCCCCAAAACCCAGATGCCATCAGGGTTGCCCGGCCAAGGTACGGGTCTTTCTTTCTCTGTGCCCGATTCACGTAGCTCAGAGGGATGCAGAATCATCATCACTGCCCCTTCACGAGAGAGAGAGAGAGAGAGAGAGAGAGAGAGAGAGAGTGTGTGTGTGCGTGTGAGAGAGCGGTGACGCTTAAGAGGGTGTTTGGCGAAACTTGCTAACATCATTTCCCATCATCGCTTTCAAGGGTTGTTGGTGTTTATCTTTTTTCCACTAGTCCATGAAAGAAGTCACTGGGCTTACAGAGAAGGGCAACCACCCTTGAAGAATTCCCATATCTCTCTGCAACCCTCCTTCCCCTCCTCTGAGCTTCCATCCTCCAATTCCTTGTCTGTCAGTATATTTAATATTAGGGGAAGCCTCACTTTTTGCCCCTGATATTAGCCGAAGGGCACAACAGTAATTTCATAAAAAAATAAAGTTTCAAAGTAAAATTGAAGAAGAATTTTTGGTTAATGAGGCTCAGATCTGAAATGGGGCGAAAGAATCCGACGGCGCCATGGCTGCAAACAAACGAAATCACCGCCGGTTGCACGTAACACACCACATGCCATCCGGGTCGCCCCGCCAAGATACGGGCCGGATTTCTCTTTTCGCCCTCACACCATCAGCTCAGAGGAATGAACAGGACTATCATCACGGCCTCTTCGTTTAGATCCTTACAACTACAACAATCATTATTATTATTATTATCATCATCATCACCAGCATTTGTTGTTGCAGTGTAAGATGCGGTGGCGCTGAGAAACTAAGGCAGCAGCAGCTGCGACAGAGTTTGAACCGTGGGACAAGACGCCCTCTGTTCTTTCTCTGCGTGCATTCGTATAAAAGGGTTGTTTTCGGAAGGCCGAGGGAAAATCATGGGGTGAGAGGGAGGGGCAACCACCCTTGAGGAAACCCCGAATT
Source organism: Avicennia marina (assembly GCA_019155195.1). Lineage (NCBI taxonomy): Eukaryota > Viridiplantae > Streptophyta > Magnoliopsida > Lamiales > Acanthaceae > Avicennia > Avicennia marina. Next base: position 2,819,722 of record CM032771.1, on the reverse strand, counting down.
CTCCCTCCACCCTCAGTTCCTTTGTTCCTTTCTCCTCTGAGGCTCAATAATCCCTCAACTGCTGCGTGCTGGTGGCAAAGACGTGGTTTTATTGGCTTCTTGTTTTTTTCTGGTCCTTTTGGTTGTCTAATTTGACAGTTTTGTCCCTAGCGTTGATGTTATTGTTTATGGTGCTGGAAATCGTGAAGGGCAGTCAATCGTCCAAAGCGTGCAGAATGTAAAAATAATAATGACTAATATAATGTGATTGAAATCACGTTACATTAGTATAGTATTGGAATTTATTTTCTCGTATGAGGATCTTAATGTAGCTCGGGTAAATAATTTTAGAAGTATAATTATGTTTAGTGCTGTAATTTTTAAGAAATTATTCATTTACATATTATTTCCTTTAGTTTAAATATATCTTATAAAAAATCTACTACTTGAATATAGCTTTATATTAAAAACAGTTTTAATCCAGCAAAAGATGAAATCAAACACAAATTTCTTAAAATATTATTTTCAATACATCGCTATACAACTGCAAATATCAAAACCCTCAAAATCTTTAGAGAGCATAAAACGATATGTAACGGATAAATCATTCATTTAAAGAAATATATATCACGATTGAAACACAGATGTGATATGTATGTGCGTGCGTATATATTCTATAAACATGGGCTCAAAAAAACTTTTGGACTTAAAAAGGAAATTCATCCACACACCCCTAAACTCTCTTTCTTTCCCAGGAGCTTTCAACACTGATCGTATACAAGTCATTAGTTTGGGAAACAAATTTTCGTAACATCAGCACCATTGAGGCCATTCCTAAATTCTCCCTGAATCTTAGAATCACAAGCAGCAACAAGACTCCAGCCCTGGAGCTTCACTTCCAAACATGTCTGCTTTGTGACATCTAGTGTGATCTAGCGAATTGTAACATACTCTATATATGATGTCGCGGAAAAAAGGAAGAAGTGATGCTGGTGCCCAATCAGCGGCCAGTACAATGCTACATTTCAAAGGTATCTATGTGTGTTTCTCAAGATTCAAAAACTCAGGTTAACAGCCGCACTGTGGCTATATATTTGTATAGTACATTAACGACATACAATTTAACCCACAACATGAGGGATGTTTAGACACATACAGATAACCGTGGTGATGATGTCCGTCACAAGAAAATTAAAGCATCCAACCAAACCTCATCCTCCTTGCATTCAATTGCCAGTCCACCTCCTTTTTCGTGCTGGACGCTCTGATTTGATTTCAGAATCTGGGTTATCAGCTTGGGCTGATGGCAAAGGTTCACTCTCCATTTTTTTTATGGGTATGGTGTCTTTCTCACTTGGCATAGGAAGTTTAAAACGCTCACTTCGCTTCTTCAACTTGGCAACCGTATCCAGGTGTTTGTCGTCCATCGCTTTTGAATTGGCATTATTCTTCTCAACACCAGTGTCTTTATCATCAGCTGAAAGCTGGGGCTTATCTTCTACAATTTTGGAAAGATCATCTGGAAGCTTACTAACCACGGAAGCACCCATACTGTTATATGTATCTAGATCTTTATTCTTCTTCATAGAAGAAGATGACATGGAGGTGACGCTAAAATCCCTCTCCTTATGGCTTGTCCAACGTTCCAACTTAGAGCGTCCCTTCCTTGACCCAGTCTGCTCGTCATCTGAGGAAGCCTCCTCTCCATGCTTTCTGGAAGACTGATGATGGGCATGGATATCATTCTCACCACCTTCTCGCTCAGTTCTGGCCCTCAAGTTCACCTGAAAACAGGGAGCAAGAGGGAAAACCATTAATAACTCTTCCAACTTAAAATCAAATGCTTTCATTCTGACATGCTTAAAATCCTCGGGTCTTGGAAAGAGAAAAATGGATAGAAGAAACAATGGGGCAAATGATGGATAGTACAGAATGTTAAATCTATAATTGGCTGGGAATACCTCGTGTTACATTCGTAGCAAACACAATTATAAAAAAAAATTGGCACTATCTTATCCATGATCATTTAGCAGATCAGCTATCCAGCTTTTGTTACCTTTTGCAAAAGTCAAGAATGAATTTGGGGGACCCATAGCCTCACCAGTACCGCTTAGGGGATTGCCACCCAAATATGTCATGCACAATTCTTAGCCCAACAAGTTACCTGATGAAGAGTTTAAATTACATGTAATTGACCCCAGCAGCACAGCCCAGGATCCAGATCCATGAATCTCAACAAGATAATTTGCACGTTAAAACAACTTTGAGAGGAGAGGGATACTGTGAAGTCCACGACAAAGCAAGAACAAAAAGCATGATCTAACATGATTGAATTGAGTAGAATATGAAATGAGATTTACAAAGTCAGTGACAATACTAGAACTAATAATTTCAAAAGGTTGTAAATTGTTTTATATTGTAATGGCCAGCCCTCGACACGAGATTTTTTGACATGTTTAAGAGACAATATCTTATAGTCTTTGTAGTATAAAGCAAATCAGATACTACATAATTTACATTCTCACGGAAATACAAGGATAGAATGACCAAGTTGTCAAAAAGGTTAAACTGTAAGAGAATAGATGAAAGACAAATAATCATAAATATGAAAGGCACCCTCATTGTTCAGATACGTATTTCTTCTCTGCAACCTAAGAACCTGGAACTCCGGTTTCATAATTTATTGGAAGTAAGGCTTGAACCGAGACTTTGAATTTGCCTGGCTAGTGAACATAATTGTTAAGTGTTTGTGGGAAAAATTAGATTACACTGCAAAGAGGTAAAAATAAACTTAATATAAACATATAGTTCAATGCCAAGCAGAAGCACGCATCTCTTCTAATACACTTTGTAAAAGAAGGAATCTGTACATCAAGTCAATCAACTTAAGAACAGGACTTATAATGGCTAGGACCTGGAATTAATCAAGCCAGACAAGATATTTACCAATGCAAAAAATAAATTTAGTAGGAACAAACCAACTAAAAGAAAGTCAAGTTAATTAGCAAACTTACATACATGACAAGCACACCTTTTTTCCCACCTTTTTTTTTTTGAGTCTGACAGCATAAACTAATATAATCCAGAACTCTCTCTTGGCATATATCTACGATTAAATTTGGGAACAAATAAAAAAAACAGTCAATAAATCACCAACCTGAAGATTGAATTTACATGTTAAGTATTTCCTCTGGACCCATGGTTTATATCAGCTTTTTGTATTGACCTGACTTTTTCCAAATGCAACGCCATGCAAATTGGCAAAATCTATGTTTGAAAGTTTCGAGAAAATAATGCTTCTTAACAAATTCTCTATTTCCAATTCAAAATGGCCTAAAAAATAAGCCAAACAGATTTGGCTACTGTTTTGAATTTGATAAAGGATAACTTTCTTCGCATCTGCTAGGTAAAACAAAGCCTTTTCACTACAACATTAGGCATAGTTGAAGAAAAACATTCTCTTCTAATTTTCAACAATAAGGGGAAAAGTGCAACTAGAAGTTGATAGTGTTGTGAAAATTTTCCTATAAGCATTAGTGAATCCCATTGTAAGAAGAAAAGACAAAGTACAAAATAATCACTTGAATTTAAATAGGGCCTTCCATTTTCTCTAGAGCTATGATTCTATGATATTAGTAAAACATTGACATGCTAAATGAAGAGAAATGGCTAAATGGGTATCATATTGGACGTGAGTCATTCTGCATGAAGTTTCATGACATCAGAAATCTACACAGCCTGGATTTCTAAACACCAATACATTATCACTGAAATATATCCATCCAACACCTCACTCGCTCTCGAGACATCACAATTTATTATTTATAGTCAGAAAAATACCTTCGTTTGTGAACTTTTCAAATTAAGAAACTCAATGGCAAAAGCAGTAGTCAATTAACTGAACACACACACCCAAATTTATTAAGGCAACTATCTTGTGTCTAGAAACAGTTAATTTCACAGCCATGACGATCAATAAATATAACCAATAATTTTGATTAAAATTTATATCAATCAATAAATAATGAAAATGGAGATCAATATTTGATTGCAAGAGTTACTTTAACAAATCAAAATATCTTTTACCCAGTTAAAGGGGGCCAAATGCAGACTGGAGAGAGAATAATTGTAACAGCAAAGTATCTTGCCATGCAAACCACTAAGGCAATCGCTAAGTTCAACTCACATGAATAGAACTCTGATGGTCCTATTTGCCTTAAATGTTAGTAGGAATGAAATATTCCTGGTGCAGTGGTGGGTTTAGTAGTGTTTGGGTAAATAATGCTTAAAAAAATCTTTGACAGCGCTCTTCAGCTATGTTGACATCAAAAACTGCATGAAAATTTTACATTCAAATGCGTCTCTCTCTCTCTCTTTATCTATAGCATCCCCCATTACCAGATAAATCAATAAACAAAAAAAAAAAAGGATAAAGGATAAGGTTGTGCAAGTTCACATACAAGCTACATTGAACAAATCAGTAAATCAGTAAATCAGAACCTATTTGGCTTTCATTTCCGGACATCCGGAAAATCATAATCACTGATAGTACAATTATAGCATCTTTTTACTCATTCATATAATGAGCATTCAGCTTCTAATTAACTTAAGCTTATACCCCCAGAGAAGCTTATGTCATTGGGTCCAAAGAAGTACATACCGTCTCACTTGTCTGCCCACTTTGGTCATCTTGATTCCTCTTAGCATGTCTCAAGGAACTCTGATCTCCAGTTTCAGATTCTTTGCTCTTTTTACTACCCTCCTTCTGTCTATGTTCCAGCAGCCTAGAAGTATCAGAAGCATAGACAACACGCTCATCGCTTGTGCCAGGTCTTCCATGTCTTGCTCTTTTTTCATCATCACTGACTTGATTCCCACGCACATAAACATCTTCGTGACCCCTATGCTGTGAAAAATTTTCATTTTCAACACGATCTCTTCTCCTGAGTTGATCAGTGTGACGGCCCACATCCTTTGGTTGGTATTCTCTTCCAGATGCTTTGTAATCGTCTCTCCCTCGTGAATGACTGATCCACGTTTTGTCTTCAGCAGTTCGGGCACTTCTCATGATTGGTCGTGTTTCCTCTCTTTCCCTCCTCGAGAGATTTTCTTCAAGTGATGGTTTAGATCTGTGCCATTCATCACGATCTCTCTGCCTCTCACCCCTATCTTTTTGAATTGATCCCTCTTGTTTTTGCCTGACATAATGCACATCATCATCTTTCGACTTGGTATGGTCATCTCTTTTCCGCTGATCAGAGCTATCATCTCTTTCTCTCTTCCTACGGCTGCTACCTTCTCTGTAATTATAGGTGACATCTTCTTTTTCAACATGTTCCCGACTTACTGCTGCCCCTTCTGTCCTTCTTCTGTTGTGAAGATCATCCACTTTTTCAGTACGATTTCTAAGATTATCATCCTTGTCTCTCTGTCTTGACCCCATATCTTGATCATGATTTGCCCCCCTCCAACTAACATTATCAAGCTGAGTTTTCATTCGTTCATCTTTTTCGCTTCGCTCGCTTTCTCTAACCTTGCCCCGGTTTCTGGAGCCAACTTCTCCACTATGCTCCCGTTTTCTTGTGTCTTCAACTCTAATCCTTCTTCCGTGAATATCTTCATCTCTCCTACGCCAGCTTCCTTCAGATATATCACTCTCCTTCCTCCTGTCTACACTCTCACTTTTCATGTGCCGATGATGTGAGGTGTTAGGATCACCACCTCTACGTGAACGAGAATCATCTCTTCCTTTTACAGCCACGTTGTGTCTTCCAGTTTCATCTCTCTCATGGCGACCTTTTCTATGCACATTATCCTCCTCTCCTGCTGGTCTCTTGGTGTTACCTGCACGAGGAGGATGCCTATCCTGAAGAACTTCATCTTCAAAACTGTCGTGGAACTTCCGGTGATCCTTACTACTCCCTGATATTGCTTTGCTGTTTTCGCTACTCCTCACAGCCTCTTCTCCATCATCATTTTCTTGAGACAGTTGTTCAACCCGTGAACTTATTTTTCCTTTATTTGTTGAATGCATTGATTTCCCATCTTCAAGGGCATCACTGGTTATCGCATCCACAGCCATTTCATCTCTTTCCATATCAAAACTTCTATCATCCATTACAGACTCTTCCTTCACATCATTCCCAACTGCTACAGCCTGATCTTCATCAGATCGGACAGGACAAGAAGATGTAAAAGGTGGATTTTGTTTACCACCTTCACTATTCAGTGATTCATTCTGGTCATCCGCAATCTGTTCTCTATTACTATTATTAGCAGTCCTCTTAGGCGACTTCACATGCCCTCTTCCTTTTGAAGACCTACAGTCATAGGATACATATTTAAAGTGCATCTGAGCATTTGCAAGGAAATGAAGCTCAAATATGAAGCATGGCAAACTCCAGGACTTCTTGCACATAGAATTGAGAAACATTGGCACACAACATCAATATTTCCAGAATTTGTGCTGATATTACAACTGTAGAGAAAGTTCTACCAGGTAAAAAGAGTTATATCAGAGTACAGAAAAGGAAACGAAAAAGAAACTACATACTTGGGTAATACAAAGACATAAATTTCAACATCTGGCAATTATATATGTCTAGTACAAAGACTACATCCAAAGTTCCTTCAACATGTTCAATGTCTGGGAGGCTTGTATATGATGGATGAAGTCAAATTGGAATAGATAAAAGAGAATAACATTTGCATGTGAAATAGACATAGAAATAATAATGTACCTCTCCTCATGACAAAAACTCATCTCCCTATCAGATTGCCGTTGCTCTTCTGAAGCAAAATGCAAACTATCCTCTCTTTCAGTCTCATCACCACTTACAGTGTTCTTAAGCAATGCTCTTCTAGCAACAAGTTCCCTCTTCTGACCCTTATAAGCATGTGAAGATCGATCAACATGCTCTGCATCATCTAGCTGAGGGTCATCATTTTCATCAACTCCTCCAAGATCCTCCTCTCCAGCCAGATCATTGTCTTGTTGCTCTGAAGTGTCATGATCATCTGTTGTACTGTGGCATATAATCTGTTTGCCAACAACATTACTTCTATGATTGAGATGCAATGAATGCTGCATATTAGCAACATGAATATATAGATTGATGCTTATGTAGAGAAGAGGTAACAACTGTTTACCTCAATGATGGCATCTGAATCGTGCATTCGGGGACGCCTGGTATCAATCGATGGCAAACGATCACCAGAACCAGTTTCCACAGGAATTGGTCTGCCTATTGGCTGATATCAAACCAAAGAAAACAGGTGAGCTGAAATATCTAAGAGAACACAATGATCCAAGGGTAAAAAACAGTAATCTCCCTCAAGTAATTCTTCCATTCACAGTTTCATTTTTATCAATTAAAACCCTATATTAATTAGAGGTTAATTGCAGCATCCAGTTTGTGTCATAGCATCTTCAGAATTGTTTTGTTCAGCTTACATCGTGTTGCAGAACTTAACAATCAGATTGAATCAGTATCGGGGGTAATTACCTTGACCAAGCCCAAGATTGAATGACATTAGATGCAATGAGCAAGCTTAAATAACTTTAACAGAGCAAGTGTACAAAACATTCTATAGAATTCTTAAAATCAAGCAAAGGCAACTTAAAAAGCCAAAATGTCAGTAGACAAGCTGCATATAACAGCATAAATACTTACAACAGGTGGCCGTCCGCGTCCACTTGCTCTTGCTAAATCGGTTGGACCAGCATCTGATTTTCCAGGATTTGCATTTCCAGGTGAAGCATCTTGGATGCCAACTGCTGCTGCAAGCTCAGGGGGGAGATCTGGATCATAATCCTAAGTTTGACAACAAAGGAAAAGGAGAGACCAAGTAAAGAAATTCATCAACACCTTCGGTGGAAAAGAAAGACAATAAGAAGTCCTTATGTCCAAAAATTGATGAGTAAACTGTAGCCAAATGCAGCACAACAATACATACAGACACGAGAAGCATAACGAATATGTAAGCGGAATAACGACAACCTTACCTGTTCTGCTCTCCCACTTTCATAAACACGAATCTTGCTTTGCATAGTTGTCTCAAGGCGTAGTTGTTCCTAGAGATTTCAAATTCACTTAATTTAGATTCCAGTTCCTTTGAGATAGAAAAAAATTTACATTCACTGTGACTCCGCAGATAATTCAACAACTAAGAGAAGATCTAACTTTGAAACTAAAACCTACCAGCTGTTTGCAGTAATCTTTCCAACTTTCCTCGTTCAAGCCAAAGTTGAAAAAATCTGATACATCTATTCCTGGAAGTTTCCAAGGTTTTTCTTCAAAACCATCAATATCAACTTCAAATATGGTCCTGAGAGTTAGAATATGAAAGAAACAAGGAGTAAATATTTCCGAATATTGTCAAATATTCTAACACTGAGGATAATATAAAACAAGGCATAATACCACAACATGAAAAAAAAGAAACTATCCACAGAAAGGCACATGTATTATCAATTAATCATCAGATAGATTATGTTTCACATCAAGGAAAGTTTTTTGGAAACAACCAAGAATTCAATGAAGAGACAAACGCAAGGAAGCACATATAAACAGCTGTCAGAATTGCTGAGATTTACAAAATGACAGAATTCAGATGATTGATATCATTGAGATGATATATTTTAATGCATTCAAACTCACAATTCGAAGCAGGGTGTTGAGGTTTCACAAATCATGTCTAACTCCAAATTCAACGTGTTCAGCTTGAATAATACCACCAACAAATTCTTGAAAAAATATGCAATAGAATCCAACTTTTTTAACAGCAGATGATAGTCCAGCATATCGCTGTTTGCAAGTACCATCTCAATTTTTGCCACCAACAGAACTTGAAAAAGTTCTTTTACAGTCACCCTTTGGGCACAAAATAACAGGTATAAACAACACCAATATCATACTGTGCATGGAGCAAGTTGTTGAATAATTATGTTAAGATCCTTATTCCATGCCAAATGAGGAATCACTTGAAACTGGTGTGTTGTATCCTCTAATCAAATTTTATCATATCTCAGACAATCCTTAATTGGATACTTCCCATGGTTAGAAAAGGAGAACATGGGATATTTTTTGGAAGTTGTATCTGTATTATATCAAAAGATTAATATAAAAGATAAAACTACTAAGTTTATAAAACTGCAAGTTTCCTTGTGTACTTACACGATCAGAACCTTTTCCATAATTCAATATGGAATCTGTAAGATTTCTACTAACATGTTTTGTGAGTTGCACATGCAAAATATGCAATTCAGATATGATCTTTGGTCTACAGTTCATAATTAAGATATAACTAGTAACAATGGCACACTATGAAAATTTTTAAATAATAATATATAACAATATATATAAATACACAATGAGCAAATTGATATATAGAGTAAATTTGAAGAAAAAATATTGAATTATATTAAAATATAATAAAAACGAAAAAATATAAAATATTAAAATAAAGGCATTATAGTAATTTAACAATGTGCAACCAATATTAAACTTTTAATCTTAATATATATATGTATAGCTAGATACGGAAAAGAAATGATTAGGACTTATAAAATAGATTTTTAATTCCATTCTTTAAATGTCATCAAGAGGAAAAACGAAAGGAGTTTTGGGGAACAAATTAACAGACCAATAGGAGTCTCCCCCATTCTTAAATAGTATAGATGTCGTTAAGAAGAAAAATGAAGGGTATTTTAGAGAATGAATTAAAAAACCAATAGAGGTCTCCCAATTCTTAAATAGTATAGATATATGAGCATATTAAATTAAAACCAGCAATTCCATCACCTATTTCAAAACTGCATCCCATGAGGTTAAACAAAGCAAGAAACGCTCACCATCTATTGAAACTACCATAAAAAGAAGAAAACCACATTCAATCACAAGAATACATTTATCTAACATTGTTAAAAAGAATTTTTAATTGATTTTAATGACAGGGACAAGCATACATAGGCAAAATCATATAAACAAAGCTGGAAAATAATAGCAGATAACCAAGAACACCGTGTCACTGCAATTACAGCTTTCAAGACTTATGTATTACCTCAATATAAAAACAAAATTTGTCTAAGTCTGTATTACCATACATGAGATAAAAATGCAATCAGTCTTGCAATCAGTCTATATGCATGACATGCGATTGATAACACAAAAAAATTCCAATTGCCAGGCAGAAAGCAATCTTCACAGCAAAGCTTCAAGCTTTAATGTAATTGCTTAAAAAAATTATTAGCATAAGTTTGAAAACGAGGTTGATTCCAATGGCTTGTTCCATCAGCTACACATCCTCCATTTGAAGATGAAAATTTGTTTGATGAGGTTCAAAGAACAATTGTAATCTTACTTATGTGATGGAAGAGTGAAATCCAGGCCACTTCCATAACCTCGTCCTGCTGTATTAGCACCCCAAGCAGACATTCCATATCCAGGATGAAACCCTTTTTGCATGGGGACAGCACCTTTTATTCCAGGTCTCCAATCACCTCTCCCACGTCCAGCTACAGCAGCCATGGCAACTGGTGGACGAACTTGAGCTTGGATGCCACCAGAAGTTACGGGAGCTGCTCCTGGTGTTGGCGCCACACCAGGTCTCACATACTAAGCAGTTGATAAAGATTAAAAAAATCAAAGTTAAGAGGAAAGAAAAATAGAAAGAAAAAGCCTCACAACATATATTCATATCCAGAAGCATTTATTAAATACATTGGCAAGGTAGCACATGCAAATTGACTCAGCAAATAGCAGTCATTTTAGACAAAGCATTCAAAGAAGAGATGTAGAAGAGAAACTAGCCAATCAGTAAAGTAAGCCACTAAAGTAATAGACTGAGAAGAAATAAACAAATTTGTTTCCACAATAATGGCTGGTTAGAATAATTTTTAAGAACAGAGCTAAGGTCAAGATCAGTAAAAAATGCTGTTCATGCAAATTATAGTTTGAAAATAGATCAGCCTTACAGTATCCCTCGTAAGATGTTACTCAAGAGAGATAAGGATGAACAAGATACCATGTTTAATGAGCTTGATAAGAATCATCTAAGATTATAAATAGTAACATATAAACTATATTTTCTTTATGTTAGCAATATGTGTATATGTGTATGGTGTAGATAAATAGTAACTCAACCTTTCCCTGCCTCCAAACAAAATCTCAAACCTTGCGCTGCCTTTGCAGTCAAATGACATGCCATTAGTCTTTAGTAAACATTTTAGTTTAAAATGCTGCAGGGTCAGAAGGGTAAAATGATTTTAAGGATTCCCATGAGCATAATTATACATGAACTGATAATGACACGCTTCTAAATTAGTCATGGCTCTCTAGCCCACCATGGCTGCAGCACAAATGAAACCAAGTAGCAGGATATTGGAAATGCCTAATAACATTCATGATTGAAGAAACCCAATTTATCATTCTTAAGGAACAAAAGTAGTATTATGAAAGAATGACGTCCAAAGATTGGAGATGTTGATCATTCTGCTTTTGCTTGTATTACTCTTGCCAGTTTGTCATGTCAGTTAATTCAGATTAAGAATAATTATCCACTGAGAAATGCTCCTGATAGAGGAAGAATGTGAAAGTTCAGTTGTATTACATGCCCATAAACTTGAAAGAAACAAATTATTTGGTTGTAGCCGGATAAGTGCCGAGTTCCATTGCTCTTCAAGTCAAAAACAACTTTTTAAACCGTCTCCATTAGCATTGCAGATGTATAAGTTCTTTTTCTCCCTCTTTAAGAAAACAGTAGCATTCAGAATTCAACCTATTCAGAATCAGCATAACAAACCTCCCAACAAAAACAAATTCCAAAAGCAAAATAACTAACTCCATTATCAAGTGAGAGATTAGTCAGTACAGTTTATTATGCCACCATCACAAACAGAGGCTAAACTAAAAACAGTACACATCAATTTTAGTTTCACTTGTACCCAGAATTCTAACTATATAACAATTACAATGGCAGCTAGAATCCAATGTACAATTGAAGTTCTCACCAAACAAGAAGCTGACCTTGAACTGCGAATGGAATGGGTGATGGTACATGTGATTGCTGTACCCAATTTTTGGCTGCACTGTTGGTGGAGCAACATTTCCTCCACCACTTGCCTTAGCAGCATCGCCCAACTCCTTCTTCTCCCCATCAGCTCCAGATCCCCCTTCCTCACCACCCCACTCTTGCTCATCCATCATCTGCTGGTGGTGATGGTGGTGGCTTGCATCACCATTATCGGCAACTATCACCAAGGGTTCGCCATCCTCGTCATCTTCATCATCCACCCCTGGCATCCGCTCCATCCCCATTGGTCCATTGTTGTCATTTAAAACTATCTGCAAATCGTCTTCACTCTCCTCACTCTCCCACTCATCCTCAAAATTTGAAACCCCGCGATTCTCCATTCTCCCTGAGAGTCCTGGAATCATCTGTTCTGCATCCATTTCTCCAACCGCACTTTGGCCAATGAAATTGACCGTATTTTCATTTCGCTCGGCTGAACTATACACGTTTTCATTTTTGTCTTTAAAGTTAGTGCCTTCCCCGACCAAATCATCGTCTTTGTTGTCCCTCTCTTCCACCACGATATTAAGATCGTCCTCCTCCATGAAATCCACTCCCCCAGACCTCTTTCCGGGTAATTTCTCCAAACCCTTACCTCCAAAGTCAGAACCATCCCCCCCTCCAATTCTCGAAGCCTCTAAATTCGAATCCGCGCCCAAATCAAACCCCGCCCGTTCGGGCCGGGCCCCCGATCCCGGTAGGGTTTTTTCTTGAATTGGGGCGTTCAATTTCAAGCCGATAGCGGAATTGGAATTAGAATTCGAAAACGAATTCTTCGCACCGGAAGCCCCGTACAAAATCTCCTCGTCGTCGCTGTTAACGTTATCGATCGGGCGGCTCTGAAACTGCGCGGGGGCAACAGCTCCCCCCGGCCGAGACTGAACCGACGTCTCGAGGGGACGGAGTACATCTGTGTAAAGATCCCCGAACTCATCGTCGTCCTCCATATGCGAGTTTTGCACACAGAAAAAAATGGGTTTTGAGCAAAGACCAGAGCTAGGAGAGACCGTGAGAATAGATGCACACGCACATCGGCAGAGGAGGAGATACAGCGTGCATGTGCAATTGGACTGATGACCTAAGGGAACAGCGTTGGGGAATTTACCATATTGTACTTGATTTCAAAAGATCTGCTTTGCTTGTAATTAAATCATTGGTTGTGTTTGTTTATATTTTTTAATATGTATTTTTAAACAATATATAAAATTAGAGAAAAAATTAAAATTTAAAATGTATAATAATTATGTTACATATTATTGAGATCTATGAAGCAAAAATAACATAGCTATTATCTTTCTATCTATGACATTGGACACTTTTATTATTAAAAATTTATTTACAAAATCAACTATATTCCTTTAATATAGTCTTTTAATTTATACTTTTCTCCATAATATTAATTCTAAGGCATTGACAATAACTACTCTTACTCTCAAACTAGAATTGCAAAACTATCTTTAATCATCTTTTTTTATTCTTTTTTTGTTTATTTTCAACGTCTTGTGATATATTTTATTTTTCCATGTACTTCTTTATCATCAATCTTGCTTCCATTTCTCATTTTTTCTTTTCAACTTTTTTGTATACTCTTTAGATGTGTTATTACAGGTAATGTTCATGTCTTGTTAATTATCAAATATATTTTTTTCACCTTTTGATTTCTAAAATTTCATTTACCAAATTAAAACTATTCTTTTACATGTAGGGTGATTGGGCCTGGTTAAGTAATTTATTTATTTTACTTAAAAGGATAAAAGCCTATGATAAACAATAAATCCGATACAAAATTATCAAAATCCTAGACAAATAATCCAATCTACTTAGATGTGATAAAATAATTCTAATTATTTGACTCATTTGACATTTTATTAAAAGACATTTCTATCTCTTAATATAATTATCACTAATATTTTCATAATATTTAAAATTAAGTATAATTTTGTGATATTAATAAGTCTGGAAAATAATTATAATTAACAATAATTTAGTTTTGTTGAATAAATATCACATTGAATCATATAATTGATATTACTATATTGATTTGTGAGGAAATAAATAAAAGATATATAGTTTTTTAAAAAACTTTTTGAAGTAGTGGTATTTTAGCTAAACAAAAATAGTTACATTAAACAATTTAACTTAGTAAATATATTATTAAATTATCATATAATTAATTTATCATTCAAAATAACCTTTAGGATTTTAGTCCTGTCAAGTAAAGTATATATAGGGGTGGCAATTTCTAATATGACCTAAGTTAACACAAAATTAATTGGTTTGGATTGAACTTTTGCAGGTGCAGATTGAAATTAGGTAGAACTCATGAACCTCAAAAGAAAAATGAATCAATTTTATGTTATCCGATGGGTTGACCCGTAAACCTACTTATATATTTAAAATAATTTAATAAATATTTTATTAACTATTTTTTATTTTATAATATTCTTAAGTTAATAACTATATAAATAGAAAACTAATTAAGTTAATTGCTAAAAGCAACTATGTGAAAATCTAATTCTAAATGTTTTATTAAACTAAATCCTATGTCTACATTCTCAAATTCATTTTTCAATTTGAGTATTAGAATTTATAGCACTGTCCATATTCCACATTGACACCTAAACAAGTTTGACGGCTCTATTTAGATTGCCTCATTCCTTTTTCTTCTTCTTTCTTTTCTTTATTTGCATTATTATATATTTTTTCTTAAAGGTTAATTCAGTAAAGTTTAAAATGAAAAGAAAATAGAAAACTTAAAACTTAGAATGCATCTAGAATTACCTTTTGAAAAATAGTTTTAAAACTAGAAGAAAAAAATTTAGAGTGTAAAAATCTATTTCTAACTTTATTTTGATCAAAATAACTTTTTTTTTGTCAAGGGTTGGCCAATTAGATCCAAATGACTTGTAAAATTAGCAGATGGGGTTCAGGTCAAAAAACTAAACTGTGAAAATAAACGAATTAGGTTCGAATTGATGAATTTATGTATAATATCTACCTCTCAACTCGACCCGCTAATCTAACTTGTTGCCACCCCTAACGAAACATGCCCTTAACCTATTCTTTTCATCTATAATGATACGAAAGTATCCTTATGCGATGGTCAAATATAACCTCATCCTTATCCTTAATACAAAAAAGTCTAGTGTCAAGCAAGCCAAGCTCACTCACATAAGTAACTAAAAAGTGAACTTAGGAGGATGAATGCCTAAATTCCCTAGGATAAAGTTGGTGGATCTAGGCATGAATTAGATAAATGGTGTATCATCACTAAAGCTATGTATTTTATGGGCTATTACTTGTGATTGTGTGCTCATGGATGGTCACCATAAGTAATTCCCATGATTGTATAAATATAAATATGGCGAAGTTGAAGTAGCATAAGAGTATCTCGGTATTATTCAAAATATGATTATTCTCTTAACCTATAAGCATAAGGTAATTGATTGAACCTAATAATAAATCTTCCATCTTTGTCTTTTGTTCTACTTTTTATATATTTTAGTACAAGATTCAAAACAAAATTGCTTCCTTAGTTTCAAACCACCTAGTCTGGTGCTGTTTGTAAGAATTATTTGATAAGAATATATGTAATCTTTCTTCCGAGCTACACTAGTTTTTGCATGAAACAGATCCTGATTCACACTGTTCTCCATCTTCTAAAGTGCACTTTGCAGTGGGGCGATTACAAACTATGATTAATAAAGTACTACAAGCAACTCTCTTAGAGGAACCATAGAGTAAAAGGTCCTTAAAGGGGAGTACCAAGGAACAATCCACCTATGCTTTTGAAACAAAATGATTAAGTAATTCTAGAATTGGATGAAAGAGAGGACAACAAACAACCTTCTTGTGGAGAAGCACTCTTTGAAAGTTACTAGGTATAGAGATGAAGGGTAGAAAAGTGAAACATTGCCAGGAGGCCATTCCCTTTTTGGAGAAAGTGTTGATTGACCCCCCTCCCTAATAAAGCCTATGAAGTTAGTATGCCAAAATATAATGGCATTTCCATGTCTCTTGGAATACTTATTTGAGTTCAAATATTAGGGCTTGCTCCATCAAGGATACAGATAGAGTAAAATATTGAGTTTTCTTTACCACTTTAGGAGGAATTGCTCACATATGGTAGTATTATCAAACACTTTGATGACTTTGTTGCACTTTTTTTGCATTAGTTTACAAGTAAGACCCATATCTTTGCTTAATATCAAACAAAAGGAAGACAAGCCTTTATAGGATTATGTCAAGATGTTCACAAGGTGCACCTTTAATATACCATAAGCTACCCATGAGGTTTTTGCTAATGCTTTTGTATAGGAACTAAAGGATGGGGGATTTTTCGATCTCAAAACACCAATAAAAAACCTTGCCAAATCACTAGTACAAGCCAAAAAGTATGCTAATGTGAAAGAAGCTTGAAGGAAAGAAGTGAAAAGAGAAAGAAAGTTCAAGCTACTAAAAGGCATTGTCTAAAGGATAATTCAATTAAAGTTGAGCCAAAAGGTGCTCGATAACCTGAAGAAATGCTCTATCACCCATGCCATTAAAGGTGAGCAAAGAGCATATCCTTAATACATATTAAGATTTGGATTAGTTTAGATGGTCCTTTAGTTATCATGCTGCCTAGAAGGCCAGTGGAAATGTGAGCATTGAAAGTTTCATAATAGATATAGACACACTATGGATGATTGTTAAAAATTAAAAAGATAGGTGGAAGCTTTAATTCAAAAGGTGATCCTTCAAGAATTCCTAGAGGACTAAGGTAATGCAAACAAAGCTAAGCCCTCGACTACCATAGAATAAAAGAAGGCTTATCAATGTTATTCTCGATCGTTTAGAAGGTGAGCTCTCCAACCAAGCCAGAAGCCTTATAATTGGGATGTAATGGTGGCAAAAGGATAAAAATGGAAGGAAATGTTTAGAGAAAACTCTAGATCCCTAATATTTAATTTTTAATTGATGGCCTCAAAGGAGTTGTTGTTCCCCACTATGATATTCTGGTAATCACTTTTAGCCTTACATAAGTCTCAACTTGTTACTCTAAGGCAAGGGATTACTAAGACCAAAATTATTTAATAATTTATAGTAAAGTCTAAGGATGTTACAAAGTTGAGCTCGAATACTCGACAAATGTTTGAATTTGAAATCAAATTAGAATTTAAGTTAAATAATAAAATTGTGTTTAAAAATTGACTAAATTCAAATTCGATTTCAATTGGACTTTAAAGTAATGTCCAGCATAATTGAGCCTACATTGAGTAATTTGTTTTGTCAACAACCCCATTAAAGCTAATGAAATGTCACATTTATGAGGTCTCGCCTATTCACATGGTAATGAAATCCCTAATGGAGAGGAAAATAGATCTTGCGAGAGGGGATTAGTTAGCTACTTTGGTTTTTGATATTGTTAGAAGGTTTGAACTAGGAAAGACTGTTAAGTGGGTAGGTAAATCAATTAAGCCAACCCCAAGAGGTATGGAACTTATTGAAGAATTATTGGGAATAGAGTTATTGTTTGAAAATCCATATCCTATCACTAAGTTGAATTCTAACTCACAGAATACATGGAAAACACAAATTAGCTCCCAAAGGAAAAACACTGATATGTTTGCCTTTTCATCCAATAACTCAATTATAGTACATTTTTTTTTTTGTGGAAGAGATCCACTTAAATGTGAACTGTACTGGAAAGCTAGTGAAGCAGAAGTTGAAGTTATTCACCTGCCAAATGATGGAGGTCACGATGATAGAAATTAAGAAGTTGTTAAAAGTGGGATAGATTCAAGAATAGCAATTTCTTCAATGGTTGGACAATGTGGTTATAGTGCCAAAACTTGAGGTAAATTGGCAAATATGTGTCAACTTTTAATTTGAAAAAGGCTTGCATGAAAGATTGCTAGCTACTATCAAGGATAAACAACATGTTAATACTATGGTGGGGAATGAATAGTCGACTATGATGAATGTTTTTTAAGGATACCACCAAATTACCTTAGCTTGAGAGGATAATAATTGAGTCTGCTTTATCACACATTTTCGAACTTATTCATATTGGATCATGCCTTTTGGGTTGAAAAATGCTGGAGTCATATACTAAATGTTGGTTGATATTTAAAGACCAGATTATAATAAATATGAAATTTTATGTAAATAACAGGTTAGTCAAGTCCTAAGGGAAGGAAAATCACATTAAAGACTTATGAGAGAAATATGAGACACTCAATAGATGCATTATGAGACTAAATTCAAGAAAATGAACCTTTGGAACCACATGAGACAAGTTTTCTCAATTTCATGATAACTTAGTAGGACATTAGGACTAACCTAAAAATATATAAGGCATTCAAGAAGAGCCCAATCCAAGCATTGTGTCACTAGTAAATGGATTGACAGATGGATACCTACACTCGGCCACTTTCATGTAAAGCAAATAGTAGCATTTTATTTTTCAAAATGTTGAGAAAAGTTAGGAAATTCAAGTTGGATGATGAGTGCTAGCATGCTTTTGAGGAATTAAAAGATTATCTTGAGAAGCTTCCTATGTTGAAAAAAATTAACTCTTAGAAGAGGACTGTATTTATCTAGTTGTATCCAGTCCAAAAACTCTAGTCCATACTTTCTTGCTCATCCCATAACTGTTCTTATTAACCATCTTTGAGAATAGATACTCGGCTTGACCAAGGCTTCCAAGAGGATGATCAAATAAGCAGTGCAATTAAGGGATTTCAACATTTTTTTTCCAGATCCACAATTAAAGCTCAAGTTTTAGCAGGTTTTTTAGTTGAATTGAAATCCAAGGGTATTTGAATTTTGTATGAGAATAGATTGTCATTACACCAAAGGAATGAATTGGGAATAATTTTATTTAGTCTTGAGAATGAGGTATGGGAATATGTCTTGAAGTTAAAGCCTTATATCCAAAAATGAACGTGAGTATGAGACCTTGATATGCGAATTAAGAATAGCTTATTAGAGTGGGGCAAAAAAAATTATTATCCGTATAAACTCCCAATTGGTATACAAACAACTTAAATGAAAATTTGTTTGAGAAGCGCAAAGAAAAGAATATGTGAAGAAATCTTAGGATGTCGGTGACAAGTTTAAAGAGTCACAAGTGGTGCAAATATTTTATAAGATAATATTAAGGTCGACTCGTTAGCTAAGTTGTGTATAATGGTTGTAATAGACCAACCTAAGAAGGTAACTATAGAGTTTGTGAAAAGGTCTCCAATAGGTAGAGAAGTAATAACCATAGACCAAGTAAATTGAAGAGAGCTCATAATTAGTTACCATAGTGACCAACCTGTTGATCAAAGAACCTAAGCCTAGGCTACTTGATTTGTAATAATCAATGAAAGTCTTTATTAAGAGGATATCTTAAGCCAATTATGAAATGCTTAGGAAAAGATGAGGCTATGTATGTGCTAAGAGAATATCATGATCATTGTTACTAAAGCTACATTAGCGAGGCCACCCTAGCATGGAAGATTTTCATGCTTGTTATTTTTGGACTATGTTGAAAGTTGATACCATTAACTATATCTAAAAGTGCCCCAAATGTTAGGTGCATGGAAATGTGTCACATATACCTACTAAAAATGTCAACTTATCGGTGTGGCCTCAATCTTTCACCAAATAGGGATAAACATTATGTGGTTCCTCTCCTGGCCTCAAGCTAGCAAAAGTTTTTATTAGTAGCAATTAACTATTTTAGAAAAAGAGTAGAGGTTGAGTCCCTTTCCAAAATTATAAAACTATAGGAATTTAATTTTTATTGTAAAATATAATATGCTGGTGTGGTATACCTTGGGAACTCATCTCAAATAACAAGAAGAAATTACAATGAAAGAAGATCATAAACCATCTCTCACTCTATAACAAGTGAGTCATTTTATAACTCAATTAACAGACCAAAGTGGTATTGCCGATGGAAATAAAGAAGAAATGCTATTATTTCCTCAATTGTGATGCTGTGGATAATTAGGAAAAGTAGAAAAAGAATCTAGATTAGGTGGAAAAAACAATAGAAGCAACTTGAATCTTGAATTTGAGGTATTGGTAGAGAATCACTCACCACTCCCTAATTCAACCAGAAAGTTAATTCTTTGATGCCTTAAGGAGGGTGCACTAGGCCTTTAATGAAACAAGTAATTAAAAATCATGGAAAATTAGAGCTTACATCTAAAAACACCTTCTATTTTGTAGAAGTTCTATCTAAAAGAACATATAGGCCGAAACACATAAAAGGTAGCATGAACTCTTAGTCTATCTAAGAGGTTGAAGCCTCAGTATGGATTAAGATATGGTAAGTAGCATGAACTCTTAGTCTATCTAAGAGGTCTACTTGAGAACTTAAATCCCAATACCATTAAAACTTGAAATTTTTGTCAATCTGAAAGGCTAAAACCTGAGTACAAACAGAATTATGAACTTTAGGCTTGCTAAAGAGGTTAAAACCTATATATGATTAAGACATGAGATCTTAGTTTGTCCAAGATCCAGAAACCCATTTATGATTAGGGCATGATTTGTCAATTGACCTAAAAGGCTAAAAGTATAAGCTCTTAGTCTATCTAAGAGGCTAAAGTTCAAATATAATTAACGACAATCTCTTGATTTGCCTGAGAGACTAGATCTCGTATATCATTTGGTTATGGGTCTCTAAATTGCTCAAGAGGTTGAAGCCAACATAACTATTATTAAGGCATGTGCTCTTAGTTTATATTTGAGAGACTAAAACTACATGTCTGGAGAAGCAAATGAGGCTTCGGTCTCAAATAAAATTTATGGGCCCTTACTCAACATCATAATATGTATTGAAAAAAAATTAAAGAAAAAGAAAAGATAAAGAATAAAATCACATCATCAACACCCAAAAGGAAATTAGCCAGAACTTTATTAATAAGTGTTTTCCTTTAATTAAATTAGAAGAATATGTAGAAAAAAAAGGATAAAAGAGAAAATAGAAAGAGAACAAGGGAAAGCCCTCCATGCTAATGTATACCTTTCTAAGACGAGTGACTTTCAGAGGCAAGATGATTAGAAAAAGATCTAGTAGATAGTTGACTTTGATGGTGAAGGGAATTAGGTGGTAAATTTTATAGTTTATTGGTCTCTTCCACAATCACAATCTATTTCTCTTCCACCAAATCTTAAAGGCCACCTAGGGAATGCTCCTGAGACCGATTCCTTCAGTTAGAGAATCAAGACCATACCATAGCTATTTACAAGTGACTTGCAAGTATCAAAGCCATGGAAGTTATAAGTTGCTACTCTATTTGCCAATTTTTGATTGAAATCATTTGAAACCTTATACTCAGCCAACCTTTTTCTCTTGAAGTCATTTAAGAATTTTCATCCCTCCATCGTCCCAATAAAATTGCAAACTTTTGTACCTCGAGCTTTAGCACAAGTTGCCTCTAAATTCTCTGAGTAAAAGTGTGTGATGGCTTTTACTTTGTTTTCCAATACACTACACTTTTCCCACAGGTTAACATTTTGTGAAGAAAGGAACTCAACCTTTGCCCTCATTTAGGAATGTTCATATCTAATCTTGGAAAGCTCCTCTCAGCTTCTTTCTCGTTGGGTTTTTCATGACTAGGTTTCCTTGTCAACCCTACTCTTTTGCTTAAGTACCTTAGCATAGTTAGCATGACCTTAAGTCGTCTTCCATTATTACATGACTGAATACTAAAATTATCAACAAGTATTTAAGCGAAATTGGAAGAAAGAAAGTTAATGTGCACATACTATAACTTGGAGGTGGGCCAATTTGTTCAACATCTCCTCGTCCCTAAGCTAAGATGACAATTCCT
The DNA here is from genome assembly GCA_019155195.1 of Avicennia marina. NCBI lineage: Eukaryota > Viridiplantae > Streptophyta > Magnoliopsida > Lamiales > Acanthaceae > Avicennia > Avicennia marina. Next base: position 2,797,856 of record CM032771.1, on the reverse strand, counting down.
TAATATAAATAATCACCTCTCATTAGAAGAATTCTCAAGCCATATTTGAATTTAGGGTCATGGATGACCCAACCATGAAGAAGGTACTTGAAGTCCTAAGGGAGAGGTTGGCTAGAACTTCAAAACCTTTAACCTTGGGTGGCAAAGAACTCTACCTAAATTGAAAAGATTGCTTTTTCTAAGAGATGAAAAAGATAACCCTAAAAAATCCATTGGTTGACTTGATGATGCCTCAAACAAAATTTGAATTGGCGTTTGAGGAACAAGATGCCTACTAAGTAGTAGTAGATGGAAAAGTGTCCTTAATCTTAGTGGATTTCATCTATATCTTAGTTAGCCACCTTTGCACTATTGCCTTCATGATATTCTCCATCCTTAATTTCTTTATTAAAGAGAAAAGGTACAAAAGAAGTAGTGTCAAATACAACCAAAATGAGGACTCACTATCTAGCAGTTAAATCTCAAACTTGATCTTGACAAGTCTTTTTTTGTTTTGTATTCTTGGGGTGACTAGAAAGTCAATCCTTTATTGTAGGGAAAACCCCAACCCCTAAGTCCTTTTAGATAAAAAAAAAAAATCTTTCTTCTAATATTTATTAAGGAAAAAAAGGTCAAAAGGAAATGGAGGCCCCTCTTAAAGGTGAGATAGAATGCAAATTTTTTCTAAAGACCTCAATCTAAAGGTATGATAAAATAAATTATCCCTCAGCTATATACCTAATTCTCAACAAAGATTATGAAATAGTGCTTAAATTTAGGATGAGGGCAAGTTAGGTTGAGAGAGAGAGAGAGAGAGAACAATTTGATGCTAAGGGAAAAAGGATAGCATAGTTGGGATGAATCCCAAATGTGGATAAAATATCTTCGAATGACATCTTACACCTATTACAAATGACTTCATAAAAAGAAGGATGTTGGGTTTTTAAATGATTTGAGGTAGAAATTTTCAAACTTTAAATCATCCACCAACATAAAATATGTTATGTAAAACATAATCCAAACCCATTCTATTTTCACCATTTAACACACACAAAACTATATATACAAGAATGCAGTTAAATTGTACTATTTAGAATCGTATTCTAATTTAAGTGAACTCGTCATCCTTAATCATGGCTATCAAATCCTGACATCTAGTTCGTCTCTACATAATTAAAATGTAAACAAGTGCCTCTGACACCTCTGTAAACTCTGTCGTGAAGCTCTAATTCAAAAATCTTTTGGGCAAGGGGACATTTGAACAATAAAGAGCAGCAAATGGACAACTATAGAACTTTTCTCTTTCTTGCTTAGGAGGGTGGGCTAAATTTCTTTAATTTTGTGATTGTATGTGGTTTGAAACTCTACCAAATTTATTTATTTTCAAGGTACAACCTCCTACACTTAGTAGGATTCTTATCTTTATGTACGGCACCTAGGGCACACATGGCAATACCATACATGGCATGGACTCTATGGGCTTTCTATATGAACATTTAATTATTTTAGCCCAAAGCTTATTAATTATTAATCTCATTAATAATTAAAGGCCACCTGTGTCTTGTCCTTTAATTTTATTAACCTTGTTAATTATATTAAAAGCCCACTATGTTTCTAATTAATAATCCTATCATTAACAAGTACAATAGAAAATCTATTTAGCCCAATCTAATTACAACTAAATTCATTCCTCCCCGAGACTTCTCAAGCCTAATCATATATTTTTCGTTCCAACCTTATGTATGTGACTTTTTAAGTTCATTTTTAATTGATAATGAACATAGCTTGAAAGATATTGATAGCATCTAATTTATGGCCCATACCATAGCCAATTAAGATGAATGGATCACAAGGCCACTCCCATTCGTGAATATAATGCAGTATATGCCTTTTGTCTTACTTTATCCCAATCAAGTGAAAATCATGAATTTAATCAAACTCATTGGCTCAATCATATGACTAATTAATGTTGCCTCATGAGACTAATGTTCTACCAAAAACTACTTTTTGATTATATGCTACCTTGGCTAAGGATTTTCATCTTATGGAATATTAATTGTATAGGACAAATGTCTTACTCACTTATAAGAGGACAACATACACATGCCTCTACATGCACCTGGATAATGATATGTTAAGCTTGTGACTCTATCTCATACTAAGATAGATGTTAGTCCTTAATATCTAATAATATGTTGACTATCATGTGTATAAAACAATCATGTCGTCTCAAGTCTAAGACTGACATACACTTAACACAATTAAGAAGTAAAACAATGACAACAGAGAGTGAATTCTGAGTGAATTATAACTTTTTCAGACTCCAAGAACCTATTGTTTTTACATTAAGAATAAGGACACCTAATTTTGAAACCATCTATGTAATTGTGTTACTACCTTACCCATTTAACAAAATCATTAACACTAATCGTGAATTCCCAAACTAAGTCTCGAATATTAGGGAGGTTTTAGTTATACAAGCCAAAATAAAACTGCAAATTAAACATAAACTTCATAGACTACATAAGAGAAAAAGTGCCTCATAACATAAATATACAAAAATTTAACATGCGCAATCAACCACAAATACCCCTACAAATTACTAGATTTTACATAATATATTAACTCACCAAAGTAGGCAAAATCTAAATAGAGAAAAACATTAGCTATGTATGTACATACAACTCATTTCAAACCCAACAACACACTAATATCCAAAAATTGGAAAGATAGCTCAGAAATTTGCAAGATCCCTTGGAGAATAAATTGGAAGCTTCTACCACTATTTTGGGATCGATATTGGGCTGCTCCAGGGTGAAAGAGACTCTAAAAATGCGTTTGATGAGCTCTGAGTTTGAAATAAAATACACAAAATTGGGATAGCTTTGAAATGACAACAAAAAATATTCCAAAACTTGGAACGACTTCTTGCTATCATTCTAAAATGTGGAATGGATCTGAAATGCTATTCCAAATTTGGAACGACTATACAATACTGTTCCAGATTGTGGAACAAAATGGCTTCTGGAAAGTGTTCTAGATTTGGAATGATTTTTTAAATACCATTCTAGATGTGGAATAGCTTTTGGGCACCATTCTAGATTTAGAACGGCATTAAGTAAGCCATTACAAAATTGGAATAACTTCTAAAATCATCCTCAGTTTGGAACAGGTTGTTATACGTGCTTGAGTTTTGAATCGATTTGGAATGGGTTGTTATACATGCTTGAGTTTGGAATAGATTTGTAACGACTTTTCTGTGTCACAACATTTTCATTCTAAATCAATACCAAAACCGTTTCAAATTGGAATGGAATAAAGAATGGCTTTTAAGCAGTCCCAATTTGGGCATTTTCTAGTACAATCGTTAGTGTCTCTTTTTACATTTTTATTTTCCACTATATTTAATATATTTTAATTTTTAAATATTTTCTTATAATCCATTTTACTTCTTTTTCTCATTTTTTCTTTTAAGTTGTTTTGTATATTTTAAATTTTAGATATTTTTATTTTTGTTATTATAAATAATGGGCATATCTTTTTAATTATCAAATATAATTTTTAAAATTTGATGTGAATTTATAATAACATTGTAGTAATTAATACAAAAAAATTTTATTCATATAATTTTATGCATGAAATAATTTTATTTAATTGTACCAGCAATGGATATGCTGAAACACTAGTCTATATATTTAACATTTGTCGCTAAGGAAACCTGGTTGTGTAAAATTCAATTACCATAATTCCCATTATTATTTACATTTTCCCTCTAGTTTCTTGGTTTTTTTTCTTTAAGTTATTTCCTTTTATCTATTTTAACTTTTATCTCTAATTTCTTTCTATTCATCACTCTTTTATCATGTTTGAATTTTTCTAATACTTACCATATTATTTAAGACTTCATTCCTTATAACAGCCACATTTTGGTCTTTTAATATTTCACCATGTATACTTTTAATGTCTCAATTTTTCAATTAATACCTACTAACCCCCAACATTGCTTTTCAAATTTGAATGGTGAGTTAACAGCTTTTATTTTTTAATCACTTTTATATTTTAAACTTTCACTAATTCATTTTTAATTATCAAAACACTAAATTTATTTATCTTTTTCACACACACATATACAGATGTTATATAAGAATAATATAAAAATTTATTTTCAATGTAATTTTGTATTTGTTTTTTTTTTGAGAAAATTATGATGTAAACTTTTGATATTTATATTAAAGTTTAAACAAAATAGGTTCAATATTTGTATATATCCCATCTTAAATTACTACAAAAATTTTATTACATCCATAAATTAGTTTTTTTCAATAAGAACGGATTTCTAGTATTGTATTATGACTCCACTAATTACATTAAAATTAATAAAAGTGAACTTTATGATTATTTATGTTTAAAATTAATGATATACTATTACTACAGCACAAAATAGATAGATGGTGGTTCAAGAATGACATTTTTGCAATTATGGTATTTTTATTATTAAAGTTTTGCATTAAATTAATCATAAATAATATTTAAATCAATCGAGTAATTTTGAAGCAATACAATTGTAGAAACTAGAAACTGATGCAAATGAGTTATTTTTAAAGAAGTCCATCTCCCTTTACCACAAAATTTTTGTTGGTAATATGATGTGTGTGAGTGTGTGAAGATTTATTTATATATGAGGATAAAATTAATCAAATAGGCCAATCATGCTATAAAAGGGACTATTTATTTTAATGTTATAAAAATAAAGAAATAGTTAAAAAATATTTTGTTTTAAATTAAAATTCCAAAATTTAGATAATAAAGTGAACTTTCAAATTTTTCTATATTTTTATTTTAATATTACATATAAATGTGTGTGTGTGTGTGTGTTAAAAAATTTAAGTAAATTAGCTAATCACGTTGTATATTTTTTAAATTCTATATAAATTGGTTTATTAATTTTAATATTATAAAAATAAAATGTTATTTTTAGCTTGAAAAATAATATTTGTTGTAAAATAAAATTTAAAAATTTAGCTTCAAAAAAGTTTGGTTTTATAAAATTTTGTTTGTTTTTCATTTAACATTTTCTAATTTATGGTTTTGACTTATTTTTAAGTTTTTCTTTATTATATTTTAGATGCTGTACCCATTATCAATATTTTTTTAATACTTTAAAATAAAGTAAGCTACAAATATATGATTAATATTATAAGTTTGATTTAAAAATAAAATATTGGAAACTAATTTTAAGATTATAATTCTGAATTTTGGTTTTGTTTTAAGGCCAGTATGCGTGTCTGTGTGTATTAAATTTGTTGCTTTATTAAAATATAATTAATATAATTAATATTCGTATAGTACTTTTATTAAATTTAATTTAATTTAAAATTGAAGAATATTGTATTCATAAAACACGTAGTTTCTCACATAGACATTATTATTTTGTGTAAATTACGATTGTCGGAAGTGATACGTTCTTACCTTTGTATTCCTGCCGTAAGGATTGACTATACTTCATAATTCTTTTAATGAAAATCAATATTTATGTATCGGATCAATATAATCATAATATATTTCATGTTAAATATTTATAATAAACTACAGAGTATAGATCTAATATACCACAAAAATATGTTTGTATTAGTTCTTGTTTCTTGCAGATATTTATTGAAGTTTCAAAATTAGTTGAAGAAGAGAAGTTAGTCACTGGGATAAGTGCATTTTTTATACAGTCAAATTAATCATATAATTGATCTTTAAGTTGCTAGAATCCCTAATTTGCATGTATTTTAGTTAAATTTCTATATCCTTTGTGTTTACATCATTTTCTGTTTTGTTGGAAAACATTTGTGCAACATATCGCTCTCCGTACGTGTAAAAAAAAGTCGGCAAGAATCCCATGAGAATCAGAAGCCAAAACTCAAAGCAAAGTGACAGATTAAGGCGCTTGCTGACAAAACACAGCTTATGCTCAAGAACACTACAATCGTGGAAAGAACTCTGAGAGAAGTAAGATTTTCATGTTACAGACAAGAAATTCAAAATATACCAAAAGAGGTTATTCACTACTTCAGACAAATTTGAGAATCCGTCTGCTGTTGCAGGCGAAATTAAATAAATATTCGCTGGTGCAGACAATGAGAAGGAAACATCCACAACTGCGAATGAATCGAATGATGTTACTGTGCCCAACAACAGATACCCAACAGCAGATGAGAGTGGAGTGAGGACCAACTCAACTTGTTGGCCAAGGAGAGAGAGGTTGGATCACCGTGCATCTTGTTGCTGCAGATTAGATCGCTGTTCACAATCTGCTGCTGTGGATGCATGATGGAATTCATTTGTTAGAGCGGATGAATTAGATACAAAGCCGTTGGGGCTGAGATGATTCGAGCAAAGTTTTGTGGTCTAGTTTTTGAGGGAACTCGACAAAGGGAATGGATTGCCTGCTAATCCAAGTAGTAAGGGATCTTCCAAAACCTCATATAAGCATCTGGGGATTGTTTTATCTTCCTTGTTCTATTTATTAATTTAGAGGCCTGAATGTCTTTAACACCTGCCTAACGCATACTAGATTTTTAGACACAAGATTGTAATTGTGGTAAGTATTGTTGGAATTAATTGTTGGGTGTTTTGTGAGAAGTAATTGTTTTAGTACCATTGATTTTTTGTCACCTAAGATGTGCCCGTGTAGAACACAATTTCTTAATGCACTTGTTTGGTCAATTTTACCTTATCATCTTTGAGCGGCATTTACTAGCGGCTCTTTCATGACTTGCATAATTGAACAGCTTAGATTATGAGTAAGCAAGATATTTTTATCTTTTTCTTAGATCTAAGCTAACCCGTACTACTTATCTTTGATTCAACTCAACTTCATTTTCGTGTCTCAAACGTGATAGGCAATCGTTCATCTATCTTTTATGTAGTATACTCTATGTGGATACGATATTCTTATTCATTAAAGGTACTGTGATAGATCTTATGTTCTTACAAATGACAAATTTTTGTGAGATTAGTTGTCAAGATCATCTTTTAGCACGATCATCAGTAAATCATAAGGAAATACGTACTATCTAATTGGGTTTTTAAAGATAAACCGAGTGCTAATATGCAAACTCAATAACATTAATAATGTGTGATCTTATGTCTCTTCATTATCTTGAGTCTTTAGTACGAAATTAATAACAATAGCTCTCATAAACCATTTATTAAGAAATATGAAATTATGTTAAATATCTCAATTATGGATCATGATTTCATAATGAAATTATTCAATTAGGGTATAATATTGTACTATGTTGTTGTACCATATTTTACGATTCTTTTCTGTATATTATGTCACATTATAAACTTTATCTAACTATTTGTTGCTAACTTTTATTCATGAAAAATTCAGAAAAAGAGCAATAAAGTAAGGTACAGCATTTAGTGCACGCGAAGAACAAAGAGCCTAGGAAATATCTTATTTGACCCTGAGATTGAAAGATTACTGCATAGAAGAGTTTGCGAAAGAAAATTAAACATGGAAACAAGACAAGAAAGAGCTGGAGCTGTCCGGGTACAGACACAACTAGTGGCGAATCCAATTTTTTCAGGAATTTTGAGGTTAATCGTAAATGCCAACAAATTTGAACTTAAACTTGCGCTGGTGTGCGTGGTGCCACAAAATCAATTGGGAGGGTCAGCAATTCAAGATCCAAATGCACACTTGGTGCTGTTTCTAGATCTTGAACGCAGTTAAATTAAATTGGGTCATAGAAGATGCCATTAGTTTCCAATTATTCTCATTTTCCTTATGTTTAGAGTTTAGGAAAATACTACCTGCAAGCCAAAACAATCCAAGGACAAAATCTGAAACTTTTAAATAGCAAGATTTGGGAGAGATTCAAAGATCTACTCAAAAATGCCCACAACACAACTATTCTAAATGGCTGCAAATACATCTGTTCTATAATGGGATAAACATACACAAACAATTATTGATGGCACAGCTGGTGGAAGTTTAATGTGGAAAACTGCTGAAGAAGCAAATGAGCTATTGGAAGAAATGATGTTAAATGCCTAGCAATGACTTGTGGAACGAAAAACTTATTGGACAGTTTCTACAATTAATGATACAGGACAAATCAACACTCTAAATTCAAAAATTGAACCATCATTTTAGTTAAATAGTATTTCTGTCATTGCTGTCTTACAAGAATTGGGAGTTAAAATTGGAGGAAATGATGAGATGAAGCAAGTAAATTTCCTGCAATGGAATTTTCAACAGAAGTTTCAAGGGACCCTCACGCACCAACATACAATCCTAGTTGGAGAAACTATTCAAACTTCTCATCAAGAACAGTAATGAACAAAAACTTGCCTACAGTCTCCAACCTGGAAATTCGTTTCAACCCATCTCTCGGCAGCAAAACTTGGAATGATCATTGGTAGAAATGGATAGTGATGTGAGTAATTGTGGTGTGAGTTCTCAATGTTCGGTGTAGTTCCCCTTGATAGCCAGTTATAGTAAAACATAGGGCCTAATCGTAACATATATACTATGTGCAATTGTTATAGGCCTTTAGACTAGCCACCCATCCTAGCTCGGCCCCCCAAGCTATAATAGCCGCCCAGCCTAGTTTAGCGGCTGTCAGAGTGACCGCCCTATGGTCGGGGTTATTTTTGGTGAATTGTGATGTGGAGTCACATCAAATAGCATGTTGAAACAAGTAAATCAAGATAACCAAGCCCACTTCAAGAATATGGAATACCAGTTGGCCGAAAATAAAAGAAAAAACAAACAATTCCCCAATGACGCTGAAATCAAACCATGAGAACTAAGTGGTGAATGCAGATAAAGCACTGACTGACCCCAAGTTGCTGAAACCCTACCCTGATTCTTGGACTGTTTTGTCATTCTTCTGATGAGATGTTTGAGAACAACTTAAACGCATTCGATGAAATTCAATTTCACTAAAAATTTTGATTGTAAATGCAGAAATTCAATTTTACTGAAAAAGTTTCATCCGGTATTGCGCATGATTAGTCTGAATTATGTGTTGCTGCAGATAACCCTTGACCTTGATCTGCTCCAGCCTAAAAATATTCAAATACACCAACAGTCGCAAATGCGATAGCAGATGAATGGGATAGATAAAGAGAAAGAAGATGCAGGGAAAGTTTAAAAGGTACAAACTCTTTCTCTTAAATTCATCGAAAATAGCAGCAGAAACACTTTGAACAAAATATCATGGGAACTCAAGTTCTTCGAAGGATTGTGCTTTGATTGGGAAAAAAAAATCGAGAATTTTTGTTAATTATGAAAAAGAACTGTGCGGAGGAACCACAACGAATATTTTTGAAAATTTTTGAAATTTTAGGGTTCTTGTTGTTTCATTAGTTAAAATTCCTTGCATGATCTTTAATTTAATGTTAAGGGTAACTGTTGTTGATGGATATTTTTTTGTTTAACTGAGAGATTTTGGTTAAATGAAGATGATGGTGTGTGATGCTCGAAAGTTGTGATTTTTTTATTATTTTTTTTAAGCTTTGCAACTCTCTAATCTGGTATAAGCTTAATTGTAAGCTCTTGTGCACTGTTAAATTGAAAATAAATAATTACTTGAACGAAATGACGAACAGACCCAAAATATTTTGAGATTTAAGCAATCCTGATAAAATAATTGTAAGAATTGAGAAGGACACTAAGAAGCATAGGGACTATTGAATTCTTTGCATGGATTTTGTGTGAAAATGTTGGAATCTGAATTGAAGATTAGTGAAATGGTTAAAGGATTAAATGGTGAACTATTTCTTAGAAAATATTAATATTCAGAGTAGCTGGAATTGATATAACTTGCTTTCTGACTGTACGATGAGATTCGACAATACATTGTTGACGCTTAATTGTCGACATGTATTTCTCTGACTCGATAGGAGCATGATAAGTGAAGGAATTTTTGTACTTTTCAAAACGTTCTAATTGTTGATGGAGATTGAACTAAAATGAAGGCTATATTTGCATGCAAAATATTGCTATGCCGTTCATTGAAACATGTAGATCTGAGGTGTGCTATAACATAATGAATATTTTTCATGAGTTGGTAGTCGAGAAATGACACATAAAGGGTGCCCGTTGGTAACATGCTTATTCTGCTATGTGTTGGTATTTAGAATCTGCTTGACGATGGTATCTAAAATCTGCTTGTAGTCTGACCGAAACGTTTGTCTTGAGAAATGATTATCCTTATTTGAATATACTTGATTGGTGTATATTTTACAAGTACTTTCGAGATCTAGATTGGCATAGCAGAACAATCATTCCACGCCCTACCAGCCCAGTTTCTTGGAGATTGATCAAAGAGTTTTCACCAATGCCCATCACACTACGGAGAAGATCGCATATGTGAGGAGCATGTGGATTTACTATTTCAATAGAGCTATTAATGAGATTTCTACATACCAGACAAAATGATGCCTGAGGAATTGGTTCCTCGGATATGTTTAGGAGTGGGTTTTAATATGGTGGCTACGGCTTTGTGCCCTGATGGAGGAGTACTTTGGGAGAAAACTAGGAAGGGGGACGCTAATATTGTGTTTAGGGCAGACCGGGATGCAATGACAATCAATTGTGACTATGAGTTCCTATCATTCATGGGATAGTCACTGGTGATGTAGGTCCTAAAAATTGAAAAACAAGAAAAAAATAATAATAAGATGGCGGCACTGGAGTCATTAACGACTCGAACACCACACTCCTCTAACATGGAGGAGAATGTGGTAGGAGATGGGCACGGACACACAAAGGAGTAGAGATAGTTGTGAGACACTGCAAGTGTGGCGTGATGCTATTTTGATATTTTGAGAAATTATTAGGGTGAGGAAAAGATAAAAAAAATTATGAGAATTATTTTAGAAGTAATAAAATAATAAGGATTTATTTGAGGTGTTTTTTGAAAAACATTTGAATACTACTATTTTAATTTTAACTCTTTTTTTGTACTGTCTCTAGAAGATTTCTAGAGAAATCCTTCTCTTATACTTCTACTTATTTAGTAGTAAAAAAATTTCAAAACTTATCCTATGAACATAGTCTATTAAAAGGTGAACCGCGTTAAAATTTTGTATAATTATTTATTGCTCATATTTATTTACTGTTTATTCAGTCTTGCCCAGTAGTTAGTGGCTCTTTTGCCCGACACTTTGTGGCTAAACCACCCAACGAATTGTGGTATATCTTTCTTTGATATTTTTGCTATGCAATTATTATTGACAAGTATTTCAGTTTGTCAGTGTTTGATTATGTAGGATATTTGGTAACAAGATTGAAAATTTATATTTGTAACTAGCTAGGAGCCCAACAACTAGTATCAAAGCCTTAATATCTAGTTAAAAATCATAAGAACAAGAACGAACAAAATGATCACTTTGAATAGTACAAATTACCATATATGGAGAAGTAAAATGAAAGACCTCCTATATGCGGTGAAAATGAATTTGCCAGTGTTATATGTTGCTAAACCAGAAAGCAAGTCAAACGAGAAATGGAAATTTGTGCATATGCAGGTGTGTAGTTTTATTCAACAATTTATCCAGGATAATGCATACAACCACATTTATAATGAGATTCATGTATGAACTTTGTGGAACAAGTTAGAATTGTTGTATGCCTCCAAAATTAGCAACAATAAATTGTTTTATTTGACAAAATTGGTCTAAATAAAGTATAAGGAGGGTATGTTGATGGTAGATCACCTATATAATTTGCAAGGAGTTATGGTGCAATTGTCAAGGATGGGCATAAAGTTTGATGATGGGGTGCTCGTTTTGTTGGTGCTAACCTCCCTACCAAAGTCATGGGAGACTTTGAAGATTTTGCTCACGAATTCTGTACCAAATGGTATGGTGAGCATGGAATTTGTTAAAAGTATAATCTGAACGAAGAGATAAGAAGATCACAAGGTACTTCTTCATCACAATAGGACATCTTGGATGCAAATTTCAAGGGGAGATATTAGTCTAGAGATCCAAACTAAGGGATAGGAATAGAAAAAGGTCAAACAAATATGCTAAAGACAGGTGCCATTATTGTAAGAAAAAGAGGTCATATATAGAGATTTCTTTGGAAATTCAAAATTGACTAAAAGAAAAATGAAGGTCAAGACAATAGTAGTGATGATGAACTAACAAGTGTTGCTAATGGATTCAATCTCATCTATGATGATGATATTGTCAATCTTACTACCCAAGAGACTAGTTGGGCAATTGACAGTGGTGCTACCATTCACGCAACATTTCAAAAGGAATTCTTCTCATCATATACTCTTAAAGATTTTGGTGTAATGAGGATGGAAAATGAGAAATTTTCAAAAGTTGCAAGTATGAGAGATGTGTGTTTCAAGACGAAGAATGTTAGACATATTTTAGGCACACACCTAAATTTAATTTCAACAGGCTGGTTGGATGATGAAGGTTTTTGCAACACCTTCTTTAATGACCATTGAAAGCTCACTAAAGGATTGCTGGTGGTGGCTAGAGGGAAAAGGAACATGAATATACCTTATGCAAGCTAAACTTGCCCAAGATGCAGTCAATGTAGTGGAGAATGATAGTGTCATTGACCTGTGGCACAACACTGGTTGGATCATATGAGTGATAAGAGCAGGATCTGTTTGGTGACAGGCCTGTAGTTGATTACTTTAACAATAGTATAAAGACAAGTTAGAAATGATACTAAAGGTGATCAGCCAGAGATAGGCGATTGATATGCTCTCATGTTAGAGGGTTCTGAGGATGGTGGTGTTCATGATCAACAACCATCTTAAAGGGGTTCTTTAGTGATAAGAAGATCTACTAAATTAGAAAATGCTCTACTAGATATCCTAAAGATTAGTATGTGTTATTGATCTAAAGGGGAGGACCAAGAAGCTTTAAAGAAACTTTGTTAGATGAACACTAAGTAAGCTATGCAAGAAGTTCATGTATAAAGAATTTTAAGCTAATAAAGTTGTCATAGGATAAGAAGGCTTTGATGAATAGGTGAATGTTTAAGCTGGCTGAATATAGTTTTCAACCACAGTTTAAAGCCAAGAAAGATGTTAAGAGACTTAGTCAAAGGAAAAGAATAGACTTTGATAAAATTTTCTCATTAATGGTGAAGATGACTTATAGTTGGACAATATCAAGAGTTAGCAGCAACACTGATGTGTTCTCCATTTGTCGAGAGGGAAAGATTTGATGTGGGTTCTTTTAAATAAGGCCCACATCATTAAAATTTGAAAAAAATAATAAAAAAAAGGGATGGGTGGTGGAGTCCATGTCACACTTCTCTATATATTGAAAAGAATGTGGGTAGAAGATGGGGATGGGCAAATGAGTGAAGAGAGAGTTGTGAAGTTTTGCAGTAATAGCATGATGCTATTTTAATGCGTTGAGAAATTATTAGAGTGAGGAGGGGATAAAAGAAAATTATGAGAATTTTTTTGAGAATGACAAAATAAGGAAAATTTATTTGGAATGTTTTTGGGGAATATTTGAGTATCACTATTTTATTTTTAACTCTTTTTTTGTGTTACCTCTAGAAGGTTTATGGAGATGTTCCTCTCTTTTACTTCTACTTGTTTAGTAGTAAAACAATTTTAGAACCTGGCTTGTATACGTAACTCATTAAAGGGTAAATCATGTTAAATTTTGTATCATTATTTATTGCCAGTGTTTATTTGCTATTTATTCCCTTCTTAGTCGATATTTAGTAGCTCTTTTGCTTTACGCTTTATGGCTAATTAGCCCAACAAACTATGTCTCTTTTGCCCGACAAATAGTAGCTTACCTTTCTTTAATGTTTTTATTGTACAATTATTATTGACATGTATTTCAATTTGTTAGTGTTTGGCTTTGTGAGACATTTAGTAACAAGATTAAAAATTTATATTTGTAACGAGCTAGGGGCCAACAATTAGTTCATTGGTGAACTTTAAGTAGCTAGTGTCGATTAAGTTACAAGTTGTATCTCATAGCAGGAATGAGTCATTTTCCCACGCCTATCTCACTAGGCATTGATGTCTTTAGGCTAGGGTAACTGTAGACCCCATGGAATTAGATGCCACCATTGCCTCTCCTTTCACTTTAGCTATGTTAGATCCACTAGAAAAATGAGATGCACACAGAAGCATAGGATAAAGAAATGATAGTGGTGGAGGTGTTATGAGTTCATAAAGGGATAATGGGTTGGAAAGATGAGCCACGGGCTTTGGCTGGCTCAGCTTATTAAGCAAATGAGAAAGCATAGGGTATATTTAAATAAATAGATTGAGGCGATTTAGTTTCAAAATGAGGCTAAACAGCAACAACCTACTAAGATGTAAGCATACCATGGTAGAGCATTTCAAGCACAGCTTGGATTTGTATAAGCACAGAGCTGAGCTAGTTGGTAGAAATACTCAATATCCTATCTCAAGGATGAATGAAATGAGTCACTAATTGTGCAGTGTGAGTATATGAGGTGTATTCCAGGTTAACATAAGGTGATGAATTCCTATCTTGCATACATATGAGGAAATCGATAGATACTCATATATTACTTTGCAACATACGTGGACTCACATGCCTGACTTGACCCACCCAGGACATAGGGAGATTTTACAAGGAGCTGAAGGACCTATCAAACCCATCTACATCCTTTGTGCCACTCTCCAAATGCCTCACTTGATCACTGACTATAGTACCATTTAGTTCTTATTTCTTGATTCCATCTTGTGATATATGACTTCAAAATAAAACCTTTACGGTGATTACCCTCACTGCCAATGTTGCTCTCTTATTTTTGCTAATATTTCATTGATATTTGAATTTAGGTCAACTATATGATATTGATATATTTGATGAGTTGAATTGAGATTTTGTGAATGTGATTCTAATGAATTTTTAGTATGTGCTTATGGTAGGACTTTGTCTTAGTTAAATATAATATTTTATCATAATTACATTATTGCCTCAATTTTATCATGCTTTTAGCCTCGTTAGTTCTTATCTTTAAGCACAAAAGTTACCCTGTGCATAAAAAGGTTATAGGCTCATGAAATTTTTGATGTTGGAGTCATTAGCTTTAAGAATGTAATATCCTAGTTCTAACAGATTAACTTATGTTTTGAAAAAAGGAAAATAGGTAGAAAATTATTTGGACCTTCCTCTAGAAAAACAAATGAGATAAAAACAAGGATGAAAGGGGAATTGAAAAAGGAAAATGAGCTCAATAGAATTTATTCCACTAATTCAAATTGCTTAATAATTGGGGATTTAAAACAATGATTGAATCAAGAGTAGACTTCTATTTTAAGTGTAAGTTGTAAGTTGAGTAACCAAGTCTACCCATCACCAATATTCAATCTCACTTATAAAGACTCACAACTATTTCAAAAAAGGAATGAGAGCTCCACAAGCTCTGAAGTGTGGAAGAAAAAGAAAAGAAAACTAATAGAATAATTTCAATGATTCTACCTACAATTATTACAAAGAAGCAACCTTTGTTTAAAATTAGTAAGTTCCTTTGTCTAATGACTTCAGAACTTAGTAAGAGCCTACCCTTAGACAAGGATACAAGCACACACATGGAAACCCTTTTCTTTCTCTACAAGTTGTCTAAAAATATGAACCTCAAATTCTCCTACACTATGTAGTATAAATTAAGCAAAAGAGCTTATGATAGAGATAGATGAAAAAAATAGTTAGATACTTTCTTTTTTGTTTTGCTAGGGACTAGCTAAAACTTAAGTACAGAGAATATGATGACCATATGTTTATGTAGTCAAATTAATCAAATAATTGACGTAAAAGTTTATATAATCCCCAGATTTTTGAATATTTTATTTAAATTCCTATATTCTTAGTGTATATATATATTATTTTCTATGTTTTGGTAAATATTTTTGCAAAATACCGCTTTCCATACAAATTCAAGGAAAGTAAACAAAAATACTTGAGAATCAAAGGCCAAAACTTAAAGGAAAGTGATGGATTAAAGGCTCTCGACGATGAAACATTATTTATGCCAAAAGATATTACACATGGTAAGAATTTCGAGAGAAGTAAGACTGTCATGCTTTGAACTAGAGATTCAGAATATCCGTAATCAAACAAAGCTATCTACTCTCACAAATAAATTAGAGAATCTATCTGCTAATGCGGATGAAACTAAATAAATATCCGTTAGAGCAAATACGTTAAGGAAATATCCATTAGTGTAGATAATGAGAAGAAAACATTCACAATTGAGGACGAGTTGAATGAATTAATATGCACAACAGTAGATACCCTACAGTAGATGAGAGAAGAGTAGGGACCAGGTTAACTTGTTGGGCAAGGAAAGGAAAACCTATCACCACTTAACTTGCCACGGCTGATTAGTCATTCTCCTCGATTTTCTACCGTAGATACGTGATGGAATTCATCCCTTAGATGAGATGAACTAGGGATTAAGGTAGTTGAGAGCCTATAAATAGGGTTGCTCCATTCAGTTTGGTAACCTTTCTCAGTAGCTTTTGAGCCATTTTTCTTGATATTTAAATTCCGAGAGTAAGAGATTCTTAGGGTAACGATTTGTGGTTTGGTTTCTAGAAACGCTTGAACAAGGAAATGGGAGACACACATATCCATGTAGCAAGGAAGGAATCTTCCCAAATTTTGTATAATTGACTCAAGATTTTTCTATCTATTAAATTAGGGAATAAAATATCTTTGATCTAATAGTGAGAATCTTGCCTAACACATATTTTGTGCTAGATTTTTGGTTACCAGTTTGTAATTATGGTAAGTATTATCAGGAATAAATTATTGGGCATTTTGTGAGAAGTGATATTTAAAATATCTTTATTTTGTCGATCACTTGGCACATGCCCCATTGAAAACACAATTACTTAATTGTACTTAGTGGTCAACTTTTACCCTCTTTCCAATGGACAACAATTTCAATATGCTCTTTACAAACTAAATTACCTTAAGGAACTTCTTTAGAACTCTTCAGCTGGTGAACCAAACTAACACTGAGACTTGCAAACTGAACTTGAAATTTAGATTAAGAGTAAGTTAAATATTTTCAATTTTATAGTCTTAGACTAATCAATACTCCTAATCTTTAATTTACTTAGCCATTCATTTCCAAGTCTCAAATATGATAGACAACTATTCCTCCACTTTCTATGGTAGCACAACTTTTTGTAAATATAATACTCTTACTCATTGACAATACAGCAATAGATCTTGTACATTTACGGGTGACAAATTTCGATAGCGGGATTTGTCATCTAGGTTATCTTCTAGCGCCATTTGCGACATGCCATCGTGTTCCCCAAGTTGTACTATTTTGCTTTCCCTATTATTTATGTTAGGGGATCATTGAAGAAGATGATTAATTTTAATTTAGGGGTGGGAGTAAAAGTCAAGAGCATGTGTTACATTTGATTTCCTTTTTACGCCAATGGTCTTATTCCTTTTTTTTTTTTTTTGTGACTATTGAAGTGGTTGAATTGATTGTTCGAGGAAAATAGATGATAAAAACTATGCTTAGTTGAGACATTAGTGATCACTCTAGTTTGCCCCTTGATTGTTAATTGCACATTCCTAATGTGTTAGATTCCTTGCAT
The DNA here is from genome assembly GCA_019155195.1 of Avicennia marina. Lineage (NCBI taxonomy): Eukaryota > Viridiplantae > Streptophyta > Magnoliopsida > Lamiales > Acanthaceae > Avicennia > Avicennia marina. Next base: position 2,780,268 of record CM032771.1, on the reverse strand, counting down.
TTTCTTTCAAGTGCTTAGACTTCAACACATAGGAAAGTAGCTTCACTAAAGAAAGCTTATTTAAACTACTTCTCCTATTCTAGAACTTAGGTAGGTTATTAGTTGAGGTAAAATCCTAGGTTGTGTATTAAGAAATAAATAATTTAGGCTATCTTTTTAATGGCCAATCAATTTAGTTTTCAAACTACCAAACAAACTCAAATTTATCCCTTGGGTTCCTTTTAAGTCTTAATGAATAAGAAGGGATGGAAACACCCACATTAACCTACCTTATTATAGTCTTGATATATTTACCTTGCTTGTCATATAACAATTTGGTTGCACATAAATAAACAACAATGAAAGTCATGAGTATGCTTAGTATCTTGAAAGTTGTCTTATGTTGGACAACTAGTATTATACAACACCCAATTTACACTCGTCTAAAAAGGTATAAAAATTTTCAATAAAGCATTAGAAAGGCTATAAGGAAAGACCAGAAGAAGAGATGAAAGAAACAACACATAAAAGAAAAAGTGCAGGGGATGAAAAAGGAAATCTGGAGGAAAAAGCTTGCGTAGAAGAACTTGTGTGCATTCATACCTAACCTTGTCTCGAGAGACAATACTCTAATCTAACATTACAAACTTGATAAAGTCTCATCTGTTTATGCATAACCTATATTCTTGAGGATGGTATTTGCCAAACCATATCTACATTACATTTAAAGGTTGCCAAGAGTTGATTCCTTATAGAAACCTATTTAGGGGAACCTTGATTACATAAATAGGCTACACACACATGGGGAATTTAATGAATGAGGAAGTCAGGTTGATGATTATTTGGTGAATGGAAATGTCATTGATTAGGGGCGTTAATTCAATAACCAAGAACCAAACTAAAATTTTAGTGGTATGTCAAATTTGCATATCGAATATCGAACCAAATTTCGTAGTTTGATTTAGTATATTAGCAAAATAATTTTGGTCAGTTTGGTTCAATTATTGAATTTTATTTAAAAATCAAAAAAAAGAAAAAGGAAAAATAAAATGAAAATGAGGAATAAAAAATAACTATATCAATAGAAAGATAAAAACAAAAAATCATAATATTAATCAAAATGATAATAATAATAACAAAAATGACAATATTAATAAAAAATGGTATATTAATAAGAAAAAAATAAAATTCAATAGGTTCAATTTGGTAGACTAAACCCAAATAACAAAACCAAACCAATAACTAAAATTTTAAAAATTATCACACTAGATTTAGTACATGTCAAAATTTCAATTTTGGTTCAGTTTCATTAGTTTATTGATTTGTGCACACCTCAATCATTGATGAATTGCTTGAATCATATTGTGATTGTGATATTTCAGACCTTGAACTTACATTGTGTTAGTATTTGGATGGAGATAAGGTGAGGAATTAATTCATGTGTGCGTTGAAAAATGTTGAGTTTATTTTCCTTAGTTGGTTTCAGTTTCTATTTTCTTAAGGGCTAGCAAACCTTTTATGTGTGGGGTGTGATAACTCCACGAAATGAAGCAATTTATCCTATACATTTTATGTGATTGAAGAATCTTTTAGTTTCTAAATATTTCATGGCATTATTTGTATATTTTGTATACATATTGGTAATTAAGCTTAATTTATTGAACTCATGCATAATTATGATTAATGAAGGTGTTTGTTTATGGTGTAGGTTGAAAAAGTTTAGATAAGTTTGACTTAGACAAAGTTGTAACCAACTTGAAAGTTCAGCTAGTAAGGATAGTTAATCTAGTTGCAACTTTGAAAGACCAGCATGTTTTAGACAAGTATTCAATTACTCTAAAATTTTATTAGTATAAAAGAAGAATAAATTATCTTTCTAAGAACACAAACAATAGGTCAATGGGATATTAAACGAAAAAGTTCTTAAAAAGAAGACAACCCACTAAAGCAACACAGGCTGCTAATCAGGCGACTAGGTGAGGAGATGCAGAATGAGTATGGAAAGAAAGTAAAAGTCTAAATTTTTTTTGTATAAATAGGCAACTAGAGTTGCATGGAAAAGACTTATTAGCCAGTTCTTTCTCTACTTTTGGTTAGAGAAACTTCAAGAAATTCAAGACAAAAAGTTGAGGATTGATGCATTTTCAAGTCACAAGCATTCAAGATGCATATTTTGGAATAAAATTTCTTTTTTCTCTCATTTTTTTTTAATTCTTAATTTATGATGGATAAAATTATGCATTGAGTTATTTTTAATATTATGAGTAGTTAATTTAATTCTTTTTGGGGATTTGAGATTGTGTCATTGAATTTAATTGAGATTTTAAAGAAAATATTTATGATTTTAAATTAAATTTATAATTTTATCTTATAGTCTTTATTAATAAATCAAAATAACATTTTTTTTTTCATAATTTTAATTTAATTTTGAAGACTAAAATTAACATCAATTATATGTATCATATTTAAAATATAATCAAAGAGACTTTTTAAAAAGTTAAAAATAAGATTTTAGAATTTGGTATTAAAATCAAGATTTGAAATTTTGAACTAATACAAAATATTTTTTTTTTCAAAATACAATAAGGTTGTATGTATTTATTTTATAATGTTAAAATAAATAAACCTAAAATTTACAATGATAGAATGACAAACTTAGTGTGCCAAATACCATATAGTTGCATTTGGATTGAAGAATTAGTATTTAAAAAAAAAAAAGAATTGAAAGAAAAAGATTTCAAATGACTTAAAATAGAAAGAATTTGGATTCACCATAATTGTAAAAAATATAGTTTATAATAAAAATAAGGGTGCATTTGGATGGCAAGATCTAGAGGAATAAATGTCAAACTCGTAATAACAAATCTATCGCACTTATTTGGATGATTAAACATCTCAATTCCATTAGTTTTAATCTTAAACTGTATTTTTTGCGATTGTGGTGAATTTTAAATCTCTTTTATTTAGAGTCATTCAAAATTCTTTACTTCAAATCATTTTTCTAAATTCAAATCATTCAAGGAATTTGAAATGTTGTATTCGATTTGTTACCGTGGATTTGGAATACATTCATTCAAATCCTTAAGCCTTAATGCACCCTAAAACAATATTAAATCTCTCTCTCTACAGCCACAGACACCATGTTGCTTAGCCTCATTCATCTTGATTATATTCTTCTGTTTGTTCTAAATTTTTGTTTTGTTTTGTCTCTGGGTATCGCAAATGTGTAGGGAGAACGAAAGAAACGATGGAATTTGGGAAAATGAAAGTTATGTGCCAATGTGATCGATAGGCCCATCAGCATAGGAAACACAACAAAGTATTTCTATAATCGAGATTTTCATTCTCTTTTTCTATTTTCAACCGTTAGGATTGATCACTACACAAAATTGATTACTGGAAACCGAGATAAAAGGTCATTTCTGAAGTGTTCTGATCTGAAAAGTGGGTGGAATGTTCGTATTGGAAATTCAAAAGGGGATTTTTGAAGCATTTGAAGAAATTGCACCAATCTGAAGTTGTGTTTCAAGTACTACTGTTTGACGCTAAACTGTTGGATTGAATTACAGTGATGGTGCATCGAATTGTGGATTAGATTGCAGGTTAGTCTGAGTGGACAGCATTGCATAATTGGAGCTAAATGTGACCGATCTTGAATCAGTTTTTTGGTTGCGCGTGTGTTGTATGTACTAATCTGAATGGAATATTTGTAATGTTGTGTTTTAAAATCTAGTTTATCCATCGAAGATGTCCAATGCTTAGTTTAACGTTTTGTGCGTCGGCTTTGCACTTTGCATTACTCAAAAAACCAGAGGAAAGACATCATCCTCGGGTATATGATCTACAACATGATCTGACAAATGCAATAAAGTCAGTTTCCTTTTACTGCAGTCATGTGGTATAGCTTGTTTTGCCAAATGTTTGCTATGAAATTTTCCTTGGATTGATGCTATGACTGGTGGGGGCTGATACTGATGCACAGTCTGATATTGGTGGACACTAGCTTGTTAAGAGGATGCTACTTATGCTGTGGGAGCCTGTGATCTGGAACTTCTTTCTCTAGGGGAAGCATATATCTAAACAATTTGTCACATTTGGGTAAATTTTGTGTGTCCGTGTGAACTATGCAGCATCTTGACTGACGAAAGGGGTTCTTTTTCTTTCTTTCTTGCTTCTTTTTTAATCTTTTTCTTTATATTTCACTCAACCTCCCAATTCCTATATATAACTGCAATTGGGATACATTACAGAAACCTACTACTACACAAAACCCAAAATTTTTATGAACAAGAAACAATACTCCTATCCCTCAAAAATAAGAAACTAGAACCAAGAAAAAATCTCTCCATAGCTCTGATTACTCCCCTCTCGACCTGGCAAATGGGTGTTTCCCATTATTAGTTTTAAATATAACGTACCCTACAACTACTCACTCCCAGACACAAGATATGCAAATTAATGTAGTTGACAGACCATGCAGGGAACAAACAGGACATAAGAAATCCTCTCCTAAGAATGGAGCAATAGCTGCTAGTTCACCTTTTTATGCTCTTGAGCATTTCCCTGTTTAAATTTCTATAATTCGAGCTTCCAGAGTCCAGCCAAGGAGTGATCTTGTGCTAGGGTACTTGCTCGGGTCCTCTTGGCTTCACTTATACAACGATTGCTGGCAAGGTCTTCAAATGTCTTGAGTGATTTGGTAATTCTCTGCTTTAAGCCTTCAGTAAGGTTAATATGGAAACACATCATGTCCTAATCTTTTATGCGCTTAATCTGATTTTCGAAGTTTGTGCTCATCCATTTTTACTTGATTATAATCTTTTGAGTTTCTAGCTTTTTGTTAGAAAGCCAACTAAGAACAACTTCACAGCAACCAACTCTACACTGATTCTGAGTTTCCAAGAAGACAAAATGATAATAATTGCTAACACCTGTGTATTACTGGGAAGAAACTAATCTAAGAATGCTCACTCTCCATCTTATTTCTACGGCTCACGAGGAATGCTTGATCTGAGAGTCGAGGAGTAGTACTGAGTCTCGAGCTCCTTAAGGCTAGCAGCTGCCTCTTCTCCAATTCTGGCCAGTGTGCCGTTTGTACTTTCTTCCAGCTTATTGAACTCAGCTGTTCTCTGGTCTACATGGTCGTTCAGAGATGCAAATCCTGAGAAAATTGCTGTCTGCTTCAATTCGGACACCAACTTGAGCAGTGAGTCAGCAGCTTGAACCTGTATAAGCACAGGTATCTAAATGAGCGTTTTCATAATAAACAAAGTATCGTGGCGGATCATCCATAACTTGGGGTTGTCCAAGCAACAGAAATGATGAAACAAATGTCTCACCATTCTAGCAGCACGCATCTCCATCATGAAGGACTCCTGCGAATTTCGCACTGGTGGATCATTGACCTGTAAAAGATAATATTTCATCAGCTGCTTGTTAATAGAGAAGTATCCTATGAACACATATATGCTCAAATCATCCAAACATTTTAAGCAAGAAGAAGATGCATTACATGAATGATAATAATAATAAAATAATACATCATCTCCTTTGCACTAGTTCATTTACCTGAGGAGTAACAGTAATGAGCTAAGGAAGAAACAAGTCCCTGTTTTCAATTTTAATTTACAGCTCATCTTTTACAAGAACCAAAAGACAAGTTAATAAATAGCTCAAACATTCATCAAACTAAGATATCAAATTCCCAAAGAGATAGATGAACCAGATAACCACATACCAATGACGTCTCACCAATACCATCTAGAATTCAAGAGAAGAACGAAAAATTGTCCATTCAACCAAATAAATGGCATGTGAATGGCTGATATGCAGTTTAAGTAATAAGATGGAACTTCTCTTGTAGGCACAACTTGGCCTAATTATGTAAAGACAACAGACACAGTACCAGTAAGAGTTCAAATCCCTAGTAATAAGCATTCACAGCCACAATACTAGGTCTGAGTCGGATGCAGCTGATGCACTCCGTTTCTCAGTGAGAAACTTAGGTACCACATATTTTATGGGGGCTAGAATCTATAAAATCAGTCACAGTTGAATTTCCAAAAGCTGAATTGTATGTTAAGACAAATTATACTTATAAACATCAGCTCCACAAGTACTGCATAAAACTCAGATTTAGTAAAAGACAAAGACAGGTTCCCTTAACTCTGAAAATATCTACTCATGCAAGTAATATATTTATAGATTGAAGTTCTATTTCGGCCATCAAATATACTACCAAAACCTCATCATTCCAATTGCCCAGTTCCCGCTTAACCCATTACCTTTACAGGACTTCAACCTCTTACAATTATCTAGGTTCTGTATATGATCCAATGTTCCCTAAGCCATTTATTGTTGAAATGAGATTTCCTCGGGGTGTTATATTTTGCACTCTGTGTTCCTATGCTGTGTTGTGGCTCCATTTCTTAAGTTCACCATAATTCAATCACCAACACTTCTCAGCCAAAATGCATCTCCCTCTATGGGTCTTTGGCTATATTGCCTCTACAGGTATTATAGCACGATCACTAAGAGTGATGGCAAAGCAGAAACACCCACGAAATTGCCCTTGGGAAGGCCAAAGAAATAAACATTTACCAAAATATGACATTCATCCACCAACCTAGGAAACCTTTGTTTGATTCCCTTCCTTTTTCCTCCAAAGTAATCCATGGAATAAGCTTTTAGCTACATTTCCAAGCATTATAGAACAATCAACCTTTTTCAACAAATAAAGAAAATAACATCTAAGAATAGTCTGGCTTTGGAAGACACCCTCCAAAATGGTTTCACTTTCTGGTATCCGCTTAATAATCTACACCAATAGTTCTTCTCCAAAAATCCAATACTTCCAGCTTAATTTGGGCTGGGAAAATATACTGACAACACTCTTAATTCCACCGTATTAGTGTTCACAAACTACAGAATATTAAAGAAAAATGTAATTGGACTACGCTACAAAATTTCTGCAGCCCTGAATATATAGAGTATTCTAAGCTTACCCGAGCTACATTAACCAGGAATCCAAAATTATCAACAAGATTTCCAATGTCAGTATCCACCCTCTGAAGAAGGGTTTTCTGTTTTTGTGCAGCTGCAGCCGCTGCAGCGGCAGTCGGCCCACTGCCGCCACCAGCTCCACCTCCCAGGCCTACTCCTTTATTCATTTCCACAATACCTATTCATCAAATCATCTCAACATTTCATCAGGAGAAAAATCACATATAAAAAATTCAAAGAAATTATGAACTCAAGATTTGTTACAAGTCAAAGGTGAAATAACATCTCAATCCCAAAAATCAGGAAAAAGAAAAAAGAAGAATCTTGATACAAGACCAAGTGTAATAACATCTAAATCCCAAAAATAACGGAAAAAAAAAACAAGAAGAATCATGATTCGACCCATGGCTTCATATATCCAAAAAAGACCCTACAACAAGCACTGAAAAAGTGACAAAGTCAATTTACATCAGTAACAACCTCAATCAATTTCTAAATCACCTCAAACCCAGCGTTTCAGTACAAAAATTCGACATTTGGTTCGGTTTCAATATATGGATGCAATATACTGAACCAAACGTCGAATGTTATTTTATTTTTATTTTTTTTCATTTTTATGTTAATATTTTCATGTTTTAATTTTTTATTCTGTTTAACACCTACTGACCTTTTTATGCTTTTTATTTTTTATTTTTTTATTTTAAATTTTGAAACGAATGTGCAGGGCTAGAAACTTGGAAAATCTGCCTTTTCTTCTTTTTTTTCCTAATTTTTTCATGAAATTCAGTAACCGATACCCAACAGGCCTTGACATAACAGAACCGCAAATTTCGATTATACCAATTTGAATTTCGGGACGGTTTCATTGAATCAACACCTCTAGTAAACAAATCTAGTGCTGGAACAGGCATGAGCTTAAAAAATATCTAAGCAGAGCCCAAATCAAAATCAAACTCCCCAACCAGAAATTTGAACAGAAAACATATGCATCAATAGGTCTATATTAAACCACTCAAACGAATTATAATAGAATAATTAAATGTTCGACGGAAGACGTATTTAGAGAAAATCTGGGACTTTAAGTTAAACGGGAAAAAAGTAGTAAAGCAAGCAAGCATCTTTAAACCTCCAAAGAAACAAACTCTATCAACGACAAAACTTGAGATCCGATAGTTTTCAACATCTGTGGAACATTAACATCATAAAGATCAAAGTTGATTTGCAGACAACACAAAGAAAGTGAAAAAAAATTAAAAAAGAAAACAAGGGGTCAAACTCACGAGCTAACACAAAAAAAAAAAAAAAATCTCAGTCAATAATTAATCACCAAAACATAGGAAACATCACCAAAAACACAAACAAATGAAAAGGGACAAAACTCTGAAAATGCTCATAAACCTATCCCGGAACTCAACATACCAGTAAAAGCAAGGGTTAATTCAGGAAGTACAGATGGAAAACTCCGTCCTTCCCTTCGAATTCAAGGCGTAAGAAGCGATTCCTGGCCGATTCCCAGCTCCCACCCGATGAGAGAGAGAGAGAGAGAGAGAAAGAGAAAGGAGAGAGAAAACAGGGATTGGGCTTCCAATTGGACCATCCTCATGAAGTATTGTTGGGATAAGGCCCCTTGAGGGTCCATCAACTTGTGGGTGTGTGAAGTTTGAACGTGTAATTAGCGCGTGTGGTCTCACGCCGGGTCTGACGCATGTGACCCCTCACGACACAGCCACCTTCACTGTGTGTAGCCCACTAGATTGTGGGGGCCTTTGATTTTGGGGGCAATGGGCAAATGGGATTATATTCCTTTTATGGGGAAAGAAGTTTGATGTGGACAATGAGGTTTTTTTTTTTATTATTGTTATTACTTCTTTTGATCGACGGTTAGAAAATGGAAAAGAGATCCCTTTTGCCATAAAATTCCAAGAAGAATTTGTCCAATACCTGTGTCGGAAAAGTGGTTTGGTTGGTTTTGGCTGTCCTCTTGGTCTTCTTCTTTTCCAGTTCATTAGTATTATTGTTAATGTAATCTGGCATAGTTCAATTATTTGTATGACTTCATTTATACTTTAATCAATTATAAAGTCTCAATTTCCCACCTAATCAATTAAGGTACCCGGCCATTGGTTGAATAGTCCTTTTATGTTTCCCCAATAGATGGATGTAATCTTTCAGATTTTTTTTATTCACTAGTGATTTATTGGTGGCATTTTAAAATTGGTTTAGAATTGCCAATTATTAGTATATAATTTATTGGGCCTTGGTAATACCCACCTTTTGACAAGTTTATCTGGTGGGCCCTTTTGGGCTTTGAATTGTTGCAAAATGGGCTAATCCACATTGCAAACATCACGGCTATGTTTGGATTTAAATAATTTTTTTTTCAAACATATCACATATTAAAATATTGTTTTTATTTATTTTCATCTCCTATTTTTACACTATTTTTAAATTTTTATGCTACATTTTCATCCATCTAAATTTGGATCCAAACGTAATCTAGGGTTTGGGGTTCATCAACAACAACGCAACATAAGGAAGAATGGGAAAGAAATTCAAATTGAAGCCACAAGTTCATTTAACTACCACGTTTAAATGAAAAATGTGTTTTTTTTTTTTTTTATCGTAATCATATTATGATTTGATGAGAATTGTCACCCCTTTATTTCCCTTCATCTATTGCATTTACTTGTATTGTTATTAGAACATTTTTATTTCATTATTCTTGCTACCTGTGCATGTATAAATCTATATGGTATCGTGTATAAATAATTTAGAAAATAACAACATTTTTGAAGAATAACAAGGATTAGAAATTTTCGTATTATAGGCCACAAAGAAATAAAGCTCTAAGTGTGTGTGTGTGTGTGTGTGTGTGTGTGCGTGTGTTATTTGTCATGTGTAAATGGCTAATTAACATTGAAAAAAGCAAAAAAAAAAAATGATTGAGGAAGATTGTATGCCATATTTTTTATTTTCACATTCCTTAAAAATACACACTTTTTAAATATATATCAATCAAAATTATTTTTCCTCTCTTTATCTTACTTTTATTCTATTAACTTTCGCCCTAACAAAATTTACAAGCAAATTGGTTTTGGTTGAATACTTATAGATATTCTTTTGGTTTAAAATATGCAGGATCATAATTCAAAAAATCTAACGTTTCAATTGAATTTTTATTATTTGTATGTATTTTCAAGTTTTTATAAAAAACTAAAATCAAAATTTTGAATATTCTCAAAATTTGCATATATTTGTAATTCTAATACACATCAAAGTTTAATGATTTTTAAATATTTTATTAGTTATAAGAAGTCAATTTACTATAATATATATATATATATATATATCTTTTTTTTTAAGCAGATATAGTTTTAGTTTGCTTTAAGATTCAACTTAAAAACTATTAATTTGAAATAGCTAGAGTATCATTGATTTTTTTATTTTTATACATATTTTCAATGTTTTTCTAAAACTGAAATTAAAATTTTAGATATTATAATAATATTTTTTTTTAAATCATGTTAATTGAAAATACCAAATCTGGTTTAAAATTTTTACATCTATTTATGCGTCTTGAACGTTTCATAAATTAAAATAAAAGTTTTCAATGTCTTTAAAATTTTCAGAAATATACAAACCCAAGATACGCATCAAAAATCAAATAATTCATCTTACGGCTAATCGCATAAACCTCCCTTTAAAGTTTGTGTTATTACTAACTACACCACTCGTCGTTTTAAAATTACAAAAAAATTCCTTTTTAATTATATTATTTACATACCTTTCAGCTTCGAATATCTAAATAATTTTTTTATTATAATTATGCATTTTAATTCATAAATATATGTAAGTGTTCTTTAAATCATACATTTACATATGTATTATGCATACCCAATGATTATTTGTGAGATTGAATAAAAATATAAAGACTATGTTTGTTTTCCAATTATGCATCCTCCAAAAACACACACTAAAATTTAAAAATAAATAAAATATTCTGTTTAAACATGTTATACTTTATACAATTTTATTATTGTTTTTGTCATTATTGTTACCACGGAAAAAGAAGTCATCAGTCCAACAGGACAGAATGATTTAAGCTGAATCCGTATGTGCAATTATCTCTTTTTATTTTTATGAATTATCAATTTTATATAAAATAATAACATGAACCAAAATAGTGATAATTACGGTATGCTAGTCCCATAAAAAAAAAATTTTTATTAACAAATGAAATGGGTTCGTAGAAATTTTAATACGTGTACAAGGGTTTGAACATAAAAAGTACAGTACATACTTATTAAACCCTAATTCTGTTAATCTGGGCCACACTCAAAAAAGCTGGAGGCTTTTGATTTGGGTACCAAGTCAAAGACCACCAATTAGTGATGAATCACTTGATTCAAATTTTTATTTTATTTTTTTGTTATTTAGAAAACGGACGAGTCATGGATGGATTATAAAGAAGAGGAGGACTGAATAGAGAAAAAGGAACAGTATAATTTAAAATTTATTTTTGCTAAGAATCAACTGCACTTTTTATATAGGTTTTTAAAAATAAAGCAATTTTATGATGGTTTCAGCTTTCCAGGTTACTCATAGGATGTTCATTGGAAAATCGAAATTGAGCTGAAATTTTGTCGCGTTAAATTTATGTAACAAATACTGAATCGAATTTTTCTATCCAATATATTATCGAAATAATTTTGGTTGTGTATTTTGATTACTAAATTTTATTTAAAAATAAAATGACTCTATTAATAGAAAAAATAAAAATAAGAAACGACAGGTTGATAAAGAATGACAATAATAATGACAAAAATAACAATATTAATGACAAATGGCAATAATAATAACAAAAATAACAATATGAATTTTGATAAGGGAAATGTGCAATGTGTCAAATATTTTACATAAAATACGGGAGATAGAAAAGATGATGCAACATTATTTGTCACCAAAACTAGTAGCATGGAATAGTTCACAAATTTTTAGGATTTTTATTATGTAGACATACTGACTATGTTTGCAGCCCATTCCTCCATTCCTCATGTTTCATCCAGTTTCACAATTCGGGACATACAATCCAACAACCAAAAAAAAAATTAATTTTAAATTTAAATTTTTAATCTCTTACATATATATATATATATATATATAACTAATTAATTATTTTTAATCATCGTACTTTTATACAATTAAATAAATATTTACATATATACATGCATATGCATATTTTTATATATATTTATATCTTAAAAATTAATAATTATTTTTATATACTATCATGTATACATAATTTTAAATAAATTAAAATTTTTAAAATATAAAAAATTTAGGACTAAACATATTACTCATCCAACGTAACTCCCCCACTAAACATATCTCCTACCCAAACCCCCTTCCAAACATAACCAACTGATACAGCCGAGATTGGCATTCTATCTATTGCTGTCATATTATACGTGCATGGTTACAATTATCTGCACTTTCAACATTGCCACTTTCGTCCCTTCAAAGGTGATACTAAATGACCTTAGAATTGTAATATTCAAACCACACGGGCGATTTTATCTATTCAACGGCTTAGTAGTGGCCGTTTATCTTCCAAACTTTCTCCCACTTCTCTCAATGAAACTCACAGCGAGAGCAAGATTTGAAGACTAATTTCCTTTTAACTCCTCAGATTTCTTCTCTGCCTGTAAAACTTTTTACAACCCCTCCTTTTCTTTTCTCATCGAAATCATCTGGCAAAGGTAATGCATATGTTTTTTTCTTGCGGATGTTCAGAAATGCATAGGAAGACATAATTATTCGAGGACCATTCGGTGAGAAGATATACAGGTTCTGCAAATTTTCTCACCCTCTTATTTGCTTTGTCTTCATATTTTCTGTTAAGAAGAATGTTTATAGGGAAAACCGCGAAATGAGCGCTGATCGATCGATCAAGAGGTTATGTGTTCCATCTGCGAGCTCGCAGATTGCTGATAATGGCCTTCATGATGTCCTAAACCCAACTTCATCGGATATATAAACTTAATCTACTGTATAATGATCAAATACCGAGTGTTATTTTGTATTCGACATATATAAATTTTTTGACATAAAATTTATAGCATGACCTTTTTTTTTCTTGTTTCCCTTGTCATCGTGGTGTATGCCAACCAAGGTCGGGGGAGGCTTAGGAAAAGCAATAGGGCGACCGTGTCGTAATAAATCTCCACAAGGATGCTGTCAAATGTTGTCACAAGAACATACGTCCCAAAATGCACCATGGACAAGCGTGTCTCGCCTTCGTCACTGCAGACGACGACGAGGACACTGCCAAGAAAGTAAGGCTCTCACTCTTCTTCACTGCTCGCGTTCTCCACCGCCAGTATTCCTCGGTTGCTCCCTCCAAGAGCGAAATTGTGGAGGGGCTGACTGCGGAGGGGGAAGTTGAAGGTTTGGCGGGCAGCGGAGTTTTTGGTGAGATAAATGATGGGGATGCGTTCATGTACTACGGTGATGGAGAGTGGAAGGAGTCCTTCTCTGGGAAGTCTGTTTCCATCGTTAATCCCACCACAAGAAAGACTCAGTACAAGGTTCAAGTTATTTACTATACATATATGTTATCATCACCACATTTACTATGTATTTGCATGCTTATAGTCTGTGTTATACGCAATGGCTAGCTTTATAATTTGTTTTTGTAGTGAAGTTTTGTCCCATTATTTTGAAGATATGAAGAACTTTACATGAAATATAAATCGTTATCTTGTCAGTAACTAGTTCCTGGCAATTATTGTTTGTTTGGTTAAGGTAAGTGAATTTGTTTGCACCAGCAACATTGTACTTGGTCCCATCTTTCACATTGTAGTATTTGCCAACCAATGTCAATAGTTACCAAACCGGATTTTCTTCCAAAGAACGAGGAGCAAATGCATTTGTGTGAAATTTAAGGACTGAATTTAAGGAAATGTGCAAAAACCTTACGGAGCCTGTTAATTTGATTGATTAATTATGATCAGCTTGTAGACAAGAAGAGGTCAATATGGTGATTGAAATTTCAAAAGCTGCATAAAGATCGTGGGCACAAACATCGCTCTGGAAGAGTGCAGAGCTCCTTCACAAAGCTGCTGCCTTTCTGAAAGAGCGAAGAGCCCCTATTGCAGAAGCTTTGATGAAGGAGATCGCAAAACCGGCTAAGGATGCTGTCACTGAGGTACCTATTGACCTTTTATTCTTTATGAAGTACAATTTTGGAAATATTTGTATGATGTTGTGAGGTTAGTGCAGGTGGTGAGGTCCGGAGATCTGGTTTCTTATTGTGCTGAAGAAGGAGTGAGGATCTTGGGAGAGCGTTCATTCCTAGTGTCTGATAGCTTTCCAGGAAATGAAAGAACCAAATTCTGTCTCACATCCAAGGTGAGTACATGATTCCTAGCATACCATACTACATTTCTCTGTTGTGGATTTCATGGTTGTGCCGAGGCCAGTTGACTAGGTTTTAGCTTGACGGGAGTTTTTGTGAATCTAAGATCTATAGAACAACTTCTTGGCACATAAATTTGCTGCTGCCCATACCATTAGCATCGAATTACGGAATATATATCTTGTGTTAGCTGTTTCTTAGTACCTAATTGAACTCAATGAAAATGAAATTCAACATGCTGTACTTGTCTTACAGATTCCACTAGGAGTTGTCCTGGCAATCCCTCCTTTTAACTATCCTGTCAATCTTGCCGTCTCCAAAATTTCGCCGGCCCTCATTGCTGGAAACTCTGTCGTCCTCAAGCCTCCGACACAGGTTTTCTTGCATTAGAGTGAACTTAATTTTATTTTCCATTGCTTGTTACCACGAGTTCATTTTGCGCAGAACTGTACCATTCTTCAAATTCTGCCTGCACAGTTCGATCATTCTCAAAACCAACTCGTCTGCTGCACAAGAAAGCTTCATTTTTTTTACACTGATAAATTTAGTTGATTCCACACAGGGTGCAGTGTCTTGCCTTCACATGGTACACTGCTTTCACTTGGCCGGCTTCCCTAAAGGATTTATCAGCTGTATCACAGGGAAAGGCTCTGACATTGGTGATTTTCTTACAGTGCGTCCTGGAGTGAACTGCATAAGGTAAACCTTGGGTTATAATTGGTCAGTCCGCATCCTGGGGGATGGTATTTTTTGGACTCTCGTTCTCAACTATACCGTTTCGTATTCATATTTTAATGGCTTGAACTCTCGTCAGCTTCACTGGGGGTGACACTGGAATTGCAATTTCAAAGAAAGCAGGGATGATCCCTCTGCAGATGGAGCTGCGAGGGAAAGATGCTTGTATTGTTCTTGAGGATGCTGATTTAGATTTGGTGGCCACAAGCATCATCAAGGGGGGATTTTCTTACAGGTATCACTCACCCTGCCCTGCCTTGTGTTCACTGAAATCCACATTGACTCACTAATGGCCACGTTCACAACATCAGTAGCCAGAGGTACACGGCCGTGAAGGTGGTCTTGGTGATGGAATCAGTAGCCGACGCTCTCGTCGACAAAGTAAGGTCCGAAGTGGCTGCACTGACTGTGGGACCGCCTGAGGATAACTGCGACATCACTCCTCCGGTCATCTCCGAATCGTCAGCAAACTTCATCGAGGGGCTGGTGATGGATGCCAAAGACAAGGAAGCAACACTGTGTCAAAAGTACAGGAGGGAGGGCAACCTTCTGGCCGTTGTTGCCGGATCACGTGAGGCCGGACATGAGGATCGCGTGGAAGGAACCCTTCGGACCTGTCCTGCCCATCGTAAGGATTCGCTCCGTGGAACAAGGAATCCATCACTGCAACGCCAGCAACTTTGGGCCCCAGGTAGCTACAACCGTTGTTCGGTCAAATAAGTTCACCATCGCCACTGTCACGTCGTATAGAATCAATCATATGCGTGACAAAGGGACAGGAAATTTGACGGGAAATAAGTTGAGAACTTCATCTTGATCGATGATTGCAGGGCTGTGTCTTCACCAAGGATATCAACAAGGCGATCCTGATTGGGGACGCCATGGAGACGGGGACAGTGCGGATCAACTCATCACCGGCCCGTGGCCCTGAACATTTTCCTTCCCAGGTGATTGAACCTATGTGATGCAGGTCTTGGACCTCTACACGCTACGGAAACCAAACATGAGAAACACAGTGTTTAGTCAGGTCATTTAGTCGCATATAATTGAAAAAAGATGAAATTAAAATGTAATATATATCGAAGAAGATTATAAGCTTGCTTTTTGAAGAACTATCAAGTTTTATTTACTTCTTTGGTTGGACTTTGTTCGTATTCATCTAGACTTGCTTTGAACTCAGAATCTAATAAATTCAACTCAACTCCATTAAATTCACAATATCTCAGACCTACCACTACTGCATTTCGACGAGTGTTAGCACCAATTCAGTTCACGTACATGTTGTCGTCATGGTTGAAGTTTTGCAATATATGTGGTTATCTGCAGGGAATTAAGGACAGTGGAATAGAGTCACAAGGCATTACAAACAGCATCGACACGATGACAAAGGTCAAGACCACTGTCGTCAACTTGCCAACTCCTTCATACACCATGGGCTAGAAAGGATGGTTATAGCAAATACATGCACTCTCTCTCTCTTTTCCTAAGGAGAAAAAACACTTGTTATTGGTGAAAATTTTGGGTTGATCTTAGAAGATTTTGTTTATTCATATTATACAATTATATATAGGTTATGTAGTGTCTGCATCCATATGGTCCCAGGCCACATGACCTGTTCGGCTACTTGTCCTTGGATCCAACTTGACAAAAAGGATTGGGAAGTATTGGACGGCGGCGGAGACCCGTTATCTATAACATAATGTGTGTGTGTGTGTGATTAATAATGCTTGAAATCTCTTTAAAAACTAATTTTTGGTCTCACAATTTAATTACAACTGCCCCTACCCCTATTTATATTTTGTAAATGGACAACCTACACTATATATATATATAATTTCAAGCATTATTAATCATATAGATACCACTAAAGGCATGATAAAACAATTCTCAAGGATATTTATTCTATCACTAAAAGTGAATATAACCTCAGTGAAAATTTAAAATACGTGGAGCCCATTTTATGCTCACGGGTACGTTGTCAAATTTAAAGATAGTCATTGTAGAGATCACACTCCAATATAATGAAGGGCATTTATGTAAATATATCTTGTACAACCAAATTAAGGCCCTTAGACTTAGAAGGTGTTTGATTAGCCTTATTTTTATGAGCTTTTAAGATCATACAATTTATAAAAAGTATATATCATATATCTTATTTTGAAAATAAGTTAAAATGTATATGGATAAAAGTAATAACACCATCTTATAAGATTCTATTGAAATTTATAATTATAGTCGATTATAATTTTTAAAATTTAATAATAATGAAAAAAATTAAAACCTACTAATAAAATATAATTTAAGAATATTTATTTTATTTTTAATATATAAAATGAAGTAGGTTATAAGAAACAAGAAAATAACTTAAGAGTAGCTAACATATCTTTAAACAGTTTATAAGTTTCAAATATCTTTTGAGTATTTGTTGTCATATTTGGATCTAAAAAACACACACTACAAAAATTACACTTTTTAAATTTTCTCTTTATCACTCTCTTATTTTACACATTGTTTTAGAATATCAAATCTAAAAACACTCACAAAAAATGCAAGCAAACATAGCCTTTATTTTTTAAGCTTATAAACTCTTTTTTTAAAAAAAGGTGACATACTCATGAAAAACTTATAAACTCACAAATATCTTATAAATTATTTTAAAGAGTTTATAACTCATCCAAACACTCTCTTCATATGCAGTATAGATGTTACTAATAAGCATCAAATGTTCCAAACATTGTTTTCCTTGTGTACTTCATATGTACTATTTAAAATATATTGTTGAGTATATAAGTCAATTTATCTTCCATAATGTGAAGTTGCATAATTATTTTTTATTTTAATTCTTTTTTTTCTATCTTTTCTTTCTCTTTTCTTTGTGTTTTTCTTCAAATTTCCACTCTTTTCATAGAATTTTTTATTTATTTATTTTTATCATAAATATTTTTATACTTTGAATTTTAGAGAGGTTTATTCTTATTATTTGAAATATAATAATTTTGTAACTTCTAAATAATTTTTTACATACACAGAATGTATAACTGTTATTAGCTATATAGAAAGGGAAAAAAATACTCCGAATTCATCAATTTATTCTAGAATGACTAATCAAATTCATGAAGTCTGCCTAATAATTTTGGGATTTTTTGAAGACAAATAAAGTTATGCACAGTTTGAGGGACAAATCAACACACATATACGTTAAAGATTCTAAGAATTAACATAGCAAAAATGTAAATCATATTAACTCCCCTTTTATTTTTAGGCTTTCCCCCAAAAATAATAAAGAAAAAATTTAATTAAACAATAGCACACTCTAAATTTTATTTTCCTCTCGGATATATTTTGCATCCAATCATTACCTACAATGGACTAGGCAATCTAAGAAAGTTGCAGCTGCACGTAGAAGGCTGATGAACCATCATGCTCCTATCTCAGGGGTGTGTGTAGTCATTTTAGAGGCCATCCTAGGAGTTCACTTAAATGTGGGCAATCGATCAGGGAAGGCATGCAGTGATGTGCTCGCAATTCACGGGAGTCTCTATGGCACATCCATCTCATTACATAGCTATGTTTTACTAACAACGTCAGGATAGATCCCACCAAGGAGGCACGGGCTCCACAGGCAGCAATATACTTCGCATTTCCACCACAACATTAATGAGCCACCCCACAGCAGCCACCTCCACTAGCGCAGCTAGACTTTCAAGACAACCTGAGCAGAGCAGAGTTGGGGCCGGAGCGTGAAATTGATTGAACTTCGACGTGCAGACTGGACTGGAGAATAGGAAAAGTCTAACTTGAGTGTGGTATACTAGACTTGAGTGGTATACCGTGACCCGCAACGTGAAGAAATCGCGGATGCATTTTTAGAGCCAACGCCATGTTTGTTACGCATAATTTGGAAAAGAATAAAAACGAAGAAAAAAATATATTAAAAAATAAATAAATAAATAAATAATTCGGTATTCGGTTTGGTACATTATATTGAAATCAAATATCAATACCGAACTAAAACTGAATTTTTAAAAAATGATGTACCGAAATTTCAGTTTTGGATATAGTTCGGTTAGTATACAGAATTTTGTATAGCCCTATGAAGGACTAGGGTTATAATGATTATTGTAAATTAAAACACAGAAAATCTATCTCAAAATTGTCTTAAATTAAGATGGATAAAAAATAGTGTTAAATTTCAAGACAGGTGAACAAAATCCGTCTCAAAAAGGGATGTTAAAGAAATTGTCACAAGTTAGTGATGGTAAACTTGGAAAATGTCACGCATTTGAGACAATCGAATTACTTATCCCAAAATTTGAGACAGTTGTATGTTAGTCATCCCACATTCATGACGGTTTGGTCAACCCCATTGCAAAGCTAAAGACTATTGTGCTAAATCATCTCCGTTGGGGACGGCAACCCTAACTTGTCTCAAAAATCACGATGGCCTAACATAACCCATCTCGGCTGGGGACAGGAGTAGATATCCAACACAAATCTTTGAGATGAGTCCGCAAAACCCAACTCCAATGGGGATGGTAAAAATTAACCATCGCAAATTTGTAATAGTCAATAGTAAGTTGTCTTACATAGGGACGAATTTGAGATTGTTTGTAAGATACCCAGATGCATAGCCTCCAAGATGAATTTAGGTGTGGGTTTAGGACGGTGCATTTTTGTTGTTTTTAACTCGTCTCTATTCCATCTCAAATTGAAATAGTCTTTTAGCCATCCTTGATTGTCGTTTCTATCTATTAACATTTTTGTAGACAGTTATTGAAATTCCTTTGATAAAAAAGTTAGATTAAAATTATAAATATATTTATAAGCGTGTATTATTTTATTTTTACAATAGTTTATAATTTTTTCTAATTTATTTTTTAAATGTATATTTTTATTTGAGATTATCTTTTTAATTTATGTAAAAATGTCTCAATAAATGATATAACTGATTGCTCTTATGTGTCTACATACATGTATACTATTTATCATGTCAAGTAAGTTAAAATAACTTCGGTCTCACTCTTTAATTACTCTAATTCTATTTATACTTTACCATCAGTTAGTATACGCTATTATTGTGAAATATTAAATAAAAAATTGATGGATTAATATAATAAAAATGTTATAGTGATTTAACATAAATGATATATAGATATAATTAATCTTATTTGATCTAAATTTTAATGTGAATATAATAAGTTTACATCATCATTTTTTATTCAAATATAAATACAAAATTATAATAAAAATAATATTTTATAATTTTATTATGTAATATGTGTAAACGTGTGTCAAAAAGATAAATAACCTTGGTGTTTTGGTTATTGAAAATTGATATAATTGAAAATTTGAAATAGTAATTTCACATCACACATTAAAAAGAAAAGAAAAAACCACGACTAAACAAAGAGTGCATTCAACTTATGGTGTGCATGTAGCCCACACATTCCTCAATAACCAATGGCCCAATATTATGATATTTGGACAAATGTGTCATGTTCTTGATTAGAATTTTGATTTTTCTAGAAAAAGAATAAAATGTGTTAAAATCATCTCAAAATTTGGGATAGAATCGAGATGGGTCCTATGTTATTTTTAAAAACTTTGAGGTAACTTAGAAACAACTCTTACATATCAACAAGCCGTGCTAAAAGTGTCACAACTTAAAGGATGATTTTATTTTATTTTATTTTTATATTATTTTGACATGATTTTAATATGGATTGTAATAGAAAAGAATGAAGTTGTACCAAAATGCCACAATTTAGAACAATCTTGAGACAGTTGAATCACAATTCCAAAATTGGAATTTTTTTTTTAAAAGGCATAATTTGGTAAGATTTTTGAAATGATTTTGTAACGAATTTACGAAAGTTGTCTTTAATTTGAGGCGAAGTTTATCCATCCCAAAAACGCTTGGGAAGATTTTGCAATATTTTGCAGCGTCAATGGTGCTCAATCTAAAGCCGGAGGAGCATGTCATATCACCAATTTGTAGTTTTTAATTTCGCCCCCATAAATAAATGCTGATTGTTCATAGTTACCAAAAATATGGAAAATGGGGTCAGTTTTTAAGGAGTGGGAGAGAAATTAATTACTGCTGAGAGATGAATGCATATTCTTCTTCATTTTCTTCCTTAATTTTAGGTCAATTCAATCATATTTTTTTCCCTTTTTTAACGCAACCTACCTAATCATGAATAAAAAAAAAAAGACTAAAATTCTCTCCTAATCAGCTGGCTGGTATCAGGTAATTAATTAAAATAACGTGAGTATATTTGATAATATATTCAATGATTAAAAATAGTTATTATACATGACAGAGGCTTAATATATAATGTGTGTGTATCCATTTACTCTACAGATTTTCATGTATTATATTTTCTTTCAATCATAACCCTCAACTTTCATTTATATGCATTTTCCTTTCACTCTTCTCAATAATTTTTAATTCATTTTGTATTTTTAATTTTATAAATAATATAAAGTATACTTCAAGATATTGTTAATTTATACATATAATTATATACATATCTGAATCATCTATTCTTATTAAATGATAAATTATAAAATTTTAATTGTAAAATAAAATGTGAAAATACAATCTAATTTAAAATGCTTATATACTAAATATAGAATTTTATATATGCACATAATAAATTATATTTTAAATATTTATATTTAATAAATTATATGTAATATCCCACCATTGCTACCATACATATCAACTGAAAACCATTGCTGGCTATGCTCTCAATGTACTTGGTTGGTACTGTCATGTTTTCTTTATTTCATTAATGTTGTACTATAATTAGTACTGTCGTGTTTTCTGTATCACATTAATGTTGTACTACGTGGAATCAGGTGTACTACCGCTTCAGAACCTCAGGTGTACTCATTTCATTTATTTTTGGACGATCAACTTATTAATAATTTCTACTTAATTATAGGCATATGTACCCATATTTTTATCATGTTTTTTTTTTTTTTACACCCTTCAATTTGATGTGCAGCAAAAGGGCATAGATACGTCCTACCTTCACCGTTGGTCAAAACTCTGTATTCCCATTTTATTAACATAGCAAAATAATAAAAATATAGCCTATGTTTATTTTTATATTTTGGAGTGTATTTTTAAATTTTTTTATCTTGAAAACTATATAAAAATAACAGAAAAAAAAAGATAAAATTAAAAAAAAATATAATGATTAAGAGTGTGTTTTGAAACCCCAGAATTTCAGAACAAACGTAGCATTTAATTAAGAGGATGTCATTGATTTATTCCCAGGGTAATTTTTTATAAGTATAATTATGATACAAAATTAGTCGGGGTTCTTTGGAAGGATCTGTACCCTTAAGAATATGCTGCGTTGTTTTGCTTCTGATGCCTATACAGTGTGTCTCAAGCCGTCTAATTGCATTGTTTCAAATATCTAATCAATCTTAGTGGGAAAGTCTAAAGAGTTGACATATATATACAAATGAGTAAATTAATTCAATTAACAAATATCCACGAACAAAATATAAATACATAATTCAAAAGATTTTCTTCAAAGAAATGAAATCTTATGTGAGATACTATGTTAAGGGACAGCGACAGTTATTGGTAAAATGTAAGAAGCACATATGCCTTGGTATTTAGGATATTTACAAGTTAGATTTAGCTTTGTGTCCAAGTTTTTCAAAGTGTTGGCAAATCTCCCTCTCGCACATGAACAAGAATATATGTGGACTGTGTAGGCCAGCTTGGATACAATCCCATTCATGAACGCAAATCATGTCTCGTGTGTACAATTATTGTTGATAAGTTCTTGGAATCAACACAAATTCTATCCACTTGATCGATTGATTGACCCCTCATAAACTTTTGGCATTTCAAATATCTGTTTTAGTCTATAAGCATATGTTCCTTCAAAATATATTGTTAGTCACTAAGTCATACGTAGTGATCTTACTGATTTTAATGGGAGGTATGAGGATTAAAAATATTTATTTTAATTAAATATCTTATTCATTAGAATAAATTATTTATCAAAAATTCTAGTTATTGTATATCTTTAATCAAGTGCTTTTATCTTTGAAATGCACACGTAATTAACACATGCGAAATATATGTAAGAATTAGATGAGGATAATGATTAATTGTTAAAATATTTATAGATATGAGTGTGAGTTAGCATTATTTAATAGTAAATAAATATAATGATTAATTTCTAAATATTTGTGTATTTGTATATTAGAGAAATGTTTATGAATCGATGTATACTTGAAAGTTCTTTTCATTATTAATTTTATGTGTATGTTTTAGAAGAGAAGTATAAAATGGCAAAAAAGAAAATAGAATTTGCTTCCTGATTTTAATATATGCGACTCGGAATAAAAGTCAGCAAGCGTGTTGGACTCAATTGCAACGAAGTGCACCTCATTAAAATTTTGTGTTCTCTCTCTTATTTTGTTTTGTTTTGTTTGGCGTGATTGATCCTCGAAAAGTTTTGAATATTATATGTTTGCTTCTTACACTGTCGAAAAGTGGATAAATTAGGACAATTTTTTAGAACAGATTTGAGATAATTATCTGTCCTAAATTTGGGACGGAATTTGGGACGGATAATAATATATCCCTATTTACCCCGTTGCTAAAGATTGAGACAGTTAAAACGAAATAGTTTTAAATCCGAGACAGCTCCATTTGGGACGGTTTCTCTGGAACGGCTTCTAGGACGGCTTCTTTGGGACGACTTTGGCACGGCTTTCTGAGACAGCTTTGGGACGGCTTTTGCATAACTTTTCTAAAATGGCTTTGTGACGACTTCGCTAGGACGGCTTTAGGACAGCTTGTTTGGGACGGCTTTGGGAATGCACTGGATGAAACATTTTGTTAAATTTATATTAAAATTTCTATCGTTTTATTTACACATAATAAAGTCACAGTTAAAAGTATGATACAATCCCATCTTTTTACATTAACATAATACATACAAAAGTGGACAATAGTGGACATGTGAATGTCATACTCAATTGATAGTTATCGAAATATGTGATAAAGGTTTTGTGAGTTTTTACTTGTGGTTGCATATCCAGTTTGAGAAGCTCCTTTATTTGAAGAATTTGTATCATCTGTGAGTCAGTCGTCTTAATACAACACTTGAAATTTTCACGTAGGATTCTTTCAATTCGATGGCCCCAAAAATGAAAAAGAGGATCCCCATCATACAACCACTAGAAACATGTATCACTAGATGCTTTCAATCGTGCTGAGAAAGTTACTAAACATCGATCAATTGTCTTCGAGAGGGATTTAGCTGATGCAATGAGGAATAACCCCACCTTATATCCTATGATAGCACGATGGCAATGGATCCAATTCACAAAGCAGCCAGAGGTCAATGCTAACGTGCCACTAGTGGAGGGTTTTATGTCAATCTAGTAGAGCATCTACAGAAAGCAGTTTATGTCTATGGCGTGTACATCAATATTAGCCCCAGTGCAATCAATGTACATTTACGTACGCCAGATGAACCCCACAGTGACACATTTCGGAATCTTATCAATCATAGACGTGCAATAGAAAGGGTTACTAATGTGGTATGCCTTGATGGATGGCACTAGAATGTCTCTCCCGTCACCTGTTGCATCAATTCTTTCAAGATAAGTGGGTTAGACGAATTACATAAGACGTGGTGGTACTTCGTTACTGCAAGGATCTGGCCAATCATCCATCATGGCACCATCACAAACTAGCGTGCAGCCTTGATATACTGCATTTTGGAATAGCATTTTTTTAATGTTGGACAGGTGATCTACCAGGGCCTACTGCGGTATGCACAGAACCAGTGTGAGTCTCTATGGCATCCTCATCTTATCACAAAGATATGTGTTGGAGCTGGTGTGCCAATTTTGTCCACAGAAGAGCATCGGGGTCCGTCTACTGCTATATATTTTATTCTTCAACAATCTGTTCCCGATGATGGGACCTATTGACGACGCAGAGAACCCAGCCCCTAGCAATGAGGAGGATCCACCTCCGAACCAATTCCAAGCCCAGATGCACTAGTTGGAAGGTAATGTTATGGTTGAGTTGCATGACATGCATATATAAATGGACCAAATGGAGCGCTGACAGACTCATGCTATCGGCCAATTACATGATTTCATGAGATTTATGTCTGTACACCTACCATCGGCAATGGGACCATCTACCTCTGGTGGCCCACATGCTGCTCAATCAAGCTGGACTCCTACTCCTTTTCTCGAGGACGTCCCACTTGGTCATACGAACTTGTTCGGTGAGGGAGACACCATGCCACACGATAGCCTAGATGATGAGTAAGATTAGAAGTGTGCCGTGACAAATGCAGATGAAGAAGTTGCATTAATTTAAGATTTTATTGTTGTTTCTGATGAAACAAAGACATCTTGTAACTGATTTTGTACATGGATTTAATATGATTCATTAATAATGACGTGTTTATGCTATGTTTTATCTTAGCCTTGGATGCATTATCGTCATATTGAATAATACTAGTTTTTAACATACATGAAAATATGAGCTGTCACGTTCTCCAATAGTTGTTTACAAATTTGAATAATAGTGAGCATATCAAGATACTTAAAGTATATTTTCACTCTCAGAGTCTATCCTATCATCTGTGTCATCTAATGGGGATTCATCCCTAGTGGATGAAGGATCCAATTAGTTAATGGGCAAGCGGGTATGGCCATGTGCTACCACTTCGCTGACATTTACGTGCAACTGTACACCAGTAGGATTATGTAATCTAGGCATATCGAGCATACTGCCTAAGTGGGGGCAACTCAGATCCTCATTTGGTTGATATGCCACATCCTCCCATCACTTCTCAATGGTTGTTCTGGCTTTCTTCTTGCATACTGCCAACTAATCACTCCTGCCCCTCCTCATACTAGGAATATCAGTATAATATACCTGCTTGGACTGTTGGGACAAGATGAAGGGCTCATTCTTTTCGTAAACTCGAGAATGGTTCACCTTCACAAGCTTGTACTTTGGGTTCACCTTCTGTCCTCTCATAGGATCCACCCACTGACATTTAAACAACATTACATGAATATTTGGTATGAGCATATAATCAAGACAGATTATATCCTTAAGAACTCTATAAAAATCATACTCTTAGTTGTCATAACACGTATTACTGACACAAATTCCATTATTTTGTGTTTGCTTCCCCATGCATAACGTATGGTGTGAAACTTAAAACTATTGACAAAATAGGTGGAGTAAGTGGTAACGCGATTGCAAGGCTCACAAGCCGAGCTACGTGATAATGGGTCTGATATGTTGTTAGATGTGTTGTCAACCTATTAAGCATTGGTGGATAAGAATTTAATTGGTGTAAAGGTAAATAAAGTGGATAAATGAGATAAGAAAGAGGACTCAAATAATTTTTGAATCATTCTGCAAATAAGTTTACAACTACAACATCGAAATTAACATGATCGCCTCCAAAGTGTTGCAAAAAAAGCCTGTCCTAAAAATAGTGCATAGTTGCATACCAGTAAACAATCTACTGTCCTAAGTGGGAAGACCTTTAAAAGAAACATGCTACAATCCTTTTATTTGTAAAGTGACTCTACCTCTAAACAATTTAGAAGCACATAGGTCGTAGCAGCATGCATTTCTTCTGTAGTGAGATCTCGCACATCCTATCCTCTTGATGCACGTCCAAGATGGTTAAATATAGAGAAAAGGGGGCTATCTGTTGAAATGGCTCTCATGTCATTTCTCGGTGGCCTAGTCCGTCGAGACGGCACATCTGTGTTGAAATAGTGTGATACAAAAGTGCCTATCTCCTCAATCATATATGCCTTCACAATCGAAGCCTCGACATGGGCTTCATTCTTGACCTTTTTCTTCAAATTGTGTAAGAACATATACAAAATTTGAAGATTAGTTAAGATGTCTTCCTGTAAATAGCGCCATTTAAAACTATTGAAATAGTAAGCTAACCTCCACTAAGGCATCCCATACAAACTCAGGTAACAAATCCTTAAATGCTATAGGTATCAGCATCTCTATAAAAACATGACAGTCATGAGACTTAAGGCTGTGTAATTTCAACTCAATCATGTCGACACATCACCCAATGTTCACAGCATACCCGTCTGGAAATTTTAGATTCCTCAACCAATGACAAAACTTCATTTTTTGCTCTCGAGAAAGGGTGTACGTAGCTTTCGACTTTGGATCCATACTATCCATTGGAACTAAAATCTCAAGATGGTCACATATAATACCCATGTCCTTTCGAGCATTAAGATTGTCCTTCAATTTGCCTTTAACACCTATAACTGTATTAATAATGTTATCAAAAGCATTCTTCTCTACATATATACCATCTAAATTATGAGGTAGAATGTTTGTAGGCCAGTATGTTAAATCCCAAAATATATTTCTTTTGGTCTACTTGTGATTAGTCCCAAATCTTAGGCATTGACTGTGTGAATCATCCACTACCAGTGGTAGGTTCCTCACACACTCCCATAACTAGTCACCCATTTCTCTCTCTGGCAAAATGTGTGTCTCAACTAGATCTCTAGTGAAATGCTTCCTATTCTTCCGGTAAGGATGATTGGGCAGTAAAAATTGGCGATGGCAGTCGAAGTAACTAGCCTTACTACCATGGCATAGGTAAAAAGCTCTGTTCAAATCAAGACAAATTGAACATTCCATCACTCCAGCTGCACTCCACTCAGACAACATGGAATAAGTAGGCAAGTGAGTGATTGTGCAAATGAGAGCAGCCAGCATGTTGAAATATTCTTTCTGATGCGCACCAAATGTGACTGCACCCACCGTCCATAATTGTAGTAATTCGTCTACAAGTGATTGCATATATACATGTATAAGTGTCTTTAGATTGGATGGACTAGGAATCACCATTGTTAAAAACATGTATGGATGCTTCATGCGCATTTTTGGTAGCAGGTTATACAGTGTCATGACAATAGACCAACACGAACATGTCTTTCTATATGACCCATGTGAGGCAAATCCATTAGCAAATAAACCTAACCATATGTTACAAGAATCCATTGCAAAATTAGAATAGGTCCTGTCAAAGTGCTTCCATGCCTCAGCATCGAAAAGATGACATATGCAACCACTCGACATCTTATGAGCAGCATGCCAAGTCATATGCTCAGCGGTCATTTGGGACATATACAACCTTTGTAACTTTGGAATAAGAGGCAAGTAAATCAAACGCCTGTGTGGAATCCGTTTTTCAGCTGATAAAGGTATCCTTCTCGCTTTGAATCTCTCATCTCTACAGAATTTGCAATACTCCAACTGATCATCCTCTTTTCAGTACAACATACAGTCAGATTTGCAACAATCAATTCTTACTATGGGAAGACCTTACTCTCACACCTTTTAGTACTGTAAAAATTAGGAGGCATTTGATGATCACTTGAGAGAATATCATCAATCAATTTACAAATATTATCATAACTTTGGGACATGTTGTGGACCACTTTAATATTCACCATTCGAACAACTGTAGACAACTGCCTGAAATTTTCACAACCACTATATAATTGTTGGTCCGCCGCATGTAGCACATCAAAAAATCTGTCCCTATCCACGCCGTCAACATCCTCTGCATTGAATGTGGTACCTTCACGAAATTGGGTGGTTGACGGCTCAAGATAACTCTGCTGCTCCCCTACCCCTGAGGAAGGCCCAACCAGCCCAACATTTGTGGGACCACTAAAACACCTAAATGCATCATATACCATACGGTGCTCCCAACCAAAGTTTTGCATTATTCCAAAGTCCTTCGATATCGAGGGGGTTCGTATACTACTCCCTTTTACATTGGCACTACATCGCGATATTGAACTTCACCATGACTAATCCAATTATAATAATTTTAAACAAATCCCTTTTTGAATAAGTAAACCTTAACTTCATTAGATTCGAGAAATTTTACATTCTTACAACGAGAATAT
Organism: Avicennia marina; assembly: GCA_019155195.1. Lineage (NCBI taxonomy): Eukaryota > Viridiplantae > Streptophyta > Magnoliopsida > Lamiales > Acanthaceae > Avicennia > Avicennia marina. Next base: position 2,751,143 of record CM032771.1, on the reverse strand, counting down.
GGACATCTAATTTTAGCACCGTCCATATGCTTATGTTGCTGCATTACCCATTCATCAAATTCATTAACCCCATTTTCAAATTGTAGCGTCAACTTTCCACGCCCAGGTAAGTTTTTGTTATACATCCATAATCTAATATTGCGTAATATCTTACTAAAAGATAAAAACAATATATTATAACAAGCTCAATCCTAATTACATATTCAGTAAAAATATAAAAGTCACCTAACAAATTTCATTCTCAATTCAGACATGACATATTGAGTTTGGATTTTCCACTCACTATAAGTTTGCAATAACATTAGAAGTACAATTCATTATTGTTGTCCCAAACAATACATACATATATATATACACCAACAATATTATAAAATATGAAATTTACTAATATTATTTTATAGAAATTATGAAGCAGGTATAAATAATCAACACAAACACTTTTTACTTACATATCATATTTTTTCCATCTTCTACATTCCGCCCAAGGACAAAATTTGCTTGCAACAAGAGTATAACTCACCAAAAATAACATATACATATATATACATTGTATAAATATAGTAAAATGCTAATGCAATCAATAATTTATAGCATTGTATCATAAATTTACTAGCTCACCTAAAATTAATGCATTTTCCGCACTTAAAGTGTGAATAAATTATATGTCACATTTTGACGACTTCAGCCGTCTCAAACTCTGGGACGACTATATTACGTTTATTGTTGGGATAGCTACACCTAATGTTGGAATGGTTTTGGGATAGACATTTTGGAATTGCACCAAATTAAGATGGCTTTGCGATGGCCACAACATCCATTGGAAAGAGCCGTGCCAAAGCTATCCTAAAATTGGGACAGTTTATTTCATAATTTTTTTTAGACAACTTTAAGACGACTTTGAGAACTTTAAGATTAAACCATCCCAAAGCCGTCTCCATTTGGGACGGCTTTCTCCCGGCATAGCTATTTATAAAATTTATCATTTTGGAAACGAATTTAGTACGTACTTAAATATGTCGTTCTTAATCTGGAATAGATTTGGACCATCCCAAATTTACAATCTCAATTTACCCACTTTTTGATAGTGTTATAAATTACTTGTCACCTCATTTTGGAATTTATAAATAATCATGCAGTTTTCGTAATCTATTTAATGAATATAAATTTATGAAAGTTGTACAGCCGTACGTTTATAAGTTCGTTATAAAAAGTTATAAATGTTATACAGCCCTGTACCATTATAAAATGAGGAGGGCCAGAAATAGTATTTTAATTAAATTTTTAAAACATCCTTCTAATTATAGCTATCCATTTAGCACTTTTATTTTTCAATTATGCTACTATGCCATAGCCTCTTTTTTCTACTAACTCAATTTTACTTGAAATTTAATAATATTTAATCCACATATTTATTATTATTATTGAGTATATATTTATATTTAGATAATTTTATTTTATTATTGAATTAATAAAATTATAATAATTTTATATTTTATTATAATTAGTAGAATTATATAATGTTTTTATAAACATGTATAAAAATACAGTCTGCAAATATTATTGGTATAAGAGAGAGAAAGCTTCTTATACTTACTGTAGAGAAAAGGCAGTGACGTCCTGTCATTTTCTATTTATTTTTCTGGCGAGAGGTCTAACAATGGCCGAGACCCTACTTTTCCATTTCCCTTCGAATTTTTGGTTCTCCTCCTTTTCATCTCTTCTCTTTTGTCTCTGACTAGCATTTTTCTTGAGCAACTTTGCTTACCGCAGTATTTTCTCATTTTTCAATCATGAATGATCTGAACTCGCGGCTAAGCCAGACCCTCCAAGAAATTCACAACAATGGACAACCCCACCTCGATACGACGTCGTCCCACGACGATTTTCTCGGACAAATCCTGCGCTCCGTTCCTTCATCCGCCTCCTATTTCCCCTGGACCGACGACCAGTCTCCGAGTCTTCTCGGCTACTTGGACGAGCAGTCGGCGGCGGTCCTGGCATCCAAGATGAAGCAGCACAGCATCACTAATGACGCCGCCGAGGCCTTGATGCTCCAGCAGCAGATGCGGCTTTACAGAAGCCTCGACGTCGCCAGTGGCCTGCGATCGACCACCGGAGCCGAGAATGCTGGTCTCATTCCCGTGGCTCAAGGTGATCGCAACGACGTCGTTGATGCTCCCTCCTTCAAGCCCACTGATTCGGTTACCCTATTTCCGTTTTTCTTCTCTTTGAGTCTATCTAAATTGTTGAAATAGACATCATTATTTGATATAACAATTCAATGCAGGCAAACGATGCATCAGTCAAAGCTCCACTCAATGTATTTACTGGTTCGCCTGGGCAAACATCTAGTCCACCCCTGCAGCAATTCCACCACCCTCAGGTTAATTTATCCAATATTTAATATGTTAATCAATTTGTCATTCAATGACTGCAAATCGATAATGGTGATTGTGGATATGTTTTGATGTAGCTAACAATGGACGAGCATTTGCAGGCTCAGAATTTTGAAGCCTCGGCGGGTCCGCCCATGAGTCAGCCGGCGGCACAGCCCAGGCAGATAGTGAGGGCAAGGCGAGGGCAGGCCACAGACCCTCACAGTATTGCTGAAAGAGTAAGTCTTATATTGTACAACAAACAAGCGCTGTTTATTGTGTATTGGGATTTTTATTTATTTTTGACTTTAAGTGTTCTTTTTGCCATTTTCTTTGGATTTTTTTGTTTGTCTCATTGTTATTGTTGGGAGAATATTTTGATTTTGATTTTCCTAATTTTTTGGGTGAAAACTAACTGTGGATAGTTGAGAAGAGCGAGGATTTCAGAGAGAATGAAGGCCTTGCAGGAGCTTGTACCCAACGCTAATAAGGTAATACTTTCACCTTTAATTTGCTGGTTATGATAACTATCATAATAAACCAAAAAAACCAATATTGTAAAAGGAATCGATAAGCCAAAATTTGTGAAATATCAAAATTGGCATGTAATTATCGAAAATATTGTATAAACTTTTCAAGGGTGATTAAACATCACAAAAAGTCCCATAAGACACTAATCCCAACTTCATCTGGGTTAATAAATAGTCACGCCATAACTAATTTTGAGCCAGCTACTGACGTACATATTGTAGATATTGCTGATACTACTAAGTATGCAGTTACATAAAAATTTCAAATACAATATTTTACTAAGTAGTTAAATAATTTTGAGAAAGATCGAAAAAAAAAAATTTTTTTTTTTTTAAGATCGAACAAACTTCCTACTGAGCACTTCAATGAATTAACAATACCAACTCCTGCAAAAGCCTATTTGTGATTGTGGTGGTTAAATTTCATTTGACTTCTAACGTCCCGTGCCGTTTCGTGACTTACTAGTATACAAATCGAACGACCTGACATGTGTCACGTGTCATATGCACTGAATCATGGACAGCTGATAATAATATCGTGATCTTTTGCCATTTATTATATTGATCACTTTAATGATAAAGGGATTTAGAATCCAATAATCCTTTGGATAGGCATAAAGAACGGAATCAAGAGTTATTTCTTGGAGAAGTATGAGATGAGATTAGAACATTTTACCAGACTGAATATTTACAGACGGACAAGGCCTCAATGCTGGATGACATCATAGACTACGTCAAATTTCTACAGCTCCAAGTCAAAGTACTCTCTCCCTCGCTCTCAAACTGTATATAACATGATTTATTTCAACATTATATTTTTTTTCGAATATTGGAGTAAACAAGAATATGTTACCACCCCATTTTGTTATTATTATTAAAAATGGGTCTGAGATTCTTTTCCATTGGTTGCTTTCTGTGTGGACAGATTTTAAGTATGAGCAGATTAGGCGGTGCAGCAGCTGGTGCAGTGGCACCGCTGGCTAAGGATACTTCCTCTGAGGTAATATAATACTTTAGCGTAAGTCCAGAATTCAGATCATCAACATGAAAGAATTTGGGTACCATTTTAGAATAACCATTGAACGGAGGACGCCAAACGAACACCATGTCGAGCTCTCAAAGTGAAGAAGCAAAAGTAAGTTGACAATATAATTAAGAAATCTTACCTCAATCATACTCCTTTAAGGTGAGTGGGTAAATGGCAAAAATGCTGTTGAACAATTAGGTACGCAACTTGTCCAATGATTCTCAAATGACCATTTGGCTCAACAAAAATTGCACAGCAGCAAGTTAATTACATCGGTTTGACGACATATGTAATAGTAAAAGGAGTGCATGACTTAGGATAGAAATTGTAATCTAGAAATGACATATATATAAAGGGCATCAAAGACAATACTTGAAGAAACCAAACATATATAGCATTGTCCCTGTCAGAATTTTCTCCATGGCCTCAAACCGCAGAGAATAATGCAGGCCCTTCTTCAAGTTCCACCTTACCTCTCTAAAACTCGTTTTTCGTTTCACTTGAATAGAGAGAGAGAGAAAATTTTTGTCCCCCTCTTTAAGCTTCCTCACTTGGTTATACGAAAGCCACACGCTTCTTAAGCTACCATAAACATTAGTAAATCATCCAAATAGAAGCTTAACCATAAAAGAAATTAGAGGCCTTGAACTCAGTTGGGATGATGATGATAATAGCAAAAACAAATATATACCGAATTTATAATAATTTACACTGGAATTTATATTTTGATTTGAACAATATCTTTAGATGGCAATAATATAAGACTGTTTAATCGACTTTTATCGTATGAATTAAAGAAACGTCAAAGAAACAACTAAGCACGATACTTTGAATTACATAAAATTAACGAATAAAACATTAGGGTGAAAGATCACTCATTTTCACTGTATGGTTACAATCTAAATTCAGCATCTCTCTCTCTCTCTTAAATTTTGATCCCTCTTACCCAAAATTTGGTTTACTATTTTGTTTAGCTAAATACATGAACGTCGTAAGCCACGTATAACTGTGCAGAGAAGGAGCGGCAACGGAACACAGACCGCGTCATCATCACAAAACAACGAGGGTCTGACGGCGGCGGAGCAGCAGGTGGCAAAGCTGATGGAGGACGACATGGGCTTCGCCATGCAGTATCTCCACGGCAAGGGCCTCTGCCTTATGCCCATCTCCCTCGCCACCGCCATATCCTACGCCACATCTCGCGCCACACACCCCTCCAACAACCCAATACTCAACGGCGTCAAGGCTAGTGCCCCTACTTCCCTGAGCATGTCGGTTTCTACCTTCCATCCCGCCACCATTGTTGGTTGTACCGGCGACGGAGAACCCTCTCTCAAAGACGCAGCTTCCGTTTCCAAGCCGTGATTACCAAAATAAGAAACGGTTTTTGCTTGTTTTGTCGTTTATGTTTTTAGAGTGCGCAATACGGCGCCGTTTTTGGGTAAAACTGTAATTTAAGTGGGTTAACAAAAATTTTAGACTGTGTAAATTATAAATCTTTTCAAACTGAACAGTTTGGTTCAGTTTATTATTTTCTGGCTGACAAATAGACGGTTTAGCGACTCACATGTTTTTTATGCATTTTGTTGAAGTAAAGTTGAGTTAGAATTGAAATATATTATAGGTTAATACTTAATTTATTATTGATTAAGATATTAATTACAAAAATTGTATGAATAAACTAAAATTGATATTCCTTGCATTTAGCTTAATGTCTCTCTTATATTCACACACACACACACACATCAACTTTTCAATTGTAAAACGACATTCCAAAATAATTAACTTGCTTCATAATTTCAACAAAAACTCGCATGGCAAAGATAAAATTAATAATGAAAATTTGTATTTTAGAATTGTATCTATCTAATGTTTTGCAATATAAACGTTTATATATAAAATGAAATCTAATAATATTTAATTTAAAAGAAAATCGTAACATTGTATACAAAAAATTATGAAAAATAAAGATTGACTTAAATATAATTAAAAAATGCATTTTTAATTATATATCATAGTTCATCGATATATTTTAGTTTCTATACAAATATATAAATAATAATTAAAATAATAAAAGAACTATTCAAATTTGTAAGCACAGCTAATAAAGAAAATAAGGACAAAAGGAGAATGTAATATTATGAGATCTAAATTTGGTGTAAGTATGATTGGGAAAGTTTTAAATATTATTGAAAATGCATCAATATATGTGAATATATATGCAAATACAATGGTTAGGTTGTGGGTTTGGTGGGCTGCAATTGTTAAACCCACCACCTAACTTTTATATTTAGAAATTACTATTATTTATTAGAAAAATTAAAATTGTCGGTTTGCAGACAATTTATAATGGTTTGAGTAGGTTGGTCAGGTCTTACGAGTTTCAATACACACCTAGTATTATTTATATCTATACTAATGAATTTAGAATATCTGTTTGTGGTCAAGGTAAGCATTCATAAACAGAGTTTTGGAAGGGCCGAACCATGACTATTTAATTTATTGTTAAATAGTTATATTATAGCAATCGAACTTTTTTTTAAATATGGATTGAAAACAATAAAAATTAAGTTTTAATTTCTAAACTATACAAGCAATTTAGTACATACAAAATACTGCACAATAAAATCAAATATTATACCAGCCATTTAAATATAAAATCTCATCAAGTTTTATTTCAATGAACTTGGTTATTGTTACTTGACTTCCATGTGTAATTGTTTTATTAGCACTATTTTATCAATTTAATTGTAGTAAGCAGACTAATAAGAAATATATGACTTCTACTATTGTACTATTAGTCGTATAAAATATAAAATATAAAATATTGATAATTTGAGCTATATCTGATAAGACAGCATAATACAACATAGGGATACAAGCACAATCAAAAATAAATTAATATCCTTAAATTAATCCAACATCAAAATTAGTAGCAATATATTGCTAGAATTATTTAAAAGTAATTTGCATCTCTATAAATTTTAATGCTTTTTCACAAAAGCATGCATATATTTAGTATTAAAACTATTTTCCAGTTGCAGTACTTTTCTTGAGAAGCCAAACGCTGAATATTAATTTAGTTTACGTAATACATATTACCATACAAAATAAATGGTGCAATACATTTCCATTTTTTTTTTTTTTTTTGGGGATTGGGGGATAAAATGTAAAAGAAATATAAAATAAAAAAAATTATTGATAAAATCAAGAGTAAAAAAATAAAATTTAAAAAGTGTCATGATTAAAATGTGTGTACTATTTTAATAAAATGAAAACAACCATAGCCTATCATTTTCCTCATTAATGGGAAAAAAAAAAAACTGTAGTAAAGAAACTACTAATATAAAATTACAATGCCCTAAGTAGAGTTAGTGGGTTGATTTAGAGAAATGATGTTAATGCCTAGTCGAATTTGGATGTATCCTTTTTATTTATATATTGCATAATGTAAAATTACATAATTACTCTTATTTTAAATTCTTTCATTTTTTTAAATTATTTTCTTTCTATTTTTTCTTTTAACTTACTATTTTAACTTATTCTTCACTCAAACTTCATGTCTTTTCAAATTCTTCTGATCTTTCTTTATTCTTTTACTGTAAATATTTTTTATACTCTCGATTTTAAAAACAATTTTATTGTCTCATTTAAATACAGAAATTTTGTAATTTATGAGCAAAATTGCACTCTCTAAATTAGTAAACACGTAAAAGTGTGCAATTTTTACCGATCATGAATAACTAGACATGGACGAGATAATTAAATGATAATATTTGGCTTAGTCACTTACACCTATTATCCAAAACGTGAAGAAAACAAACTAAGGTAAAAGGTGGGGATTATAGGAAATGGGTAACAATAGATTTAAGGGATCTGTTTCTTACACAGTCAGCACTATGAAGGGCCCGCTTCACGATATAAAAAGGTCCACTAGTAGCAATTGTAAGACACGACAAAAACAATTTGACCCTGTCCTCTGGTTTGGGCCTTAAAGTTTCAGGATGCCCTAAGAACGACAGATGATAGGATGGTACAAATTTCGATGTGGCAATTGAAAGAGATGGTAGTATCGGCTATCGAAGCAGCTATGCAGAAGAAAAGAAGGGAAGATTATGGAGGAAAAAGAATGGTGAGAGAAGAGTCATTGGATAGTATAGGCTCCACAAAGATTGCAGTTGCAAGGTTATTTTAGCTGTTCTAATTATAAATAATAAAGATATTACACATCAATCCTAGTATTTGAAAATGCCAAACAACTGAAATTGCAAATTTCTGAATTATTACAGTAGCAGAATAAATTGATGAATAACACGAACTAGAAAACTAATTTACAAACATTTATTTGTGAATAAAATTGAATTTCACACACCCTATAAACATCAAAACTCACTACCTTTTTCCTTTTCAGAATCTTAGAACTTGACTTTAACATTGGTGTTTCTAATAAAATTATTTATGAATTTTCAAGGAAATAATTCTAATTTTATTTCAGTTCGTCAAGTTGAGCCGCGTTTGATTTTTCATTATAAATTTTCTTAAGTCCATGTGATTCTAAAACTTTCATAATTGCCATTATCAGCTTGCAATTTTTGAATAAATTTTCATTATTAATTAATGTCAATAGTAATAATGCAATTTTAGGTAGGGGTATCTGTTATAATTGTTATTCCATGTTATCAAATTTAAGTAAAGAAATTAAGTGGCAATGGACTGATGAGCAGCTTGAACCATCTAAAATCCAATTGTTAATAATTTTAGTACAGAAATAGGCCACCAGATGATAAAAATTAGGGGAACTCAACAATCGGCATGATTCTGCAGTATTGTACTTCTATCAGTAACTAGCAATTGAGCAAAACTAAATCAAACATTCAACTCAAAAGTGAGATTTGATTTTTAAGAGTAGCCACTTTGCTTCAAAATTACAAATGGGGCTGAGAATAATCTAATGAAAATTATGTCGATTTATGTTCATTCCTATGGCCAATTGGCCAATCAATCCAAATTAGGCTACACAAGTCAAATGGGCATAACGATAGCTGGTTAAGGGTATAAAAGTAATTATGTGAAAATCAAAAAACCAGTGTGTAGTACTCTTGACATTTTAAGTTAAGGGTATAAAGGTAATTATGTGAAAATCAAAAGACAGTGGATAGTACTCTTGACATTTTAAGTTAAGGGTATAAAGATAATTATGTGAAAATCGAAAGACAGTGGGTAGTACTTTTGACATTTTTAATAGTTCGGAAGATTATATAATTTATAAAATATTTTTAAAGTTTATAAATTTATAAATTTAATTTTAAAAATAAATTAATAAAGTGTTTGATAACATCATCTTATAAAAATTTATTAAAATAGTTGATTATAATTGTTTCGACGTAATAATAATGAAATAAATCAAATATTATTAATAAAATATAATTTAAATATATTTATATTATTTTTAATATATAAAATAAAGTGACTTACAAGATATTTGAAAATAAATTGAAAATAATCCACTTCTATTTAAAAAACTTATAAATTTTAAACATTTTATCTTTTAACTTAAAAGCTCACATAAACAACCTCTAAGTTCTGCTCCTTTAATTTATTCAAAAATCAATGACCATGATTGGTGGCTATTTTACAGGTCAATCCGGTTACTATTTAACAGTTTTTTTTTTTTTTTTTCATATGGGATGTTTTTGAGGATACTTTTTGGTATATATTTTTCATTTTGCATGTTCGATACTTTTTGATTATCTTTGTTTTCGTGTAGAATAATATTTGATATAATTATTCTGTTTATTTATTGGGAACGAATTGTAATATGCTTCAAATTGATATTTAATTAATTTAAATTTGATTTTTTTCCCGCCGAACCATCCGAGTTGATTGGTTTTATTATATGCATTGGACGTCTAATAGAGAAATCAAATTGATTGAGCAAAAATTCGATCAGTCAAACACAAAAATTGACTTGATTGTGCAAAACATACAGAAAACAAAAATTAGTCTGATTGAACTACTTGACTTGGAGACTTCTTTCCTTTTTCATTCATCGAACATTTTTTTAGAGCTTTATTAGCAAAAATATGATCCTTATTATTGAGAAAAATTGGACTCAAAGTAAGAAAGGGAGTTTAATAAAAACGTGGCACTTTATATTTCAATATATGTAAACTAAGAAAGAAAAATAATTACAAGAATTTGAAAAGAACTTCAATTGTCCAAAATAACTCACGCAAGAAACTTTAACTTTACACATACTCACTCTTTGAATTTCTAAACTTAAATTGATGTTAAGAACCTTCAAACCCTCCTCCATTTATAATGAAAGCCCTACACTAAATTGGTCAAACGTAGAGGTCACCTATCTCCCTTTTAACATTTTCATGCAGTCTGATTGATCAAATTTGGAGGTCATCTATCTTCCTTCTATCATCTTCTATGCATTATAATTGGTTATAATTTTAATTTTTACTCATTAGTTAAAATAGACGTGATTTATAAATAATCACAAATCTCAACACTTATGTATATTTGCGGATGATCAATTTTGAAGCTTTCAATGTTCAACACATTTTCTGTTATGACTAAGAGTTTTTGAGCGTAGCCAAACATTGCAAATCATTGAACTTATTTTTAGACTTTTCCAAATCTAAGAACACAGCCAAAGATCCCAAAATAATCGCCCAACATGATATATGTGACACGATAATCGTATAAATATTTAATTCTTTAAGCAAATGAGAACAAATAATATGATAACCATAATTTGTTTTTCTGGTGTTGTAATTTAGGTAAATTAAAATTTTCTAAAATTAGAAAATTGTTGGGCGCAGAAACAAGGGCTATGTTCTAAAACAAGTGTGATGTATTTTTTAGAAAATGGTAAAAAAAAAAAAGCAAGAAAAATAAAAATATATATATATAAAAGCGTAATAATTAAAAATGTTTGTAATATTATTTGTGTCTTTTTATTGAAACCAACCACATCCAAACTGAGAGGATAGTTAAATTAATCCCCGAAGTTTATGGTCCTTTAATTCTCACTTTGTCTCCCTCAACCGACGCCGCGTCCCAAAGCATGGGACGTTTCCCTAGTGGTCGAAGGACACAATTGCCCCGACCAACGAACAAAATCTGACGGTCCAAAGTCAACACCAGTCTCATCTCATCAGCCGCCGTATAAGCCAATCCAACAATCACTGTTGCGCCACGAAGCCCGCCCCCCACCAATCTGCTATCACATCGAGCAAAGCCTCTCTCTGACATCAAATTCAAATTTTTATCCAACCCAAATAATTACTGCGAAATAATCAAAATGAAACTATTTTCCTTCCAACGTCTGGCCCACTCATGAGTTGAGCCAAACCTAAACTAAAATTTTAAGTAAAACTGGAAGGCTGACTACGTTTGGGAGAAGGTTCTGTTGAAAATGAAATTTGGTACAAATTACCTAAGAATATTTTGATATTTTATAAATATTAATTTATTTAAATATGTGTGTATATCTATACATATATATATATATGTATATAAAATATATAGAGATGATGTATTAAGATATAAGGATAAGATTAGATTTTAGAGTCTGTATATAAATGTGAGTGTATGTGTGTACATAGGTATTATTTGATTGTAAATAATAATTAAAATTTTAATTACATTAAAAATATTACAAAATTAAATATAATCAAACAAACTCAACACAAAATTAATAAGAAAAAAGTTTATAATTGCATGGTTTCGTTCAAAAAGTACGTGTCGAATAAAAAAACTAATTCTTGTGTTTTGCATAATTTTTTAAAATATATTTACATATTCACGTAGAATCTGTCTTGTCTAGGGCTCAAAGTCCATTATTTCAACTATAAAGTCATATGTTTAAATTCTTAAGATGAGATATGTGAGTTGGAATGTGAGTGGGTTAAAAATAGTTGAGTGTAATCAAAAATATTTTTAAAAAAATTAAGTATTAAAAATCAAAATCAATCAATTCCACAATGTGACAAATGTCAATGCAAAACAATTTTGATAAATATAAAAAATAACCAATTAAACTAAGTTGTATTTTGAATCATTATAAAAATTATTTATATCAATAAAATATCAATCAAAATAAATTATATTTTTCCAAAACAAATTGATGAAATGTTTTTTCAAATTTTTCATTTAAATACGATTTATTACAATTTATATTTTATATTTTAAAGTGTTATGAATTTCGTAAATCTAGAGCTCACAAGTTTGATTTTTTTTTTTTATTTATCCAAATTTTATATTGTGTAATAGTTGCATACAGATTCTTAGAGCTAAACTTTAGAAAGCGTTTTTTTCTTAAGTTGTATTTTGTTTAAGTCGTTGGTAGGTTTTTTTTCTTTAATGTGTAATGTTTTACACTGTAAATCATTTTAAAAATTATTAGTACATATCTATTTATTATTTTTTAGATAATTATTATTCATATACGATAAAGTTAATTAAGAAACAGTGTGAATATGTCAAGTGCACAAGCCAAGCACGTGCATTGGTTAATTAATTTATTTAAGATAATATTTGTTAAGATTTGATCCTAGTAAATCGGGCTCTATTAGTGATGTTGTTATTGTTGGGCTAGCAGCTTCAGATGATTCCCAATAAGAGAGATGAAAGAAAATTATTTATATTATTTGATATATTCTATTAATCAACACAACTCACGTATTCGAAATTAAGGAAATGATAAACGAATCGAAAAACGTACCACCCTCAAAATATGAAAAAAAAAAAGATAATTCTGAATATATTATGTCAGATCGATTTATATACATATATTAAAAACAAAAATAATTAATGAAAAAATTAGATATTTAATTAAAATTTAGAATGAGTAATTGAGTTGGACAAGAAACAAAAGTTATAAAATTAACCAGTGGAAGAGCCCCGCGGGATATACAGCATTTCAAGAAGGTTAATAAAATAGTAATTTTCTTTTCAAAAAAAATTGGTGCAATATTAATGGGATATATAATTATTAACATTAGATTCTCTTAATTAGATAAACCTAACGAATTATCTGTCAAAAAATTTAAAAATCTTTACTTGCTTGCATTAATTGTAGTTTATTATCAGACTTAATTGTAATGTTTTGAATTGTATTTCAAATATTTTAACATTTTACAATTTATATTTTAGCAAAAACATTGCAGACTTCATAAGTTTATTGTTGTAATGAAACATAAAATCATGTTAACAGAGGAAAGATAAATAAATAATTTAAAATAAATAATAAATAATTTGATGTGATATAAAACTATTATATTTTCTATAATAAAAAATTAAAATTATTTTTAAATTTTATCAAAAGAAGAGAGAAAGATGTAACAGAAAGAAATGAAAAAGAAAGTAAATGAATAAAAAATGAAAGAGAAATAGAAAAATAAAGTTATTTTTATACTTCTAATATTGGACTAAAGTTAATTTTGATGGTGAAGTGAATTTTTGTTTAACTACCCTCTTCATAATTCATTTGTTCTAAATCTCACTTCTCACGTTTATGTTTTGGGGATGTACTAAAAAATAAAATAAGGTTCTGCTTTTTGGATAATCAAAGTTATTTTCTAAAATACATAATATTTAAACATAAACATACTTATATAGATCTATGCATATAAACACATATACTAATGAATTAGGAATACAACGGAAGTAAAAAGATACTGAACAGTGTAACTGAACCCAATTCAAGGATCTTAGATATGTGAATCGAGCGTTGGGGCATGTTACGTCAAACATTAGTTGAACATGTTGAGTATATACAAGAGTGGCCAGCTCCTACGTTGACATCTTAAGTAAAGAGCTTCCATAGATAGACTGGTTTCTATAGGCGATTTATGCAGGATTTCAACACTATTGCTACTCTCCTTACTGTCATAATCAAGAAAAATGAGAATTTTAAGTGGAGAGAAGCTCAACAATGGGCGTTTGATACCCTAAAATATAAACTTACACATGCTCCTTTACTTTCTTTACCTAATTTTAATAAATCCTTTGAGATTGAGTGCGATACTTTTGATATAGGTATTGGAGTAGTCTTGATGTAGGAGAAAAAGCTCATTGCCTATTTCCGTGAAAAGTTTAGTGGTATTGTATTTAATTATCCCACATATGACAAGGAATTGTATTCCTTGGTGCGAGCACTAAAGACTTGGCAACACCAAAGAAGTTTGTGGTTTATACTAACTATAAATCATTGAAGCATCTGAAGGGCTAGAGCAAGCTCAGCAAACGACATGCCAAATGAATCTCTTTCATTAGTACATTTCTCTACGTTATCAAATATAAGAAAAGTATGGAAAATGTGGTTGCTGACGCATTATTTAGTAGGCATACCTTGTTGAGCACGCTAAGCATAAGATTGCTAAGGTTTGAGCATATTAAAGAACTCTATAGAGGAGACCCTAATTTCAGCTAAGCCCATATACTAACTGAAAAATATGCTCATGATAAATACTTTAGGCATGAAGGGTATTTGTTTTATATTAATAAATTATGCGTTTCACGGTGTTTATTGCGAGAATTTCTCATTAGAGAGGCTAACTGTGGAGAGTTAATGGGACACTTCGATGTCATCAAGACAATATTAATTTTGCAAAAGCACTTCTATTGGCCAAGATTGAAAGGAGATGTGGAACAAATTGTAGAAAAATGCATACAGTTTAAAGAAGTCAAGTTCGGTAACCAACCTCGTGGTTTATATCATCCCCTACCTATTTTGGGTACTCCTTGGACTAATATTTTTATAAATTTCGTTTTGGGACTATCTAGGTCTAGAAAAGGTATAAATGCTATCCTTGTTGTCGTAGATAAATTTTTCAAAATGATTCACTTTATTGCATGTCATAAAACTAATGACGCTTTGCATATAACTGATTTGTTCTTTAAAAAGGTGGTTCATCTACATGGCGTGCCTAGAACCATAGTGTTTGACGTGATGTTAAATTTTTGAGCTACTTTTGAAAAATACTATGGATTAAATTTGGAACTAAACTGCTATTTTTTACAACATGTCATCCTCAAACTGATAGGTAAACTAAGGAGTTAACAGAACACTCACTACATTATTGCGTGCTATTATTAGAAAAATATTAAGAGTTGGAAAGAAAGTTTGCCATATGTAGAGTTTACTTATAATCGAGTTGTTCATTCTACTACAAACATGTCTCAATTTGAAGTTGTACATGGTTTTAATCCACTAACACCGTTGGATTTGTTGCCATTACCCAACAATGAGCATTTGAGTTTAGAAGATAGGAAACAAGCTGAGTATATGAAGCAGATGCATGAGCATGTCAAGCAAAACATAGAGAAAAAGAACCAATAATACGCACAGTAAGCAAGCAAAGGAAGAAAGAAGATAGTGTTTGAACCTGGAGAATAGGTGTGGGTTCATATGAGGAAGGAGAGTTTTTTTGAGCAGAGAAAATCTAAACTGATGCCTCGAAAAGATGGACCATTCAGAGTTTTGGAAAAAATTAACGATAATGCTTATAAATTAGAGCTTTCAGGTAAGTATGAAATTAGTGCAACTTTCAATGTTTCTAACTTAAGTTTGTTTGATACAAGGGATGAACAAGAAGTTGAATTGAGGTCAATTCCTTTTCAATAGGAAGGGAATGACATAAGCATCCAACGTGATAAAAAAGATCTCTTGGAAGTTCCAATTAGATCAATGATTAGGGCACGTGTAAAGAGAATTAATGAAGCAATGAAAATGAGAGAGGACTAGTCTGTAGTTAGAAGATGTTTAAAAGCCATCAAGGAGGTTAGATCTGAGTTAGTAGAGGCATAGGGAACAAGCAATGAAGGACAACTCAAGCCTATGGAGCAATTATTAATAGTAAAAATATGTAGCCATATGAAATGATGACCAAAGTAAGGGCTAAAACTCCCTCATTCCCAAAGAAAAATCTAATCAGATTATTAAAAAGTAATGCAGATGTTTTTGTAGTGTCTCCTTATTAGTTCCAAAGAATTCCTCTTGCCATGGTAGAACACGTTTAAACATAGAGGAGGGGAGGAAACATGTCAAGCAAAAACTGAGGCAATTCAATGTGGAGAAGAAAAAGATAATAGAAGAAGAGGTCGGGAAATTATTAAAAGCCAATCACATTATAGAAATAAGACACCCATAGTAGTTATCAAATGTGGTTGTAATACCTAAAAGTGGTGGGAAATGGCAGGTGTCCGTGGATTTCAAAGATTCAAATAAAGTTTATCTCAAGGACTACTAGCCATTACCAAGAATAGATCAATTAGCAAATGTTACAGCAATATTGGAAGTACTCAATATCATAGATGCATATTAAGGATATCCTTAAATTCCCTTATCAAGAGAAGATTGGGAAAATGTACGTTTCATTACTCCTTTTGGCACTTTTTGTTATAAAGTTATGCCATTTTGATTAAAAAATATGGAAGTTTATGTCGATGACATGTTAGTCTAGTCAAGTCACGAAGATCACATAAGGGATCTAGATGAAACATTTCAAACATTTGAGGGAGTTTGGGTTGAAGCTTAACCCAGCTAAATATGCCTTTGGAACAACAAGAGGAAGTTTTTAAGATATATTATCACTCGCAGTGGGATGAAAGTAAATCCAGAAAAAATAGAAGTAATACGTAAAATGCCTACATCACAAATAGTTAAGCCAATGTAGAAGTTGATGGATGCATCACCACATTGAGCCGTTTTATCTTAAAGTAAGGGATATGAGTCTCCCTTTTTTATAGTTGGTGAGGAAGTCAAATAATTTTGAATGGAATGATCGCTATGAAGAATCTTTTTAACAACTCAAATGATATCTGGCAAAGCGCTCCCTATTGACAAAGCCCAAGACGGGAGAAAGACTGTACATTTACCTAGCTATCTTGAAGGTAGCAGTAAGCTTGGTGTTACTTAAGGAGTCTAGGGAAGTGCAACTTCCCATTTATTATGTAAGGGCAGAGTATTGCGATGATCTAAATAAAGATATCTTTGAATTGAAAAATTGGTGCTGACCTTAGTAGTTATGGCTAGGAGATTGGGGTCATACTTCTTGGGACATCCAATAACTATTTTTACCCTGCATCCACTGAAGCAGATACTCAGGTGAAGCAAAACATCAAGAAGGATAGCCAAATGAGTGATTGAGTTGGAAGAATTTGACATATTTTACACCCCAAGGATGACTATAAAAAGGCAGGCCTTGATGAACGTTATAGTGGAATTACAAGAAAAGGAAAACCTACCTAAATAGATTATATATATGGATGGATTTTATACTTACGCGGGAAGTAAGGTGGCTACAGTCTTAACCAACCCGAAGAATGATAAGTTGGAATTTGCATTAAGACGACATTTCAATTCCTTTAATAATGAAGTAAAATATAAAACATTGGTTTAGGGACTGAGGATGGTAGAAAGTTTGAAGAATAGAAGGGTTGAGGTATATTCTGACTGTCAACTAATAGTAAAAGAATATAAAGGAGAATTTGAAAGTATAGAAGAAATTATGAAAGCTTACCTAAATAAAAGAGATAGACAGGGGTTCTTCACTTTCAAGCTACATTAGATATCTAGAGAGGAGAATGATAAGGTGGATAGATTGGCTCAGTTAGCCATAAGTGGAGATAACCAAAAAAAAAAAAAAAAATCCAACAAAAAGCAAATATTCGTACTCCAGTTGAAGTTGACAAAGATGATTCAAGAACACCAATTATAAGATGCTTCAAGGCTAAGGAATGTAACCAAAAGATAAAGTATAGAGAAAGCTAATTAATTATAACTGGAGAAAACCTATATAAAAGGACATATACCAAACCTTTGCTAAAATACCTAGGAAGCGATGAACCAAATTATGTATTAAGAGAGGTCTGCAAAGGGTGTTATGGATCTTATTTAGGGGGTGTAGGACTAGATATTATTGACTAATAATAACTTGTGGAAAATGCCAAAAGTATAGAGACTATATAAATAGACCAACCCACAAGCTTAATATGATGAGTTCGCCCATACCCTTTGAGGGGTAGGGAATGAATATAGTGGGGCCTTTTTCACCTGCGTCGAGCCAAAAGAAATTTTTGGTGATAGTAATAAATTATTTCACCAAATGGGAAGAGATTAAGCTACTAGCAAAGATTTCTAAAGGCGAAATAATGAAATCCTTATGGAAGAATATAGTGTACCGGTATGGAGTCCCTTAGAGTTAGTGTCAGATAATGGAAGAAAATTTTAGGTGGGGTTTTCCAAGGCTGGCGCAAGAAAATGAAGATACATCAGAAGTTCAGCTTAATAGCACACCCTTAAACTAAAAGACAAATAGAAGTCATTACTAAGATTATAGTGAAAGCTATCAAAATGAAGGTGGAAAAGGCAGGGAGAACTGGTAGACGAGCTACTTCAAATCTTATAAGCATATCAAACAAGTCCTAGTACGGTTACCAAGAAAAATTATTATAGCATAGTGTATGGGGCCGATGCTATACTCCCAATTGAAATTAAAGGAGAATTATAGAGAGCCTAATCTTATGAGAAAAACTAAAAGGAACAAGTCTTAGCGAAAGAATTGGAAATGATAAGAGGAGAAAAGGAATAAGGCTAAGTTATGGTCCTTAAATATAAGTAGCATATTGCAACATTGTTTAATAAAAAGGTAAAAGAAGAGATTTTAAAAAGGGAAATATGGTTTTGTAAAAGGCAGATGTCATCTACCCTTTAGGAAAATTGGATCCCTAATGGGAAGGGCCATAGAAAGTAAGAGAAGTCTTGCGTGGAAGGGGATACAAGTTAGAAACCATGGAAGAAAAGTTTATCCTCCGACCATGGAATGTAGAAAATCTTAAGAAGTTTTATATTAATTACAAAGTAATACACATGTACGACACAGTACTTACTGGAATGACGTCAATTTGAAAGGCCACCTAATAGGGCCAAATTAGGTCCCAACAAAATTTTAGAGATGGAATCGATTCTAAGAGTAACCAAAAAGGCTAAATTAGGGCCACTAAAATTTCAAAGATGACACCGATTTTAATAGTCACATAAGAGGGCCAAATTAGGCCTCACACCTAACAACAATAAGAAATAATATAAATATAAAAGAAAAAAGTTAACAAATTTTCATTAATAAGAGGGCAAAGGCTAGTCAATAATTACATTTTCTAGAGTAGACCTATCTCCCCCCCCCCCACCCCCCTCCTTCCGTTCCCTTCCCTACTACCTTAAGTTTCATCAATTATGCCTTTATTTGTTTGAGTCCCCTCTGTAGGATTTTCCTTACCAGCCTAGTCTAAAGGAGCACCTTTTCAGACTGTGGGATCATCATTTGGATCAAGAAAGCCCCTTTTAAGCATGGTGTCCACCCTAACTCCCTTGTCCAATATGCTCAAATTAGCATCTCCTTTTACAAAACCTAAGTCTAGCATGTGTTGGACACAGCTATCAAATCCATAAAGGTAATACAAAGCAGCTCGACGGACTAGCTTTCGATTGAATTCCTCTAAGGCAGTTCACTCCTTCAATCAATCATCTTAGTGGTACTCAACAAAGACGGGTGCATAAGAAATTTCTACCTTGGCGGATAGGTATCAGTTATAGTATTCATCTCTAACTTTAATCTTTAGTTCTTGGACTCCAGGTTGGACACTCGGGCTACAGCATTACACTCTCGCTCTTGAGTATTGCAACTCTTTGAGTCAGCCAGGTTGGCATGATTCCGTATGAGGGAAACTTCAAACTTTAGGGCAAAGATGTGTTCTTGTATCTATTACAAATTTTGGGACTCGCTCTGCTGGTAAGCCTATCCAAATTAGATAAAACTTTGCGAAAACGAAGAAGAAATGAAAGGGAGAAAATGGGGATGCGTATGAGAACCAATGGGGAGGAAATAAATAATTCAAGATCAAGATAACCTACTAAACTCTAGTTTAAAATGGCCCACTACCAAACCTCTTGCGTAATGCGTCTTCTGTAAAGGTTTCGATTGAGCTGTAGCACGTCTCAATAGAAAGTCTTAAGTTAAACTTAGGTTCTTGATAACCAAACCTTTAGCAAGCAGTGAGGAGTTTAGAACATGGAAGTCGAGACCATTAGTAACCGAGAGAGCTAGTGGAACAGTGCCAGTCTAATGATAGATCAAAGAAGATGGGGAAGAAGAAGAATCTTCCTTAACACTTGGAGAGCAGGGTCTACTACCCGCTGTTGACGTACCTTGAGGCTCAATCTGGGGAAATGTAGCTCAAGACAAGCTGGAACCTTGGCCTAAAGACGATTTTTTTTTAGGACTAGCTCAAGTAAGCCCTGGTCCTCACAAAGTATCTCAAAACAAAGCAACTCTCTCATCACATAATCTACAAAAATTAAAAGGTAAAATAAACAAAAGAAGAAAATGGATAGATGTACCCAAAGGAAACTCGCAAACATCAACAAAGAGGTCTTCCTTTTGACAATTCAAATCAAAAGGGTAAAGTACACCATGGTAGGTTAGTTTGCGGAAGTGCCAAGTATACTGATTTAGAGAGTTAATATGCTTGTCCAAGGTATATAAGGGAATGGTAGTTTTCTTGAAATTGGGCTTGGGAGGATTGGTGGAGCAAGTGGTTGGGAATCCCCTTAAGGAAGAAATTTTTTTCTTTCAACCCTTATTGCTATTTGAGGGAGTATCTTGGAAGAATTTAATATCATCGCAGGGGCTGAAATAGAATAGCCTGAGTTCGGAGCATTTGACAATGTACAAGGAGGAAAATAGCTTGGATGAGGGTTCAACACATACCTTACTACACAAAATCATAAAATCAACTAATATGTAGAGGGAATTGGTGGCGATTGGGTAAGTAAAATCCCAAAGTGATTGACAATGGCAAAATAAATAGCAGGAGTAGAGAAAAGTAGTTCTGATTTTAGTTGGTAAATGAAAACAAAAATGTAACCCAAGGGAAGGAACATTAGGACAATCAAAGATACAAGGAATATTAGGAAAATCAGAGATAGAAGAAACATAAAATTGGTAAAAAAGGGGATATCATACATCCCAAATAGTTCAAAAATAAAATTCACATTGCAGGTACAGGAAATAGATAGATAGTTGGAGACCTTTTAGCCGTGTATTGGAAAAGAAGTTACTTAGGTCGGCAAACAAAAAAGGTTGGGAAATTATATAAAGCAAAGAAGGGAAGGAAGTGTAAATGGAAAGGGATGGACTGGCAGGGATATTTATACAGAAAAAAAAAATTAAATCATAATGAATACGTGTAAGGTAAATGAGGAAGCTCGTGAAACAAAGGAGAGCAGGGCCGTCGACATGCGCAGTAAGTATGAAGTTAGGAAGATGAAGAGACCGATATCACCTCATCAAATGCTAGAGCATTGAAAAGACGTGCATGTTAGAGTAATGATGGCACGAGAAGGGTGGTAGTCATTTGAAAGCGGGGTTGTTAAGCTTAGGATAACAAGGTGGGGATTGAAGGCATAAGAATGTATGGGTAAAAAAAATAAAAAAAATCAACCTTTAAGAGAGAGAGAGAGAGAGAGAGAGAGAGAACCAACTCCTTTTCTATCAAAACTATTTAGGTTGGCAACAAGATGGAGAATGTCTTGGCTTATTAGTTGATCCGAACAACTGAAGAACCCCCAATAGTAACCTTTTTTTGGGTTTGTTGTATCATTAATTAGTTGAATTAAGGAGAGGCACCGAACTCAGCCAAGCATTTGTACAACAAAGATTAACGATGAGATTGGCCATCTAAATTAGAGAGGTACTCTTAAAATGGTAGATTCTGGGTATTCTGGTATGAATGAAATTCCACGAACAAGTGACTGCATTCATGAAAAATCTCATCTTGTGAACATTTAAGATCACAACATCTTTGCAAACAATCACTTAGTTCCTAACAAGTCTGGCTAAAGTCCTTTTGTAGTTGTTCCATCCAATATTAAAAGAAAAATCTTCAAAAGAGGGTTGCAAGATAGGGTAGAAGTTTTCCAAATCACGAAGGACTTCAATTGCTCTAGCCACATTATCTAAGTGAATGGAAAGAGAGGTTGGTAAGTCCTCTCCCAAATAAAGATCCACGATTAGATGAGGATAGATGAGACGTGAATAAGAACTAAGAATAAAAATGAGGAGAATTTCCCTCCTTTTATAGAACTTCTTAAAAAATGTTGCACGAGGAGGGAGTAGTGATATAATCATTAATACTTAATATCCAATAATATCCAAAATGTAAAGAAGAAGAAACAAAAACGAGTAATATGCGCAATAGGGCTGTCAACAGGACTCGGGGAATGGGAGCTACAGGATTCATGGGATCTATCTTTCCGTACAAATTTACTGTATGAATCATCTCACTTTTGTAATTGCAAAAGACACAGCAAAAAATATACATGACACCTTAATTTTTCCATCATCACGTTCGTGGCGAGGGTCATATTCATAATTAAAAACGTCTCCAAATAATTGAAAAGTACAGACAAGCTGCCCACCCACATGTTCAATAATTCAATGTGTGCATTAATTGCGTCCAATATCAGAAACTTGAATCACGACAACCTAAGGTTATTTGCCAAAAAGAAAATTGTAAGTAAAATAACATATTGCTTAAAATGAATCCCTTACTAATAGTTTCATTAATTAACAAACGGGAATTAGTGTAAACAATCGCCATGATTTGTGACGCATTAGCTCTGGTAATATTATTCATCAATAAACGTGGCACTAGCAACTTTTTTCTCAGATACACTTTTTATTTTTTTTACTTTTTTACTAGACTCAAATATAGTAGACTATATCCATATATTCTTAAACTACTTATTATTTGTCATGTTATTTTGATTTTCGTGGATTTCATTATGTGATTTAACTTACTAATCTTCATATACTAATGGTGCTTTATCTTCTTTTTAGGAAAAAGAAAACACCCACACACACAGATATACGTCAATGAAAATATATGATTTATTTATATTATACATCTTGTTAAGAAAATTAACGAAAAAAAAAAATCACATGGAGAGGGTAGGAAAAGTTGAGGAAAAAGACTAAGGACCAAATGGATCGTACACTAAATTTAACAATATTATTAAAAAAATGCAGTGAATGAAACCAAGAGGAAGGGAAGTTGCCAGAGACCAATACATAGGAAGGTGGATGTAAACATGCCAACAACCTCTCCTATTAAAATCATTATTCACTGATCAAAAAAATTATATTCATTTAAATTTACATATTCCATGTTATTAGATTATGTTTGTTTACTGTATATTTCAAAACTGTTTCGTTTTATTTCTTACCATAAGATCAAAGTTTATATGGACATTTAAATTTATATTACATAAAACTTTAGGGTAAATGGCACTTCAATTCATCCGCAAAATTTTATTAGTTTGACATATCACCTTCAAAAAGTAACATAATAGCACTTTAGATCCTAGAGTTATGTTAGTTATAGTACTTTGCCACTTACCTATAAAAATTTTACTAAAGACTCATCATATTTTGCCATTTTCATCTTTTTTTTACTTTTTCATTTTTAAAAAATTAATTTTTATTGATATCAATCATAAATATGTAACATATAATTATATTTTTATTGTCAATAATATTAATTTTAATGTGAAAATAAAATAATCAGTTGTGAATGGCATATATAAAAAAATTCAATATATATACTCTACTAAAGAGGTTGAAATCCAAAAATTTAAACTGTGGAATAAAGTTTATTGACAAAATATTCTTACGAATATATAGTTTTCAGTTAAATTTATAACAATTTTACCGTTTCAATTTTGCAATTTAACTTACATTTCAACAATACTTTCATTTGATTTTATTGTTAAAATTTATTTTTTCCTTAATTTCACTTAAAAGTCAATCGAAAATTTTTGTAATATTTTCTAGCACTATCAATGATTGAAAATATGATAGACTATATGCTTAATGTAAAATAACATTAATTAGCGCAACAAAAAATAATTATGCAAATAAAATATTAATAGAATGATGAAAATATCAAGTTTGTCATTATTAAAAACTAAAAAAGATTAAAATATATTAGAAATATTATAAAATCGATTATGTGGCAGCGTTTGTTATAAATTTTATTTGTAAATTCATTTGGGAGGCAAAGTGCTCCAATTATATTAAATTTAGCGGGTAAAATACTATTATATTATTTTTAAAAAGTAATGTGCCAAAACCAATAAATTTTTTAGAGTGAAGTGTCATATACCCTAAAACTATATATCAATTGAGTTTATATTCTTTTTCTTAATATTAAAAAGCCACTCACTTTTAAATTTTTTTATTCTTAGGAATTATTTACTTTAAAGGATGAGATTAAGCAACTGTTTTGAACAATTATTTTATCACACTTATTATAAAAGATTAATTATCTTTTATTTTAGTATTTTATACCATTTAATCATTCAAAAGTAAATATGAGGTTATGATAAGGATATACGCGTCGTACAAATATTTTCTACTGCAATTGTGCAAGAAAAAACCCAACCATGTTCACATCTAAATAATTAATAATCAAATATAAATTTATCATTAGTATTATTTATAATTTTAGAATGAGTTTAAGGTGTAGAAAATCTAATTACCAAGATTTACCACCTTTTTCTCTCTCTCTTTCTACGGACAATATCCTGAGAGGACGACGAAGTCTTCTGCGCGGTCATCATCATTGGGAAAAGGGAACCCCACCGTGTGCGCTTTGTCCTTTTGGTACCCTCTAAAATGAATGAAGCAAATGAAACGAATATAAAACAAGAAAACAAACTAGTGGTGGGGATCCAAGCTCACATGCCGCCCTTGATGCTCCCTTCCCAACCTATATGCTTTCAACTCCCCAGAATTTCGTTTGCAATTAATTTGGCCACTCCACATAAATCTTCGTCAATACCCCCGCGCAGCACATGCAACGAGATGAAGATACTCAAGTACTGATCATAGTTGTACTCTTGGTTCAGTGAATTCCGCTTGCCGGGATTCGTGACCGCGCAAGCACAATCCAATTAGAAAGCAAGACCGAGCAGAAAACCCTAATAGAGGGCTGCTTCATAAAGGGCTCTTGCTTTGTGGGGTTGGGGGTTTCCGGTGTGTTTCCACCAATGGATTGTCTCGGTTTTTTCAGATCTGAGCGTTTTTTCGACATGAATGTTTTGCCAAATTTGTCCCGATAATTAATGGGTTTCTATGTGCGGGGTGCAGTGGTGGTGTGGTGTTCAGCCATCAAAAGGACACCAGAGAGAAAGAAAGAGTATCAGGCTGACAGAAGAGAGTGAGCACACGCAGGCAATTATATGAAGAGCATACCTTTGCTTATACGTGTGCTCACTTCTCTTACTGTCAGCTCACTTATCCTCTCCAATCTCTTTCGCCCTTTCTGGTTTTTAGATCGCTTCACCATATTTTTATACAGATAAAATTGCGTGTCTTGTGTTTGCGTTTTTACCTTCGTCTCAGTTCACTGTACACATGAAATATTTCCACTTGGAAATGATAGGATCTCATCCACACCACCACTTCCGCTGTCACATGACACCGGTCGGGTCACTGTTATTTGTCGCGCAACTTAATCTAGGCTCTTCTAACATTATTCTGTCCGCTTTTAGCGTCTTGAGGTCATTTTTGGGAGGAGGTGAAATTCATCTCAGCCCAGTTAGAAAAATGGTTGTGTTCATTTAATGTATGTGTTTGAAACTTGAAACCCACTTTGCTTGTCTATTCTTGGCAATGTTTCTTGATATGACTTTCTTTGTGAAAAATCCTCCTTTTGCTTTCAAATTTCATTCAACCTTATCTTGTAACATATAATAACCAATAATGATAACAAGAGGGTTTTTATTTGTTGGGATGTCAAGAGGCGTGACTTTTGATGTTGGCGTTGGAGAGAACGAAGATTTGGGAAGGTACGCCAGGCTACTGTCCTGATTTAACGGAAAATATCGAGGTTTTTTTAGGGCCTTAAGCTGAATAAAATATTAGGGAAAAACTAACTATACCCAACCTTTTCTGGTCATTCTCCCACTTCCTGCAACAAAACAAATACAGTGATTTTCCAAAATCACCTAAATTTCCAGCTAATCATCATTCAGTTCTTAGTAAAGATTTTTTGTATTTTGAACTTACCTTGTAAATAAAATGTTAAACCACCAGTCTTCATATTTTATGCGGATTTTTAATTTTATTGATCCAATAAAACCCATGGGTCCCTTTTTTTTTTTTTTTTTGGGTTTATTATCTATCTTGGATTTGGTTGTAAAGGGTGAATTTTCTCCAATGTGTTGAGTGCAAGAGATTACCTTAATGGAGAAGAATGCGGTTGTGGATGCAGCCCAGAAAAGGGAAGATTTTGTTTTCCCTCGCTGGGCTGATACGCACAGAATCATGGGTGTCATCAACAAAGGAAAATTGCCATTTACAGGTTAGGTAGTTGCATCTTTTTGCTCCTTTCCTGATGATTTATTTTATTTCCTTTTTGCAAGAATCCCTTCTCTTTTGCTCAATTCTTTCTATGATCATTTTATTTTAACTACTTCATGTGATTAATTTCTTTGACAGCCGTTACTGCTTGGTGCTGGGGGCGACACACAGCTTCCTTTGCAGAAACTTGATCCCTTGGGTATTTATGTTGTTTCCCTTAATTTTTCTCCCTTAAGTTCTCATGTCTTTATTCTCAGACAAGTGATGTATATGAATCAGTTTTGAGCTTGAATAATTGTTTGCTTTATAGTATGTGGAAAATAGTTCTGGTATTAAATGAACTATTGGAATTGTTATAGTTCTACCCACTGTTTCGTCTGTTAATGAACTATCCTTTGGATTTCTAGTGCTCAAAATTTAATGTATGCTTGAATTTCATTGTTTGTATTGGAAAAGGTGGATAAATATTTATTCTGTTAATAGTAGTGTTTTGATTTTTAGGATAATGAAGAAAACCTTGAAAGATGTTCCTTTGAGTAACATCTAATTAATTCGTCTTTGAATAAATGCAAAGATATTTAGATAGAGCAAACACATGTTTGAGTTAAGTCAATTCATGAAGCACTAATTGGGTACCCTAAACTCCTTATGTGGTAGAATCTTTCCTGAGTAAAGGTTGTTTTCCAATTTTGTTTGTTTTTTCTTTCTATAGATTTTATATGTATATTAATTGCAATATTTTAGGCACAAAGCCTAATTATGTGCCTTTGTGAGCATGTGCTTGCACGAGCGCATTTGTGTTTTTCTGTCCCTAATTAGGTAGGTTAAGATGATTGAGGACATTCAAGGATGAGGTTTTTGATTCCCTTACTTGAGATGTGTAGTTTCAGTACATAGGAAGAAGGTGATAAGCTGAACTATTTTAATGGTTAGCCTTCAATTTTAATGCACAATCATTGAGTCGAAAATTGGGGCAAAAGAATGTGACATCCTCGAGTGACATGATGATTTTTAGAGGATGTAGAAAATTTGATTCTGTATGGATGCAAGAGATAAGCAAGATATCCTGAAGGGGTTTTAGAAAACCATTCTGGTTTTTCAAATATCATAATGCATATTCAAGTAGACAAATACAGTGTGAATTTCAAATGCTTAACAAGCGCACAAACTGTTTCCCAAAGTGGTTACTTGTTATTGGATATGCAGTAGCTTCTTGATTTCAAATATTATTTATATACCATGCGAATATCCTTTATATTATATTCTTATCATAAATCATATGTTAGATGGGACAAAACTCTTGATTTTTGGTTGGATTCTAAGATTTTAGAGATTAAAAAATTTAGATTTGTTTAAATTTGAGGACATGTTATTAACTCTTTTTAGGATCTTGTTGATTAATGCGACCAAAAAAATATTTACATTTTTAATGTATTTTGACCAAAAACACTATGTCAACTAGTTTAACTGTTATGTAGTGCATTATAGATTTATAGCCAGTGTATATCAATACTTGATTCTGCATGTGCACTAAATTTGCGAAGTATTCAATTATTCCCATGGATGACAGTACTTTTGAGGAATGTAGTTACATGAGATTCCTGTCAACTCCTTTGAATGTCACCCTAGTAAATTAGGATGTGACTTTGTATCTCTAGCTATAAGATGTGACGCCTATAATAAGAACTAGTAGCTTTACTTCTCGTGTTGTTTAGCTGTAAAATTTATATGCCAAGACTGTTATAGAAATAGGATTGTTATTGCATGTTTTGTCACCGCATCAAATAATTAAGATAACTTTGAGTGAAACAGATGTCTGCGTGTCTAATTTTCAAGCAGAAGACTAATTTATTCTTCAGCTTTGCTAGACTGCTTGCTGAAGAAACGAAGCAATTAAATTATTAACACCACTGTTTGATCATCAACAAAATAATATGATTAATCTGTTCTTTTTTGTGGCCTCTCTTTCTGAACTCTTTTTGTAGTAATAGCATGATATGATATGTGCTTGGGAAGTAGGTGATAATAACTGGCATAAACTTATGTCAGTGTGCACAATTTTTCTTGGAATTATTTGTTGTTTTTGTGTATGTGGCCTAGTGTGCCTAAGTGAAATCAATTGGTTGTATTTTTGCTTGGCTTCATTCTTGATAGTATATAGATTTGGTTAACACTTTCCCTTGTTTGATCATTTTTTGTTATTGTGACATTGTAACAAATTTTATCACTCTTGGTTGTCATCATAACCTCAAATGGTACATGTACCAAGAATGAGGAAAGTAAAAGATAGTCTTACTCAGGTTAGGGGTTGTAACAAGAGTCAAGTTGACCTACAAATCTAGCAAACTGACAGGCACAAGTGAGGATTTGTCTAATCTCTAGGCAAAATACAGTTTGAAAGCTTGTGAGTTTGTTTCTTAGTATTTATCCTTTTTTTTTTTTTCAAGCAGGGATAAATTTACTTTATTCATTGTATTATTGGCTATAGGTGGGTGTTGATTTCTGCTCTCTGTTAATGAACATTCGAATATCCCCTACACTAGAAAGTTAATGTTGATGATAATATTATTAGAAGGAAAAGGAAAAATTCACATTACCTATAATGATCTGTGTATATAGTGATTTACCCTTCTATAATCAAATATCTACTAATCAGAAACCATTTTCTAGAAAACGCGAACTTTGTTAAATTTTTTTTTTTTTTGCTAATTTTTTAGATAAATACATAATTAGCTATAGATTATTTCAGTAGTATAAAAAATGCACATTAAATTTGAAATTATCTTACACAAATTTATGCAAATGTAATACACCTTACATATTGTGTACAGAGAGAGAGAGAGAGAGAGAGAGAGAGAGTTTCATTTAGAAAATATCTCGTACATTGTTGTTGTTGTTATTGGTGTTGTTATTACTCATAGGGGATATGTTACTAAAAAATAAAATTTCTAAATAACCATATAGTAAACTAAATGATAGTGTCATGGTTGAACTCATTGATGATTATAACACTAATGCTTAAATAAAGAAAAAGTGAGCGATTTCAACTATTTATCAGAGTCATCTATTTTTGCTTTTGTGTCAGTGAGCTCAAATTAAATAGGCTAACTTAAACAAGTTGACGTTGGGGCCAATATTCCTCAAGATCTCTAACTTAATATACCTAGGTTAATAAGATTGAGATTGATGCCTATAAACTTTGCAAGATTATGCTCAAACTCTTTCAACCCTTGTATTCTGTGATCAAATTGTACTTAAAATTACTTCTTCCACGCTTTGAAAATAATATTTCCCCTGAAACCTCACAATTCTCGACTCTTAGAGTTCTTATTGAACTATGAAATACATCGCTTTTTTGGAAACCTTGATGGTTAATAGAGAATTAACTTTAAAACTTAAGCCTCTTCTTATCAATAATAATTTATTCTAAAGCCTTTTCGACTTCATTCGAATATATCAGAGTGATTCTGTTTTTTTCTTATTCATTTTTTTTAGCTCGCCACAATTCTAATTTCCTGATTTTGTTTTGTTGAAGGATATTTGCTCAAAGTATCGAAATCTATTTCAGAGTAAGATTTGACCAAATAACAAAAACTAGCCAACACTCAGATGATAGAAGTGTGCTAGCTTTTAAATTGCTGATAGTTGTAGAGGTTTGGATACTTATCACAATTCAAATCCTTTCCTTTAATTGTTGTCTTTACATTTTTCTGGGAGAAGATCTGTAATGAAATGGAAAGGCAGTTGTCAAACATGACTTCCGAATGGCAGTTGGTGGCCAATATCATCTTCAACTCGTTTATGTAGCTTCTCAAGATTTTTGTTGCTATCCTAATTTCTGCATGGCAAAGGATACTTCTCTTACCCCTCATTTCTTTGTGTGCAAATTACATTTCTCTCACCTGTTTAGGAACCATAGTTGTATCTATATTTCAGTCAACAAAGCAAACTTAAAACAACTAACCAGAATATGTATTGGACCCAAATGTCCTCTCTTGGAAAATAAAAATGAATATATGATCTATTATTTTATGCAAAAAACTAGCGAGAACAATTATTGTGCTTTCTCAACTCTTATGAAATTTGTTTAAATTGTGTTTGTCCAGTGTTGTTGAGTCAAGGTGTGAGAGCGACATATGAGGTGGCCATATGAGGTGGCTTACATTAGCTAGCAAGGAAGTGATACAATGATATTATATTTTTTGAATTTCTGGCTGATTCATCTCCGTATGTGTCTGAATTTTTTCATGTTCTGTTGGAAGAATTACTATCCTTCTCCTATTTTATTTCTTTCATGGAGATGTTATCTAGGAATTTCATTACAAATTTTTATGTCTGCATTCTTGTTGCCTACATATGGCAGTGTTAATCATTGCTAGGACACAAATAAAAAGTTTTTGGAAATAGTTTTAGAATTAGATATTTTAGAAATATAGTTAAAATTAGGGGTCAGATGCTGAATCTCATTTTTAAATTAGGTAAATGAATGTTAGGACAAAATGCATCATTGTATTGGTGGTGCTAACATGTGGGTGCTATCTACAAAAGGGGTGACAATTTTCTGTATCCTTTTGGTTCTCTTTTCATTGGAGGGGGGGTCGACATTTATGAGGTTTCTTTATTTTTTGTTGGGGACAATAATTCATAAAGAAATATTCTTTTGATTGGGGAGATGTACTGCACTCAAGTTTTACATATGGTTCTAAGGTAATTTGAATTACTTTGACATTCAGATATATTATGTTATCTTTTCTTTTACCTTCCTCCCTGTTTCAGGTTTGAATACGAACATCTTTTAGTGCAAAATTGGATTCTACTAATTTAGCATTTACTTCAGATTGTGCAAGTGTCTGTTGACGTCGTCTCCTCACTTCATGCCATGTCATAATCCCCCACTCTACAGTGACCTCTCTTTGTTATTTTAAACATGATGAATGGCCTCTTCAATGTTTAACTTGTAACCCTCCATGATTTTACTTTGTCATTGATTTGGGGGCTGAATTAATTTTAAATGAAGGCCACAAAATCTTGTAATTGTATAGAATTTTTTTCCAAAAGAGTGTTTGCTAACAGAGAACTAGCCAGTTTAAATAGATAATCAAAATGCTTGGAGATTATAAAAGGTTTTTCATCTCTAATAATTGTTTTTATATATCTCGATCCCCATTTGGTTTTTTCTTTTATTAAAGCAAAAAATGATTGAGCTAAGAAGTCTCCTTCACAGTTAATTGTGTTCTGATTTACAGGTTTCCCGTTTCACTTTAGCAGTTTTTTAATAATCATTTTTAGATTTGATGTTGCTTCTTTTCACCTGAGCCAAAGTTTGCAATGCATTTGTACTTCTATGTATGAACGTTCTACATCGATTTAGTATAAAATTGAATTTTTCATCCTTATTTATTGTTCATTCCCCATTTAGTAGCCTGACACTTGAAAGTATAAATGTGTGAGATCAATTAGTATTTATACATACTAATTATGTTTTGTGCACGGTCAATAATTGATGAAATCTTTTCCTTGTATAATTGTAGCTCTAGATTTAAATGAATCAACTTGTTTTCTGTCCTTTATGTCTTTTGCTTTGTTTTGGATAAAGAGGCTGATTGTGTACTGATCCTGCATATTATGCCTTTTAATTTAGATTTGTGCAATTAACTAAACTAGTTTATTTATTTACTTCTTTAAATTGAAGAACCAAAAATAGGATGTAACCTTAACTTTGATATGGATTAGAGTTGCATTCACGTTCTTGTTATTAAGAAACTCATAAAAAGGCATACCATGGTTAACTTTGTTAGGTAAACAAGCTAACCTAGCATCCACAGATTGTAAGCTTCCCACCTTCTAATTTATTTCCGATATGTTGGTGTATTTGTAAAAATGGTATTAGTATCTCATTAATTATGTAAAGTTGTCTGCACAAGCTATCAGGTGAGTGCATTAGAAATCCATGCATGAAGTGGTTTGCAATGGTTGGTTTCATATTCCTATATCCTTAGAACTATTGCATGGAGCAATGCATTTGAAATGACTCCTTATCGATTTGGTTTCCCTTGTAAATCATCTTCCGCTGTTTCATGGATCTTTGTCTCACTGCTTCAGCTTCTCAGACAAACTATCTTCGTGAGCATAACTTGCGCGTTAATTATAGCATTGATTCTAAAACTTAGAACAAATACGTTTTGAGTTTGCACATTGTTTTTGCGGTACCATTAAATACTATTCAAGTCTTATTAGCATCTAATTATCGTATTTTAATTTGCGTATTTGCAGTTTTTTCCAAACACAGATATCAATTTCTTGTTATGTTTCTTAATTGTCCCTTCCAATTTGTCTTAATCTATGTGATTCCCATGACATCTAAACAGAGTTCCTTACTTTTTATTTTTCCTGAACTCGATTCACTCGCATGCCTGCTGGTAGTTGTCACTTAATATCATTAGGGAATCACTTGCTGCAAGCTTTCAAGTAACTGCCTTTGCTTTGGCAGTAACGCCCCGACGAGCTTCCCATGGGAAAGCAGGTTTCCTGTTCATTAACAATTAGAGATGCCTTTAAGACAATGTCCAACGTCTTCCACCAGTGTATGGTTAATATGAGAAGGGAATTTGCTCAGACCAGGCTGGTGCATTAATTAGTGAATATTTTTCATAATTCCGACTTGGTTGTGTTGTTACTTCATAGTTTCTCCATTTTAGCTGTTCCTTGAGTTTGTCAGTGCTGCTCTTTGTTGTGGTGTCACGCTGCGGGATGTCTGTTGTTCTGATGTCAACCAGCAGGTTATGTCCAATGCTGGTGTTTTCGTATTAGAATTATCACAAGCCGCGGGGGTGTTTGTGTTGGATTTGGTGTGGAGATGGACTATTTGCTTTTGGTTGGAATTAATTCATTCGATTACTCCTAAAAACCGAAGTTTTACTTTTTGCAGACCTGAATTGAGTCTTGTCTTATCTATTGCAGCACCAGCTACACCCTGAGTTAGTTTCTATTGTACTAACGTCCATGTTT
This sequence comes from Avicennia marina, assembly GCA_019155195.1. Lineage (NCBI taxonomy): Eukaryota > Viridiplantae > Streptophyta > Magnoliopsida > Lamiales > Acanthaceae > Avicennia > Avicennia marina. The sequence goes on along the minus strand of CM032771.1, from coordinate 2,717,764 downwards.
TTGTCAGATTGTCATGGAAGGACATAGCCTTTTATCCGATGCCACAACAAAAAATCTGTCGGGGGAAATTTCTGACTCCAACAGCAGCAACAATCAGGTTTCCATCAACCATCCAATGCACGGCGGCGGGGCATCGTCTTCGAAATTTAAAGGCGTGGTGAGTCAACCAAACGGGCACTGGGGTGCACAGATATACACCAACCACCAGCGCATCTGGCTTGGAACGTTTAAATCAGAGACGGAAGCTGCAATGGCATACGACAGTGCCGCCATCAGGCTACGGAACGGACACTCGCCGAGAAACTTCCCGTGGACCAATACTACTGTCCATGAGCCCCACTTCCAGAGCCAGTTTAGTACAGAAACTCTCCTCGGTATGATTAAAGATGGCTCTTATGCTGCCAGGTTTTCCGATTTTCTGAAGGCTCAACACCGACATGGCTACTGTTTGTCGGCGTTACACGGTTCTCCACCAGGCGTCAAATTGAAACAACTTTTCCAGAAGGAGCTCACACCGAGCGATGTAGGTAAGCTCAACCGACTTGTCATTCCCAAAAAGTATGCGGTGAAGTACTTCCCCGGCATCCGTGATGTCAAAAAACAGAACAGCCATAGTTTGAATGATTTGGAGCTGGTATTTTTTGATCGACTGACGAGGTCGTGGAAGTTCCGCTACTGCTACTGGAGGAGTAGCCAGAGTTTTGTGTTCACTAGGGGCTGGAATGGATTTGCAAAGGAGAAGGGCCTGAGACCGCGCGACAGGGTTATCTTTTCTTCCTACGACTGCAATAATCAGAAAGTGTGCGTGATCGATGTGGCGTATCATGATGGTGCGAGGAATGGTGGTGCAATCATGGCTGGCCGCAGCCACGAGGCGATTGGAACAGAGCAACCTGATAATCATGGGATCACTGAGATTGAGAGAGAGGATATACAACATGATATTGAACAAAATGCGAAGGAGGATGCTTGTGGGAACGTGAAGGGAAATGTGGAAAGGAAGAAGGGCCTCAAACTCTTTGGTGTGCAAATCGTGTGATAAGTCTGGCAACCACCTGCTGTGAAGAATCTATGACAGCTTTCTTTCTTCTTCGTAGTATTTGACTGGAATTTTAACTTCTCTGTGCATTGGGTGCTTCCCTAAGCAAGTGGGAGCTGCGCTACCAACGCTTCTATTAGTTTTCTTTGCATACTTTCTTATGGCAAAACCATTCTTGGCCAGGGTTTTTGGAATCTTGTCAAGATAGCTGAGACAACTTCAGAAATTTTATGTTTAATATAATTTGAGCCCTTTTGCGGAATTCATTATTTAGTTTTCCTACAAATTTTGGCTCAGACGGCCATTGTTAGGGGAGGCTTGCATTAAAGCTCCTAATTAGATTCATTGTCATGGCTGAGAGCAATAAATTTTATGAATCAGAGCAACCCCATTTCCAAAACACATCCATGTTCAATTACATTTAATGACAGTTCAAGCATGCAAATTTTCCGGAAACCTGGAAGAAGTGAAGTAATGCAACGCATTTGGTCTAAGCCCAAGAGTTGGTAGGCATCTTCTTTTCAACCCACAAAAATTGCATATTTCCGTTATTGGCCAATGCCGCCAACCCACTGCAAGCAACCTTGTATTTCCGTATTTCCCTCTACCAGAACCAAATACAGGCTCAGCCAAAGCCAAAGTGAAAATGATGCATTTACTGGACATTTATGATGAATTTCACGAGTCTGTTGCAGAACTAAGAAGTTGCAAACCCTCGAAAAATATTGCTGCATGATGTGTCCATGATTAGCACAGTCCAAGCCTATTTTCAGCGGAGTACGCAGATGGCTGGCATTTATGTGCAGAATGCTTTTCAATTGCCAGTTCGCCACGGTTTGAAACTTTCACGCCCTCATTTGTTTCTCACCTGATATAGTAACCACGTAATTCAATTCACTTGGGAACCTGGTGAAGAATTGCCACATTAGCAAACTATCAACTTACGATATACCAGACTTGAGTTAATATAGGAGCTGCCTCACATAATCATTCTGAGCATAAAATATTTCTGGAATAAATGGTCAATAAAGAGAAAACAAATACGAAAATGGCAATGAGGAGCAACTATAATGCATTTGACAGCCCACAACATTATCCACAACCAAATGGAGGAAAGGAAATTGCCTAGAAATGATAAAAACGCCTTGCGCCAACATAATAGTGATCCTGCATGCCATTAGTAGAAAACATTCTGCAAAGGATTCACAAGCTGTACTTTCTTAAGTGGATAGCCACAATTAATCAATTCTTGCAGGCGCAGTTATGTCCAAATATTGGATGATTAGTGGAAAAGGGAATCCATTGGCTTGTGTTATCATAATAATTCAATAATTAACTTCCCTTTACTTCCACACATCTTTCTAGAAGATACAACACACGATTGCATACTCAGGATATAACAATAACAACAAGAATACTAGAGAAGAGAGGTTAGAAAAACTCCTGGCTAGTAAAGTGCAAAGCATAAATTTCTCTCTTAAAGTAATAACAGGAAGCAGATAGGGATTGGGGATTGAGGGTGGGAAGGCATCTTAAGTCCTAAGAAATTCTATTGCATGATATTTACAGTATGGCTGACATGCGGGAATGAGTTAGGAATGGAATGAGCATTCCTGACTCTAATTCCAAATCATCAGGTTGGTATAATTTTTATACAAGAATAGCCATTCTTGAAGGAATGCTGATTCCCAATAATATAAAAATTACCATTCCTTTTCAACACCATAAATTTATTTATTACTAATCTGTTAGGCATAAATTTATAATTCTGTTTGATAAAATTTTCCTTCTATAATATACTATAGTTATACAATATATAATTATTAACATACTCTGAATTACTTATATATTCTTTTTCACTATACTCCCACAGTTTTTATTTATTTCATTACTTCTCTAAATTTATATTTAATATACATTGTTTATTTCTCAATTTCTTTCTTATTTATTATCTTATGAATTATATAAATGGTATAAAATTTATATGTAAAAATTATTATTATTTTTTTATTTACATGCATAGACATTGAGTGTCTTAATATTTTTTTTTATCAATATTCACCTTCAATTTTAATTTATTCTAGTTTTTCTATTTTAAATTTAATTCTTTATCTTTTATTTTATAAATAATGTAAATAATATTTATACAATCAAGCACACATCTGCCTTTAATAATTTTGTGCCAACACAAAAAATCAAACATACCATAATTATAGTCTCATTTACAATTTTTTTCTTTCTACCTTTTGTTTGGAAGACACAATTTTTTCATCTTTATTTGTTATTTTGTATCAACTTTTTTGTAAAAAAAATTAAAATCCTATGCCATGAGAAAAAATTATGTTACTTTTGAATTGGTATATAAATGATTTTTATGTGAAAGTATTTTTTAATTGAAATATTTTATTTTTTTCAACCAATTTGAAAATATAAATATCAATAAAATTTTTAATACACAATTATATAAAATATTATCATTTAAGATAATGTTGTCATTATAACTAAATTCATGGTATTTATATGTTCATTTCTATTTATCAATTATGGAAATGAAATTTAAATAACAATTATATTCCTTTCTCATTCTTTGTACATACCAATCATAAGATAGTTTATACAAAATTTATTCCATTCTTATATTTATTCTATTTATATCTTATTCTATTCATCCCTATTACCCATGCCCTTAATAATTTGATAAACAATAAAAAAGGAAGGGCCGCCTAAAAGTTGTGCATTTCATAAGACCGAATTTTAAAAAACACATCAACGAGAAATATATTTCACAGTAGCAAACCAAATCTTCAAAATGCACCTAAGCCTTGTAAGAATAACAAAATATTTGTGTTTATTCAATGTGATTTGATAACTATTTTGTTACATAGCTAACGTGTCTTACGATTCTTTTTTCTACTTTACATATTTGTTTCCTATGTAACAAAATTACAATTGTAACGAGATAAGAATAATAATTGGTTATCTTTGTACTAATCTCATTCCAACACATTAAGACAACTCTTCCACAACAAAATGACTTAATTCTTCTAATTATTTTCTAATTTGGTATTAGCACAGTACTATTTCGTGTCAAATAACATTCTTGTTTTTTTGGGTTATTTTATGTTTAGGTCGAAATGCATCCAATTTTTTTGCATTATTCATGTTTTTAAGTTTCATTTGTTCCAGTCCTCAAATCTCATTTTTTAATATTAAATTGTGTCAAACCCCTAAAGCACAATCTTGAGTTGTTATGGCAGACAAAAGTGCGTTTCTTTTGGCCGTGTAGCTATCAATAGTTTGTTGACCTTCCTATTGTTTTAAATTATCATGGCTATATGCGATACTACTATTAAACTTACCCTTGTATACATGCATGGTAAAACTCATGTATACATCCAAATGTGTGTGATGTCTGTGTAGTGCTGTGACAGACATGTCTTTAGCAATAAAGTTTCAAGCTTATATTCACTAATGACACTATCAATTTGCTGACTTTAGAATGTAAGTTGTTTCTCGTAAATGTGCAAACAAAATAAATAAGTTGTAGTAGTATAATCAATTAATGATGGTATCTCATATACTGTCATGACACGTGAAATTTGTTGGTCTGTCACATGAGAATCAATAGTTAACATGATTTCTTCAAGTTGTAGGTGATGAATCAAGTTTGACCTTACCTATCCAAGTACGTGAAATGTCACTTCTCCACTGGTCTGCTGAGGTTTCAATAGTTCAAGTTAAACACTTCAAGAAAATTTACTAAGTTCAACTTAAAATTTTCTACTTTTATATAATTTTTCTATGTAATAGAACTAGGATTATGGTGGGACTAGAAATTTTAATTATTTTTTTGGAAATAAGTAGGACTAGAATTTTGTTTAGCATTTTTGCACTAGTTCCATATTATAAATAAAGACAACTTATCAGTGTTTCCAACCCTGGGATTATAATACTCATCAATGAGCTATTGGCCTAGGAGCCACAAACAAGTAAGCAACATTGAAGGCAGCCATTTAGACTTCTAATTTCCAAAGTGATTTCATAAAGGGTAAAGATCAAGAAAGGTCCACTTTCTATATGCTCACATCCTTATTCACAGTTGTTGGCCTTAAATGTTGAGTAGCGTACTTAGTCGTGCTTATTTTCTATGCTTGCTTTTAAATTCAGTTGGAATTTGTTTTGATTAGTATGATAATGTGTGGAACATGTTAACAATAATATGTCTTATTTGTTCAAAAAAAAGTCCTATAGAAATAATTTGTAACCTACAAAGTTTTGTTGTAGGACTTAGAAGTATCTTAAGCATGATTAGTTAATATTTGTTGACCATTACTTTAATTAAATATATAGTTGTATAGAACACCAAATTTTTTAATAGTTTAATTGTAATTGATCATCTTATGTTTACTTATTTTTAATATGGAGTGATTGCTTGATAGAGCATGTTTTAATTGGTTTTCATTGTGCCTTGTCAGTACACCCCATATAAAAGCATTAATACTTCGTGTAATAAACCTAGTATTGATCAATAAAATCATAATGCAATAATACATCAGTCGAATATCTGACTTCTACTTTCTTCTTAACTATGACCATTCCATACAAATCTTCACGTCCTCTTCTTTAATTCCTGCTTCAGTCATCACATAAAGGTTCAAACTACCCATCCACGTATTAATACAAGGTCTCAAAAAAGCATGAACTGAATTCTTTAGGAGACATGATCAAGGCCAATGTTTTCTCAAGCTTATTTAAGGGCTTGGAAGTGTAACACGTGAGTAAACAACAACTTGGTACATAAACTTACAAAGTCATAATTATTTCTTCAAGCAAAGACTATTTTGCCCAAGTATCAGTGTAGAAAAAATAAATTTGGCCGTTATCTATAAATTGAAAAGAAAGAAAACTTTGGTAATTTTCACCCTATAATCCAGCCCCCTTTTTGAAAGATTCTTTATCACAAAACCTATCTAAGACAAGGAGCACTAAGGTAGTAAACTAGTATTGCAAGAGTTGCATTAATTCATGATAAGGTCAAATATAAGTTTTGATGTAAATATGGCAACACTTTGTACTAGACAACCCTATATGCATTGTTATTCTGTTTTAATGCAGTATTACACTAAATTTCTCTCAAAATATCTCTCTAAATTTATTTTTTCTTCATTATAACTTTTACACAAAAATATCTTCATCCCAAGAAAAATGCATTTGGCGATATGATTTTGATATGTTCTATCTTTTTTATGTCTAAAAAATCTAAATAATTGTACCTCCAAACCCATTTTATTTCCAGATTCAATAAAAATAATACAAACCAAATGTGAAAACTACAACACTAATTAGTAGGATTTCAATAGATGCTAAACATTAGATAAGATAGCAATTATGATTTATCAAATGATATTACAAAATGGAAATGTGCAAGTAACTTAGTTATATTATCTTAAATATATTTCATGCTTTGCAGCTTCTACCCATCATTCCTTCCAAAAATTGGTAGAAATTTGGTCAATATATAACAGCAGAGTGAATAACAAGAAAAAAATGTGTTTAAGAAACCATATCAGCAAGCAAATTGACTTTTCTTAATTGTCAATGAATTTCACAAGAAACTAAAATCCTTCTCCTATTTGCTAACCAAGATGAAGATCACACATAACCTATACGTTTATTTCTTCAATATATTGGGCTTCTCTAGAATATCGAGCTTCATGAGTATAACCATTGACCCTATTAAAAGCATAACTTTTACAATACTCCATTCTTATTGAGATAATGAGGAAAAAAAGACTCATCATAGAGCTTTAAATAAGAGTTGCAAGAGTAAGTTATTTGTACTTTTGCAGTAAGGTTTTGGACATAGAGGTTGAAAGTTATTATATGATTACCTTGTCCAAATTATAAAAAGAGGGTAATGAAAGTTTCATCATAGTAAATTAAGTCTTATTGGGGATGTTTCAAAAAGAAAATGAGAGTAATTAATAGGAAAGACAAGGAAAACATTTCTACACATGAATTTTGCAACCACCCTTCCAAAGGAAAATTTGTAAGCTAAGAGTTTGATAACACCGTTGATGTTTATGCAATATGCCACCAAATACAAACACATGAAAGCAACCTCACAAGCAGCATAATAGGGTACAAAAACTCTTAACTCATAAAATTTATCTAATGTGGGGTAATAACTAGTATTTGATTTTCTAATTATCACATAGTGTTTTATTAGCATATTGTGTACTAGTTGAGACCCACTTCCATGTGTAACAAAACCTTTTTGCATTAGTGTCATCCTGTCCACCCTTTCTTACTGCAAAGATGCTTTTTCGTAGGATCTTCAATTTGACTTGTATTGTACCATAACCACTTTATAATCAAATTTGATCTAATTTCAATTCCAGATACCAAGTAATAAGTGATACAAAGTTGTGGAGACGAATATTTTAATCCACATATCAACACTTAAAGCATCTAACCTACCAAAGGATTTAAGATTTTCAGACCCTTTCTATTCAACACAGATCAATGCCATATTAGCATCAGAAGCAACTGGACTCCATCAAATTTTTAAAAATATCTTTAACTAAACTCAATGACCAACTTTATCAGTTGATAGTCCTACCATATCCACATACATCCAGCATTGTTCTTCTGGCTAGTTCTCTATAATCATAATTGGTTTTGTAGAAGGAAAACAAAAGCTGGAGAATCCTTAATGTTGATTTGTCTTCCCTTCAATTTCCCAACTTATCTACTGCAGTACTATTAACAATTTTATTGTCACAACATTTTGGGAGAACTTTTTCAGCATTAAACTTCCGAATGCATTACCAAAATTTATGACTCCACTTATTCAAGTGCTATAAGCAAATGACCAATCATCGAAGGGCTCCAAATTAAGCAGTTGGTATCAAAAAAGTACTGAAATGAAATAGTACAATACAGTGCATCTTAAAAGGTTTAGGTTCAAGGGGCGTGGACGTATTAAAGTTAAACTCCCAACAACGTCTTGAGTAAGAAGAAACACCATCCAAAGTAAGCTTGAAAGAAATGAATCTATGGGCATCAGCCCTCAAACGCACACCAAGATGACAACATTTTGTTTCACTGCATTTCTGTTTTAATAGACTAAATGTTTTAGCCTTCTCCATTTTGTGTGCTAAAAAGTTTACTCCGGTGCTGCATAAAAAAGGATGAATTTTTTGTGTCACCAATATTCAAGTTTTCCCAGCTAATTAATTTGATAAATTGTAAACTAATCCATCAGCCAATTTATTGAAACATAACTAGGGTATATCCACACCACAATCCATAAGAATTTCTTCCATTTGGGATCCTTCTTAAGTTTCTTCTTCTGTCTATGGTTTTACCTTGCAACAACAATAAAATGGATACAAGGATTTTACTTAAATCTTACATTCTATTTACTTAAATCTTACATTCTATTTCCTAAATCTTGCAAAATAGTTTATAATTACATACGTTCGAAGGCTAGACATGCATGTGAATTCAGAAAAGAGAACATAAATTTACCATTCTAAAGAAGCAAATGAGCCAGAGTGGATATATAAAAAAAGCCACAGCAATTCAAGTGGTATAGCAACCAATAAGCTAAGAAATTATTAATAATAAACATAGAATAGAATATACCAGTCTACCCAAAAGCAGGAACAGCTCAAAAATCAAACAAAACCACTATTAAAAAAAAAAAACGACAGCAACGTAATCAGACCAGAACTAAAAGTGAGGACCAGGATTTTGCAGCCTAGAACCAATCTTATATATTCAGTGTGATAAATCAGAATAATATCATGGAACAAAGACTTGACAATAAATGAAGGTTCCAGAAAGGAATAGCAATTTCTATACCTTTTACATAAATATCCTCCTCAACCATGTCCACGATTCCATGCCTGTCTGCCAAGTAAATCTTCCACTGGATAAGTAGGCTCAATCAGAACCTACTCATCTGTTCTATAGACACAGCCTTCCAGTTCAGAAAAACTCAGTATCGTTACATATCGGTAATCAACGGAAAGAAACCAAATTGGTTAGGAAGAATAAAAACAAAATCACATAAAATATAACTAATTTATTCAATTCTTTCCAGCTAATGGATAGCAACACCCAAATATTATACATTAAAAATATATAAATATATTCAAACTGTGGAAAGAAAAAAAGCCCAAGTTTTGGCAACTACAAACAGAATCAACAAATAACCAGAAATATTTAGGATTTCAGCAAATGAGTAATTCGTGTGGCAAGGAAAAATGATGTTAAAGAGACTATGAAATATAAAACAGGTGCAGCTTCCGAAATCCTATTTTAGTTTATTTTTTTCCGTTAAATCAGAAACGTACACAGGAGTACCTTCCCGAGCCCACTTCGTCTTCTCCGACAATACCTAAGGACCACTTCTCGCCTCAATCACAGTAGATCAACCAAAGATAGCTTTGCTCCAAAATTCTTGATACGGTAAGAAGGAAAGAAAAACATAACATGGATAAAGGAGATGAATAGAGGAGAGGAATTCCACCAAAGTAAGTCCCATCAAGACACACACCAATAATACAGCAAAGTGGGTTTGAAGCCTTATCTAATCCAGTAAGCACATCCAAAAGGATACATAATATATAAATATATATCTATATATAAAAGGAAGAGAGATGCATAGATATACTATATTATTTAATACAATGGTCTTGATTGCTTGTATATGTGTGTTTATGTCTCAAGAGAGGTGTGTGCTGAAGACGACAGCGGCTGTCCGGTGGCAGGTCACTAGTGGCTGGATGGACTTGACTGAGGAGCCATGTTGTATGCAAGTGATTGTGTAAGAAATTTATATTCTTTCTTCATTTTCTTTTTTTTCAGATGAGAAGAAAGGGGTATGGCGAGTATGAAAAGAAGACTACCGGCGGAAAATAGGGAGTCAAAAAACACCAGAAAAGGGTAGAGAGAGAAGCTGACAGAAAAGAAGTGAGCACACGCATCCACAAAGGTATACTCTATACAATTGCCTGCGTGTGCTCACTCTCTTCTGTCAAGTCTTGGATTCACTCTCCCTCTCGTGCCCTTCTGACCACTCCAACGACTCCCTCCCCGTGCCCCGTAAATTCCCAAACCCATGAATAATTCTCGTGGCAGGCTTCTTTTCCCAACCAAACAGCACGGGGGTCAGATCTGAAAACCAAAGACGGACCCTTTTCCGGAAACAGCCGTCTCAAAGCTTCACCCACGAGAAATCTTGACCTTTCGGCTTCAGAAGCGGAATCAAGAACCTTGACCACGAACCATTAGGGTTTTTAGGGCATAACCGTCGCAGCGTGTGCTGTGCTGTAACCCCCAACCAACAAAACACACTCTGATTCTAAGACCCGCACTCCTGATCTAGAAAGTATTCTTCAATCGCAACACGGGTAGTAGTACTTCACTACTACTCATCTACACGATTCATGCAGTCTCTGGAACAATTTGCTCGATTCACGTACCGTCGCCAGTTGCCACCTGAATTTTGTGACTGCAACAAGTCTGCAGTTTTGGCAGGGAAACACCTTAGCTTTGCCCCGTGGACATCTCTCCACCACTAGTTTTGGCTTTTTCGCAACCTCTTTTGCTCCTATTTTATTCAACAGTGGAGCGGGGGGACCTAAAAGGCCTCAACAGATCGTGGGATCTTCCAGATGACGGCAATGGATGAGACTTTTTTGAAAGGGCGTCGGGGGAGTGGGGGGGGTGGGGGGGGACCATCTGTTGTTACTGGATAGGTTTGGAGGGGAGGCAACGTTTAGCTGTGTTGAGCGTTGGATTCGGCTTCAACGGCTCCTTTGGTTGGAGAGTCATTCTGTCCTCTGATGAACAGTGAGGGTGTCTTTGGAAGTTGTTCCACTGATTAAAGGACCATGAACTTTCGGGATTTAATGTAACAATTCTTCATTACAAGGACCATAAACTTTTGGGATTAATCCAACAATTCTTCATCAGGCGTCTCTTGAGACTCCTATTTTGCTTTAGCTATATGGGGTGGTCCAATTCCTTTGCCTAATTAAAGTGACATTAAATTACAAAAGTCGTTAAACTAACTTTCTTACCTTTGTTTTTTATATGGTATTCAATACACATGCAATACGTTCTTTGAGTCACATCAATAATGGTTTTTTTATGCTTATTGTAAACCTTGCCCGACTTTACGCGTGTACGAAAATTACATAATAAAAAATTGATGTATTAATATAATAAAATTTTTACAATAATTTAAGATATACACACGTGTGTGTTCACAAAATTTTAAAATTAATATTATGTATATTCAAAATCAATTCAATACTAATATATACACGTATATATTTACAATATATGCATTCTAAATTTTAATTATATTATACAAGTGTTATTATATTATATATAATTAAGCAATTCAAATAAATTCAAACAAATCATAATTTTTATTCCATCATAATTATCGGTGAGCCTTACATGAGGTATTATCTTCTTTCACCACATTTGAATAATTTCATCCTTGAATTTGATCGAGCTGATTTTAAATAATTAAGTTATATAAATTATTTTATTTAAACTAATCATATATTTTTTTAAAAAAATACCCGACGTAAGATAGTCAAAATAATAAATAAATCATTCAAATCAATAGATATGATAAAGTAATGCTTGAAAATTTATTTTGAATCTTTTTTTTATTAATTAAAGGGAACGTGGCTAAGGGACTTCTATATGGGGACGGATCATTCGAACGCCTAGGCCACTTAAAAGTTCCAAAAAATTTACAATATAGATAAGGTAGCAATATAGTCTTGTCCGATTTAGGACATGTTGCTGTCGAAGCTAATACAAGGAAAACTTATTTACTTTTAAAGCATTAGGCTTGATAAATTGACTAATTTAAGCTAATCGGATATTCCCTTTAAATAATAAAAACTCATAATAAAACTTCGACCCATATTAATTTACCAAAATATTAGATAAATAATCTAATCAAATAAGGATGATGAAATAATTCAATTATGTTAACACATTTAATATACTTTAATTCATGTTAGCGCTCATAACTTTAAATTATCTTAGAATTAATTCATCTTTTAAATTAATTAAGACTTTAATCTCATCAAACAAGATAAACAAGGTGAGTATTCAAATTCTAATACGACACATGCGAAGTTTTCACCATAAAGTAAAAAATAATTAAGAGTGCGAATACACAACATTACATGATACTCAATGGCTGGGCCAACGTCTGCCATTCCTTTTCTTGTGCGGACAATGATATTGAATGTGTCATAATTGTCGCCACCAGATATAGACGAAGACTCTGGAGGGCACACGATGTTCATCGACCACACAGAGTGTAATGTCGCAATTGGGTCGTCAATTAACAAGGAGTGCTGTAAATGATCAAATTACACTAAAATGACTAGACACCAAAACAATAATTCGATTTCATTTAGCCTCTTGATCTATACTTGTGGAAAGCTTGAGTGGTGGGAGTCGTAACTATTTATTATGGTTCAAGGATCTACTTTTCATTATTGGAATTGGCTTTATATTTCTCATAACGAAGCTTTTATAGAAATATGGAATAAAATTCATTTTGCATCGTATTTAATAGATATTTCACCAGACCATAATCATTATAATCTAATAATAAAGAATGCTACAGATTAAAAATTTGTGCTAACTATATTAGCACTTGAAATATTGCTAACGGTTGACCAGCAGATCACTTAGCTGGTTTTCTCTTTCCCATGTTGGTAATTGGTTGAATAACCACAATTAGAATTAATTTTTTAGTACCATGCTTAAGTTGCCGAGGAAAATAGAATCGAACGAATATAATCTAAAATTTAATTTATATTTTTTGAATAATAATTTTAAGATAATTATCTCTAAAATAAATTAAAATGTGCGGACTTAGATAAAAGATTCAACACTTGTGTGATTCCATACTTTGCAACTCAGATAAGGGAGTCGACACGCGTTCATGTTGGAAGAAGCAAATGCCATGGGGATCACAACATGCGTTCAAGAACATACATGGGTTTTGAACAAGGAAAAATGTAAAGCCCGCCAATATCAGAGTTAGTAACGTCATGTATAGACACATATACAAGCTACCCACTTTTTTGAAATATCTGTATTTTGGGGATAGATCAAACCCCATGAAATTGCAAATGTGAACCCTCACTAACAATAATTATACATTAGGATTGGTCTTGTATTAATATGTGCAAGCTACTCATCTCCACAAAATATCAGTACTGTAAAGACAAATTGAACTTTGTGACTTTTTTAGATATTAATGTGTTGATGTCTAGAGGATAGTTTCACAAAAATAACTAGTATTAGAAAACAAAAAGAGTTTAGCAATGCACAATACCATGTATAAAAAAATTATAAATAAGCTTCCAAGCATAGTTCTGAAATGATCTACCATATGATTCAAATGCTTAAAATCATGTAAAACTGAGACACTATTAATTTTTGGATACTGCTACATAAGCTCATGCACATATAGTGTGAATTTCTTACATCTGCCTTTAATTTTAAGCATCCACGTACATGTGGATTTTCATACATTGATTATACTTTCGAATATTTATACGTGAGTCCCACTTTTGAGCATAAAAATTGATTCCATGTACACACCATTCTGTAGCAACTTGATTTGAAATAATGAAGATGATGAACAAGGAAGAATTTCCAAATATCCACACAACAAACTCCCCTAAATTGATGTGGACACTGCGTTCCCGCACCCTTTAATTTGAAGTTGGTTATAATCTCTGGAACTCACACACATCCCAAAAGGTAGTCTTCACCTTCAACGGCAAGTTTGTTTTCTATTTAGGATGGAGAGAAATTTTGGATGAGTTGAAAGGGATGAAAATTATATTTAGTTTGTAAGATTTAGGTAGGTCAAAAAATTATTTTTTTATATATATTTAATATATAATAATAAATAGATGATGTGATAATGAATAAGTTTATAGGGTAATCAAAAAATGAATATAGGTAAGAAAATTATAGAGATAAGTGTTGATTGATTTGTGAATAGGTATGATAATTGAAAAATTATTAGTTAGTGATAAAATATGAGAGAGGAGAAATTTTAAATTTAAATTTAAATTTAAATAAAATTTATAGGATGAAGTATTTAATTAGTAAGATTTTTAAATGATGATGAATAGTGGTAAATTTAAAAACAAACATAGCCCAAACATTTACTAATATTTTCACACTTGGGCATTAAAAAAAAAAAAAAAAAACTCTTGTACCAATTTATCATGATTGTTATTGAAAAAATCAATTCTCGAAAGCAAAGGCAATGTTCCGTTTTGGCAAATTTTAGATTAGTTAAAGATAATGTGAATTTTTAAGTGTGAAGAAAATTTAAATATTATTATAGTAAAATTGTGCGTGTTTGATTTGATTGTTTCTATTTTTTTGACTATATAAAATTGTACAATAATTAAACAACATAACATTATGTAGAGGGTAACAGTCAATTTTTAGTACATTAAATGTATATATATATATATATATATAGGTGTATATTCATGTAATAAATCAGTATAATGAATAAGTAATAATCGAATTTTTGAAATTTACTCGTGTATAAAAGAGAAATATTTTTTGATAATTAATACGTGGAGAATTTGTCAGTATTGAATGAGAATAATGAGTTTTTAAATATTGCGATCCCCAATCTCGTCCACGAAGAAAAAGTTAGTACAGTGGGGGGCTCTGACTCTAACGTCATGGCTTTGAAGTCCTGCAATAATAGTGAAACACTTGTTGAGCTATATAACAGGACAATTCATCACCTTAGCTCTACCAAAATGCTAATTTGACCCACATTTAGGGAGGCATTGACAGTTGGTGTCATGTTTTTTGAAATGGTGGTACATGTGTCTTTGTACAGCTCCAATGATTTATAAATTATTATTTTAAAAATAAGACGTTAAATTTAAGTGTTGAAGTAAAAAACAAGGTAGATAATATTAGTACAATTGGGAGAAAATAGTTTGTCCAAATTAAAAAAAAAAAAATGGAAACGGAAATAACTTGACGAAATACAAATGACAATAAAACCCATATGAAATTGCAAATCGGCAAAAATAAAAGAATGCCCTAAAAAGTGGATCTTTCGTTTTTATTAAAAAAGTAAAATCTTCTGTAAAGCGAGTCGTGTGCTTCACGCGCTTCTGGGGATGTCGACTTGATTCTTCAACTATAAAATAAAAAATACACCTGTTTTTGTTTATTTCTTTTTGTTTTGAGTGGAAGTTTTTGCCCATTTCCAATTGTACTAAAATGCCAAAATTAAATTGTCTAGACATCTATACTAATCGTAAACAGTGACTGTAGAGGCAAGTACGGAGATATGCCAATTAAATTTTATATAATTAAATATATTATTCAATAAATTTATCATTTTAATTTAAGTAGCATTTGATTCACACGTTTGAAAGGATTCAAACTCATAATCATTCACCTTGAATTTAGAATTGAGTTATTCATTCTAATACATCTGTTTAATATAAAACATGTTCTTTCCAAAAGAAATATGAAAAGTTTTCAATTTTAATTATGATTTATATGTATGAAAAAATAATATTGCGTATGTAAATTATTTATAAATTTAATATTTTTATGAATTATAATATATTATAAATTTATTATATTTTAAAAAATAAAAATAAACATTTCAAAAGTAAATAATGTTATAAAATAAAAAATAAATATAAAAAGTTGAAAGAAGAGAGAAAATCAAAGAAATGAATGTTATGTATTAATAGATAAATAAGAAAAAAGAAAAAATAGTTAGACTAAAGCGTATAATTTAATAGTATATAAATAGTTTGCACAAAAAATCTTCAACAATTCAATAATAGAGATAAAAAGAAGTCAAATGAGAGATAGAAGAGAAGAAAAAAAATTTTAAATAAAAATCAGGTAATTTAATAAGTCAAATAAAAGATAGAGAAAAATATATATAAGAAAAAAATGAAAAGAGAAAAACATAAAGGTTGTTTAATAAGGCTAATTTAGTAATTTATATTTAATTAAGTAAAGCATCAGTATTGTTTTTAATTATGTATAGTATATGTATTGCATATTTTTTAAATTAATATAACTTATATACTTTAAATTAATTATATCAGAATCAAGCTTAGGTTTTGCCAAAACCCTCCACTTTATTGAAGATTTGGTAAATACTAAATTTTTGGATATAATTTTATAATTTTCAAATTTCAATTTGATAGTAGTAAAACAAAGAACAATCATAAATTTCATTTCAATTCTTGATTCTAAAACCCTATTACCAAATTTCAAAATTTCCTTCTATTATATATATAAATAACTAATTGTTTTTGAATTGTTATAATTATTTATGATCAAATCAATATTTATACACACATATACACTTAGTTTATATAAATTTATATTTTAAAAATTAATCATCATCTTTATATATTATCATATCTTTCGATTATTATTATATACTCTATACATATATTTAAATAAATTTTAATTTTAAAATGTCAAAATTTTATAATCAAATACAATATTAATCCCAAGTTACCAACACAATTCACATTAAATATGTTATCACAACAGAATCCCTCTCCTAAGAGTTCACCAAAAGTTAATGTCATGAATAACCAAACTATTTAGTTCTTTTTTATATTAAAAATCATTAAACTTGAATTGAGAGCACATTTTTGGTTTATTTTACAGGTTTATATATATTTAAAGTATGCATATTTTTATAATTTACTCATTACATTTTTCGCCACAATAACATACAAATAACTAATTAATGTATATCAAAATATAGCCATTCAAAAATCCAAAATATACACTTACTATATCAAAATATAGCCATTCAAATAACTAATGCATTAATCAAGTCATAGAAGACCATAAATTTAGATTAATAGCTATACTTACTCATCGTTCAAAAATAAATCATATCGTGGAACAGTTTTTGTCAATAAAAAAACGTTCTATTGCTCATATCTTGCAACATTCCTCATTTAAGTGGGTAACGTTGAGTATTTTGACCACAAGTTATCAATCTATAATAAAGTAAAATTTTTCATTTGTTCAATTTATCGTTAACATCATTGGATTTCTTATTTTTGTTAGAAAAACACGTTTGTCAAATTTCTCAATATAAGTATATATACAAATATGCACGCGTGTAGTTTACAGAAGATTGTTGCACAGAGTGCAACTACTCAAGTATCTTTAATTATTTACTTATTATCTTTTAACTTTACTCTCTTAAATTTTATTTATTTACTAATTTTAATTTGTTATATTTTCTTTTTTCCAAGATTTTTATTTATTTCATCACTTTTATGTTTGAACTATTAGGACCAAGAACAAGATTTTATTACACAATACATCACTATTATTATTAGGTGATTATGTTTGAAATCCAACTTTTAACTCCAAAATATCCTCTCAAACTTTACACTATCAAATATATCATTTAACAAAAACTTCAACAAATTTAAAATTTAAATTTTCCCTCTCTCATATATATAACTAATTAATTATTTTTCAATTATTACATCTATTTAAAATTAAAGTAATACATATATATGGCGCATACACTCGTATTTGTTTTTATTTGTGCTCTAAAATATAATCATTATCCATATATACGATTACATTATTCTATCATTATTATATTATATATATATATTCAAATAAATCATACTATTCATTATTTCAAAATTTTCATTCTAAATACAATACTCATCTCAACAAAACTCTTACCAAATATCATATCTAATAAAAACCCTTCTCCCAAACATAGTATGTCATATCTATCTTATTATTAGGGGTATACCCTCTAACATTAATGGACAATAAGGAATACTAAAAGCATATTAGTTGTATATATACACCTTTTCATTTAACAATAAAATGTTAATTTCTTTATATTAATATTATGGCAATGTCACCTTTATGTATATAAATCTTGAATAGCGTAAAATGTTGCACGCACCTGTGAAAATTGCATTAAGGAGCCTTATTTGTGTGCGGTTATGAATATGAACACAAGACTGATTTATTGTAAATTACTAAAACCCATTCGCAAGTATGATTTGCACCACTTGTGTTTGTATGATGAGCATTATGTCATTGATTATGAGATAATGAGAATGTCTGTGTGTAAATATGTATTTGAACGTTGACTCGAAGAATAAAACAAATACATGAAGTTTCCTCTTTATTATCAATATTTTGCTTTGTAATCGTGTTAAATGTGCGTAGGCTTTAAACCTAAGATGACATGGTTGTTTGGTATATATGACAGTTGATATATCATTATAACATTAAGGATTAACATTTATCTTGGTATGAGATAGAATCATAAACCCAACATACCATTGCCCATGTCCACATGGAGGTGTGTGTGTATTCAATAAGAGATTTATCATCTTGCAAGTAAGCAATATGTTTATTCTATGCAATTAATATTCCATGAGATGGATATCAATAGTCAAGACAGTGTGTGATTAGAAAGAATTTTTTAATAGGCACATTTGTCTCATGAGGTTACATTTATTAGCCAAATAACCGAGTTTATGAGTTTGACTAAATTTATGACTCTCGTTCGATCGGAACAAATCAAAACAAAAGACCTATTGCATAATATTTAATATCTAGAAGGTTCATGCAATCCACTTACTTAGTCTTAATTAGATTACAATAGGGTAGGCTAGCAATACCCATATCTTTCAAGTTATATTTATTCTCATTTAAAGATGAACTTAAAAAGTGACGCACAAAAGGTTGAAACATAAGACAGGTGGTAAATTAGTTGGAATGTGAATAGGGCTCGAAAAGTTTGATGAAGTAATTTATTTGGTTGCAATTGGATTGGATTAAATGAAATTCCCATATTACTTTTTAATAATGAAATTGTTAATTAAAAGCAAAACGAGCCTTTAATTTAATTAATATGAATTAATTAAATTAAAGGAAAAGACACAAGTTGGCTAATGGGGATCAATAATTAAAGGTCATTGGATTGTAATTATTAATAGAAATTAATAATTAAGTAATGTATATGCTAAGAATAATTAAAAATCTATATAGTAAGTCGATAAAACTCATTCGGCGTGTGCTCTAGGTATTATAGTTTAAAAAAGAATTCTACCAAGTGTAGGATATTGTGTGTTGATAATAAATAGATTTAGAAGAATTCTAACTGATAAGAGATCAAAATACAGTCAAAAAATTAAGAAATTTTCATGCAGTCCTTCCAAACAAGAGAGAAAAATCTTTCTTGTCACCTTCTTCATTTCTTCTAATGTCTTAAAAGTCTTCTCGACCAAAAGAGTTTAAGTAAGATTTTTGCAAAAGTATTTGCAAAGTGAAGAGGTGCTTGTTGGCGTTACAATTGTGTGGTTAAATTAAAGATCAAGGTTCGACAATCACAACTAGAAGGATCGCGAGTTCACTTGTTTTGGATTAAATTCTAAAATGTACAATTTAATTGATTACTTGTTTAAATTTTTCTATACGTGTTATATAATGAAAATGGCTTGAGTTTGGTTTATATAATTTCATTGCATATTATTTAATATTTTATGTTTTAAAATTTAAAATTTGAAATTTTCCACATCAAACCCATCGACACTCAACGCTAGTCATTCTCACAATTTAGTTATACATATATAAGAACACAACAACACAACAACACAAAACAAATGTTATTATAAATTATCATCATTATTTAATTATCACTAGACTATTTTATTATAAATGTTAATAATTATTTATAAATCATTTATAAAAAAAAAAAAACCATTTTTAAGCACTGTCAATACATTATTCTTGTGACACTCCTTCTTAAGAAAAACAAAACCAATTACTAGATTGTGATGCCAGACTGCACATTGATCTTCTGATTTTTTGAATAGACAAATATTTTGCCTGCATGTATATTTTGGTGGGGGGAAGTTAGTGAGAAATTTAGAAATTGTGTGAAAGTAAAAAAGATAAATAAATAAAAAAGTATTTGTTTTGACTTTTAGATGTGTATTTTTAAATGTGTTGTAGACAAAATTCTTGTATAATATTAAAAAAATTTATACAAGATAAAATAATTAGGATCTAAACAAAATTTTGTGCGTTCTATTATCTAATTCAATCTTCTGATTCGTCTTTCAAAAACAAAACTTGAAATTTTAACAATTTTCAAGAAAAGGATTGTATTTGATCTTCCTTAAAACTTGTTGGATATTGAATTAACGTTGATCTCCTAGTTTAGCATAACAATTTTGGATTAAACGTCGAAATTGATAACTTTTTATCGAGAACGTTTTATATTTAGTGATAAACATCATGAACTTTCTTAAATTTCAAAGAGAATTTGTAGAGAGACTTCTTAACTTCAATTCTTTTAAGTCTTCCACCCTCTATCTTTCATGAGATTTGGCTGGCTATATCAATTTGCTAACGTAGAGCAATTTTATTATTTATCATGATTTGAAGTTTATTAAAGAATTTAATCGATAAGCTAGATCTTGTAAGAGTTAGTCATCTCCCATGCATTTAACAAGAGTTTACCATTTGTCACTATTTGATTGATCAATTAAAATATTAAATATTTATTTATTTATTTTAAAAATTATATTTATTTAAAATTATAAAATATAAATAAAAATTTATTCAATTGATATTTTGCATCGTCTCTTCCACACCTACATTATTTTTTAGTGAAGACAATTTAAAAGTATCAAAGAAAAAAATAAAATTTAAAATATATAATGATTGAAACGTGTGTTATTGTGATAAAAAATGTAAACAAATTTAATTTTTATTTTTATGGGTAATACGTTTGAAAGGTGGATTTTTACAGAAGAAAATGATGTAAAATTTGCATCCAAACCTACCCTCATTGAAAGGATTATTGCATTAAAGATATTTATGAATCTAAAATTAAAAATAATAACATTAATCAATGAAAAACAATTTATTCCTGTTGTGCGAATAAACATAACCTAATAAATTATTCTTTTCTCATTGGAGCTGAAAAAGTTTTTAGGTCAATGGATTGAAATCTCTGTTAAGGGCCCTATCCTTAAACCCCTATGTTTGGTCCTTCTTCACATGTTTAAGGTACCAAAATTAATAATAGTATCTATTATACATTGTCCTTTCCTCGCAGCATTGGTTGGTTGGTCCTGTCTTCCTTCATAGAAAATTTGTGTGCAGTTAATATGTTTGAAATAGATTTATGTAAATATTTTTTTAATAAAACTATTCTTCTATAATTTATAGGGAAAAACCTATGCCAGAAAAATTAAAAGCAAAAAAAATCTATTTGCCGTAGCCGCTTTATTTTGTGGCTGTCAATAGGCAGATCTTAAGTGTATAAAATTTATATGGTAAAAATTTATGCTGAATACTTTTTAAATAATTCATAGGACAAATAAGATCAAACACAAGACAAAGCATTATAATATATTTGGGAAATTGTTTTATGCACGAGGGGATCTAAGTGCAAGGGGCTACTAAGCACCAAGAAAAATTATAATTTAATAGTAATTAATTTCATTATATTCACACATTCATTTTTATTTATCAATCATCAATGTAAAATTAATTAATTAATAACAGTTAATTCTATTCTTTTTCTCATTTTTTGTGCATATTGACCATGCAGCAATTTATATAGTTTTCATTCAATTCTTCATATGTTTGTTGCGCCTATTTTCATCTATCAACATCTCATCAAATTTAACATACAACGCAACATGCTTTTCAATAAAGATTTTTATATTAAATTTAAATTCAAATATTTCCTTTTTAATATGTATAACTAATTAATTATTTTTCAATTATTATTATAATTATTCATAATCAAATTAATAAATATACACACACAAATACACCCACATGTATCTATATTTATATTCTAAATTAATTATTATCCCTACATATTGTGACAATATTACATAATTATTAAATATTTTATACACATATTTAGATAAATCAAATATATTACTCATCTAAACAAAATTCCCATCAAACATCTTCTCTCGACAAAAACCCCTCCCCCAAACATACCTACGCTTTTCTCTCTATTTTATTTTTATCTTATTCTATTAATAAACACTAACAATGCTGTTAAAGAAAAGAAATTATTCATTTTAAAAGAGCGTAAAGCTCAACTTCAAATGGGACATCTTCGACCAATTGTGTTGGAAAAAATTTGGATCAACGTAACAAGGAAAATTAGTTAGGGTCAATTAAATTTTGGGCCTAAGAGTTCTGTTCGATTGAAAATCTGCTTTTTTTGTTCAAGGGTTAAAGCAAATTGTCGGCCCAATAGAAGTTGGGTTCGGGTTCGCGTGTACGATCCACATCTTCTTGATATTCAAGAAAAGATTACGCCTGTGAAATGAGAAATTGAGATTTCGCCGGAAGCAATGGCGTTGGAAGCTTACTCTTCGCAGGCCCCCGATACAGTTCACGCTGACGTTCTCTCAGAAGCAAGGCTAGCCTGCTACAAGGTAATTCTAATCGGTGAATATCTCAATATTGTTCTGGTAATAATCTTCGGTCTTGAGTGGCGTAGGGTTGTAGATGGGTTTGTTGCTTTCTCTATTGGGGGGAGATTAAGTTGGAGGAAGCTAACGAGGGTTGAACGTTTTATGCCTGAAAGGCGCGGGACGCGTTTTATGCGTGTCTAGAGAAAGAATCAAACAAGAAGCCCACGGAAATTGCGTCGGTGGGGCTGCTTTACCCTGTTGAATGCAAGGAGTGCAGGGAGGCGTTTGTGAAGCAGTGCAGACCCACTTGGGTAATTCTTTTTTAAAAAGTTTTTAAGAAGATGCTGTGTTTGTTCTTTTTCTTTTTGAGTTAATGATCGGCATTAAATATCCTGATGAATTTTTGGTTGTAGGTGAAGCATTTTGATAGGCACTATTGTGCAAAGAAGAGAGCTCAGAGGCTGTTGGATGATGGCGAGTCAAGGAGAGGTCCGTTGTCACTTCCGCAGCCTTATACCTTCAAGCCCCCATATTCATACTGATTTTGAATTGCTGTTATACCTTGGGTAGATTGTCTGATACTTTTGACCACACGGGATTTTATCTTAGTGTTGTGTGGGAATTGGTGCTACTATTTGGGACAATGATACTGCTGCATCTGCATATACTGATTGTTGGATTCAAAACGGCTTCTGAGATATATCTGATTAATGATTTTGATGAGTTGCTTTTTGAGTATGTGATTATTTTTGTTGAATACGTTTTCACTGACAAATATTAGGCATTTGCCAATTGTGCTAATAATGAGCAATTGAACTTATAGAGTAGGTCAAATTCATAGCTCATTAGCCGGAGTTGAATTTGGCAGGGGTTTGAAGTTTGGTCCATTGAGCATGTGGAGAGTGAATAACTGCCAGTTATCCTGGCAACTTAAGAGTCGCTTCTTGCTTTCAACTTATATTACACTTTGAAGTGACAAAGACAACTGTGGAGAAGTGTGTTGCTTTAGGTGTTCGCATCTAAAGTCAGCTGAAGGGTATTTTATTGTTGAGTATGGCTGAAAGAGAAATAACACTCAGTGTTGATTGCTTTTTCTATTCATGTTTGGTAAATTTAACTTAATAGAATCATATCATTTTGGCTTTGAGGCTGTAGAATTTTCTGTTTTTCTACCATATATCTGCTAAAAAAGCTTTTATGGATGCTTTATCACATTTCTCTTTCCACTTTCAAGCATATATGTGTACCCTGAGCAAGTATATTATGCGTTTACCAGGCCTGTGTTTATGATTCATATTTGTGTCCGTTCATAGATAGATGATCACAATGCTTAGTAATCTCTGAGTGTGCTTTATAATTTATTGTAAAGAAGCCAGATCATTGAACCAGGACGAGATAAAAAAAAATTTAATTTATTAACTACAACTTCACAGATTTCTTTTTCAAATCATGTTACTTTGCCATGAGGTGATGGCTTTCTATTCTTGGCCAATTATCATACATTTTAATTCTATGTACGTCCTGTATTTATCCTAGTTTTTAGGTCATGCTCATGAGTTGATTTCTGCTATATTTTGCTGTATCTGCTGGGTATGGAAGGCTATTCAATTGATATATTGTGCATTTAATGAAGATGAACCAATAAAATTTAATATGCTATGCACTCTTTTTTGGATGGATATGCGAGTTGTTTTACATGCTTCCAACATATATATATATATATATATGCATGTATGTACGTATTTACTTTCTTTATAAGCTTTGAATAGAGTTCTTTAGGATTGGAGTTGATGGTATGAAAGTAACGGCTATGGGAGTTGAAGGATCTGCATGTGAGTATGGCTTCTTTTGAACGTTTGAGAAGAATAAATCATTACAAAAGTTTAATCAGAATTTGCTTGAGAAGGAAATTTAATTTGATTTCTCTGCCTTGGAATTCTCTTACAGACTCGAGTAAGAGTGTTTGTTATCAGACAAATATTCTAATAGCTCAAACGACTTCTGATTAAACTTTTACGTGTCTCCTCTTCTCTGATCATGTGCTTTGCTTGACAACGAAGTGATGGATTCACAGCTAAAAGTCAGAGTTATACTATCGAACTTAAAACTACGATATCAGGTGCTGTGTTTGTTAAACTCCAGATGAAAAACATTAGGGCTATGCTTGTTTTGATTTTTGAGTGTGTGTTTTTAGGTGTAGTTTTAAAAAAGTTGCGTAAAAGTAAAAGAGAGATAGAGATAAAATTTAAAAGTTATAATGATTGTAATATGTGTTTTTTGGGTGTATGAATGATTCTTAGGCATGTAGTCTGATAACAATGTAAAGGTTATTTTGGGCAACATAATTAAAATTTCTTCATATCTATATTTTTATAAATATCTCTTTCAGTTCTCGTTCCACATTTCATCATACATTTTTGCTTTCAACAACAAACAAAATTAGACTTTCAAATAAGTCAATTGTTCTTGAAGTTTGTATGTTAATATTTATCTTATAGATTACAAGTGTGCATGAGCTCGAAATAATCTCATAGCTAGTAAAAATAAGTGAATCGAGTTTGAATCGAACGAAAGAGAAAATAATTAAGTCGTGGTTAAGTTTATGGTCCTTCAATTTAATGTTATTCAAGTTTGAGCAACGTTAAATTCTACTCATGAAACATGAGGGATAGTCTTAACCATCACCTCTCTTACTATCATTTCTAGTAGTGTCGTAGTTGCACTGTCACTATCACCATCTCCTAAAAATACAACTCAACAATCGGCGCTAATCGTCACCATTTTGGCGCATAAATATGTTCTTCAAATTGAAAAAGTTTTATTTGCTATCTTAATTAGGGATGTCAAGGAGGTGATTGTGGACACTCACGTGCTTTTCGATATGGTAGATGATGAGAGAACTTTCCCTCGTTCAATCCCTTAAATCAATTAAATAATATACGTAATTATATTTATCATATACATTAAAATATATATTATTTAATTAAAATAAATTATAAACTATATTAGTCGTGTATAATTTTAATCAATTAATTTTAAGTTTAATTAATTTGAAAATTAGTCTATTTTTGATTGCTCTACTAGAAATTAAAATGAAAAGCTTATAACAAAAAATTAATTGTGAATTAATATACTCTTTAATTGTGATGAAATGTGCATTTTGTTACAAAACTAATATTTTCTCTTACAATAAAAAATTATAAAGAATGACAAAAGTCAAATTAATTACAATAAACAAAAACAAAAAATAATTTTTTTTATACAAATGTTGAGAGTTATTCTTTACTACACTAAACTTATTAATCAATTCCTATGAATCTTAAATAGTATCTTTATTGCAGTATTATTAATCAATTAATTTTAAACTTAAAATTTTCACCCATTGGGAGCATCTGCAGGGGAATTAGGGTAGGCCATGCACATAGGATTTAAGCTTACTTCTTTGCTCCACGCTTACTCTGTTGTTATCCCTAATCTTAATGTTGCATTGAAGTGAAATAAGCATTTATGGTTACCTTAAAATTGACTCATAAGTAGATTAACCTCTTTTTTCTTTTGTTCTTTTTTTTTTTTTTTTCTCTCCCTCAAACTTTATTAATTCTAACCCAACTTAAATTATTTAATATAGAAACCACATGAAACTTTTTAACTAAATTGAGAGTGAGAGTAACTTGTGATAGGTTTATGTTATTCTAAAAAAATGGGTTACACTAATCTTAATTTATGAGCCTTCATTTTAGATTTTTCCTTTGAACGCTGACACATGCTGGTCTCTGCGTAAGTTAGGGTTTGGATAGAACCACTACAAATCACTTAAGGGGATAAAAGTGACAGTGACTCTCCAACACAGTAGAATTGATAAAATAATGGGGTTTAGATTTAATTAAGCAAACACCATTTAAAATTACACCAACGTGCAATGCTTTTTATGTGCTGACAAATAAGACAGTAATGTTTGTAATCAAAATGGAAAAAGAGATAGCCATGTAATCAATGTTCTTGAAATCCTTTTGTAGGAAGTTTAAGGAAGGGGAAATTTTTTTGCACAAATTAATAACTTTTGCTTAAAATATCCAAACCTGACTTTGTATGGTAGAGGAAGGTGCCACCATGTTTGAAGTTCATACCTTTTTGCTTGAAAGTTTTTGGAAGGGGTTTTACTTTCCGTCTTGGAAATTGGAGAGATGAGTACATAACAAGACATTATCAAATGTTTGGATTTAATTAAACAATTGAAGCAATTTCTTCTTTTATATGTGTTAGGAGAATAACAAGTGGGTGAGAAGTGGGCATTATTTTGTTGAACTTGCCACTCAAGGGTTGAAGTTAAGGTACATATATATTAGAGAGTTGTATATCACGTCTAAATTAATTAATTAATTTAAGAAAGAATGTATGTCCAAGAACGAAAATTTTTATCTTATCCTCGATCTAACATTTGAAGATAAATCATAACCCATCGCCCTAAACTCATGATGAAAATGTGGGACCAACTCGAATTTAGAAACTAGACATGATACTATTATTGATCATGGTTTTCGAATTGGGGGTTTCAGTTCTAGAATTGCTAATTTCTCTTATGGAAAAGCAAAGAACCAAAACTGTGCCTTATACAACGTTTTTGGTGTTATTTGTGGAACTAATGGTTCCACTCTTGATTTTTCAACGGTTTCAATTTTGGTTTTAAAACTAACAGTCATGATTTTGGTTTTTCAAAGGTTTTAGTCTCAATTCTTTACAGGTCTAGTTTTATAAAATTTTATTTAATTCTCGTTCTTATAATTTTTAATATAAAAGTAATGTGACAATATATTTAAAATTTTTGAAAAAATATATAATACAAAAAGAGAAGAAAAATCGTATTTTGATTTTTTTATTATTCCACCAAGTAAAAATTAAGTGACACAAGTATTTTAAAATCCATCATATTATCAGCTGACAAATACTTTGAGTAGGAAAAAAAAAAAAATATATATATATATATATATATATATGATGTTTTCATTAAAAAATACAACATTGAAATATGAGTTAATTTTTTAATTATACACATATATATTCCTAAAATATTTGTTAAATCATAAGTATTTTTTTGAAGTTTTTGGAATTATTGATTCAATGTTTTCTATACTAGAAGGTTTTGTATCTTAAAAAATTTAAATAAGTTTTTCTAAATATTCTTTTTGAATTTCTGAATTTTCGATTTGCTTTATGACGTTAATGAAAAATTGTTGTTCCTTGAAAATTGTATTTATTGAAGGGAAATTTGAGTTTTCAAAATTAAAATTTATAACATCATCTTCTAATTGAAAGATTTTCTTATAATCTGATGAGAATTTTTCAAATTCAGAGTTTAATCTTTCTTTTGAAGAATCAAATAAGAGATTTGAAATTTGATGTTAGACTTGCTCATCTAATTATAATTATTGGATTTTTCTTTTTAGCTTAAAAGAATTCGCCGTATGTTCTAGTTTTATTACACCTATAATATTTTATATTACTAAAGAATTGTTGAAGCTTTTTATCTTTCTTATAATTTTTGTTACGGGATTTTTTATAGTATTCTTGTTGAAGTTTATAAGGTTTTTTGTATTTTGAAAGAGTTTTATGATTTTTATGAGATTTTTGTAAGATTTGTAACTGTTTACTGAGCATTTGGATGAAGTAGCTTTTTTAGGATCCATTTCAAACTGTTGATAGAAAGTTACTGATTCTAATTTTGTTTTATTCATTTTCTATTTTAAATATCTTTGGATTTTTAAATCTTGATAGATTTTTAATCCTTTCTTTTAGATAATACTAACTAATTAGCCAAAATATATTGATAATATGAGATGATTTGTTTTCCCGACAACTCAAGGAATTTGTTTCTAACTTTTTTCACTTGGGACAGTTGGTAATCCTACAAGAAATTTTTCTTTCCTGAAAGGTTGATTTGAATTATCTCTAAGCAAAATTGTACTTAAAAGGTGTTTTTGTAATATTAGAAGTTACTGAGTTTTTTACACCTAAAGTTGGAAAGTGATTCTATATTTTTATCTTTAATGCGTGACAGGTCTCCTAACAAATGAAAAGATATTGTATAAATTAAGGTTGCAACTACATCTTATTAAGTGTTTTTATTTTCTTCTAATATTGAAACATCTTCATTATTAGTTTTTACAGCGTTTAAGATTTCTTCTTATTGAGTTGGAGTGAGATAAACTCTCACTATCCTTTAAGTTGACAAAAAAAACCTATTATAAGAAGTTCCGTAATTATGTTATCTCAAGTACCCTTTTGGATCTATAAACTTTTGAAACCATGATCATTTGTTGGAACATACTAAAGGTTTGGTGTTCATTCGTTTCATCTGAGTTTTAATTATAGAAAGATGAGACATTGAAATGATTTTAGACACTAGATTTTGTAACAGTATCAAAATGAATCATATGTAAAAGTTGCGGTTCCACTCAAATTTATTCATTTGTTGTTTTGGTGTTTGTGATTATTCAGAGTTTCCAAATTCATAATCTAAATTATTAACACACGCACAATATATATATATATATATATATATATAATATGATTGTTTGTAGTTTAAACTCCAGCAATGATTATGTTGTTTTAGAAATTCTAACTTTCTAATATATATATATATATATATATAGATATATAGATATATATTTGACAGTTTTGGAATCACAATCAAACTGAAGGTTCCATTTGCGGTTCTATTTTTGGGAACTAGAATCGTAACTATTATTTATAAGATTGGCTATAGGGTTCTAGTTCTAATATGGTTTGGTTCTCAATTCTAATTAAAACCATAACCATACCTACGTGAAATATAATCAGAGTGTCATATATAATAAATAAAAAAGATCATGGAATATATTCTGAGAGCATATATTTCTTTCTTTCTTTCTTTATTTCTATTTTATTTTATTTTATTTATGTGACAGCTTGGTTCCTCTCTTTTTATTATTTAATTTTTATGGTTTTAACGGAAATTAAGCGGCTCGTTGACTAAATTATTAGTCATTGTTTTCCAGTTTCAAGGATTCCAATATCTGTCACCAACTAAAAGGGATCCCCAATTTATTTTCAACGCTCATGTATTATAATTTAGAAAAGAATTTTCAACTATCAATTTATAGGTATAAGAGTTCTAAAGATTAGAAGATAGTTTAATATCTAATTTATCGTGATATAACACACACACACAATATACTGTTAAGTTGATAAAACTTTGAAGTTATATGATATAAAATTACATAATTATTTTTATTTTAAATTCATTTATTTATTTTTATGATTTTTTTTCCTCTCTTCTTCGTGAATTTGCTCTCATTTCTAATTCTTTCAATGTTTCTTTATTTTCTTCTGTAAATATTTTTTATTCTTTTTATTTTTAAATTATTTTATTTTTATTATTTAAATATAATAATTTTATAATTTATAAATAAGTTTGCTAACACTGTTACTTCTATTAGTATGATATTAATTGATTACAATCTTATATTTTATCAAATTTCAGTTAAAAGCTCACTTAAGCGGAGTCTACATCAATACGGCGCCGTCTCGTCCACATGTACATAAATAAGTAACCCAAGAAAATGAGCACAGCTATTAAAGTCGCTTTAGTTTCTCCTAAAAGAAGGGTCAAGAAACCATCAACGCCGTTAATGGAGCCGTTACGCTTACTGCACCTTGGAAGCTGCAGTCGCGTCTTTGACGGAGATTTCTCTGCCGGCGTTGACGCCCATCGTGGTTGATTGGACGGTCAAACCAGACATGCTAGGCGACGGTGGCCCCCCAGCCTCGCCATTGAGGAGTGGGCGGTTGGAGGAGGGCAAGGGGTTCCTGGAGTAAGACAACGTGGCGGTGGAGATGGCGTTGGCGAGAGAAATGGGCATGAGGCAGAGGCCCTTGCCTTGAAGATACTGCATGGCGTAGCCCATGTCCTCTTCCATCAGCTTCGCCACCTGCTGCTCCGCCGCCGTCATTCCTTCCTTATTGTTCGATGTTGACGCCGTCTGTGTTCCCTGTGCACGAAGACAACTTTAGAGCAGAAATTTGCGCGCCCTTAATTTTCAATTAAATTATCACCAGAATAACATTATTTTGAAAAAATTACTATTCAAAGTTCATCATGGAGGTAAATAAGGGTTTTAACACAATTCACATTATCCAATATTCAAAGCTCAATTTTCTTGTTTGAGCTTTAAACACTGATGATAACACAACCTGAGGCCTAGAACTCAATAGTTCAAGTTCAATAATTAACCATTAAAACGAAACTCAAATATAGCTATTGAAGTTAAATACAAGGTCAAACAAACTTGAGCTTCGAAAAAAAGATAGTACCAAATTGAGAAAAAACGTGGAGAGAAGGAGGGTAAAGGTAGAAACAGGAAAGGACGAGAGGGGGTCAGGCATGGTCCAATTACTTCTGTTGTCAAAAGAGAAATTAACGGAGGGGCAGGGATGAGCTGTGGGGTTGGTGGAGTATAGACTACTCAAGAAATGCTTTTAGCTTGTCAATTCTTTTTCTCCAGTTTATCTATGTGGAAAAGTTTATGCTTTTCATGCGGTCTTTCAGGCACATTAGTTTGAGGTATGTCGTCCCATGTCTCTCCTTTTATTGGAGGGAGGGAGGTTGAAAGCCACAAGTAACTTAAGTTGATTTATTCCCACTAAACGAAACGTCAGATACATTTACGTTTCTTAAATCAATACGGAACAAAGGGAAAATGAAGTGATTCTTAGGTCGTAATGTGAATTTGAGACGAAATCTGTCACACAAGGCCAACAATGTCAAAAAGCAACAAACTGATTATTACAGTGATCATGCACGTCTTAAGTAGTTTTGATTGCCACAAAAGATCTCATAAAAGTACTTCAATCTTTGATCTAAACGTGCAAAATGTTCCGTCACAAATTGGGCAATAGAATGAAAGGAAATCAGCTTTGTCCCACTTCTAACTCACTAATGCACAAAAGGGCTTAGATTTGGAGCATGAATTACTGCATGGTAAACTGAATTTTACCTCAGGAGACTTATCAGCAACTAAAGGAGCAACTGGTGCAGCACCACCTAATCTGCTCATGCTCAAAACCTGTTCACACAAGATTTCTAAGCATTGGCCAATGGGAATTCTGAACAATTTTTTTATTGATATGGTAATGAAAACAGCTCATCCTGTTTTCTTCACAACCAAACCAATTTAATATTGTCTTCACCACAACTTTTCAACACCAAAAGATGCGTTATAATATTACACACACACACACATATAGAGAGAGAGAGAGAGAGAGAGAGGTGCGCTACTTTGACTTGGAGCTGCAGGAATTTGACATAGTCGATGATCTCATCCAGCATTGAGGCTTTGTCTGTCTGTCATTCAACAAATGCACCAAATCATCATCTACTTAATCCCTCGTAATCTCATCATCATAAGATTACCCTTCTACACCACATAAATTGAAAAATAGCAATCCCATTATGGACACAACAATAATTTAGTTAAAAAAACAATTTAAAAACCCAGCAATCGTTATTGTCAGCTGATTATGATTCCTCTTCCAGCTTTACTTTCATTTCCAAACAGTGAAACACATTTGGCTTCAACCACCACATTTATGACCATGTTCCGCAATATATGCCCTTTGATTTCTATGCTAATGACTCACTAGACGTCCCGCGAGTCAGCAAGTTTTTTCTTTCATATGTACAAGAAAAACATACAATTGCGCGTTAATGAGTTCAAAAGGAACCTTCGTGGAACTGTGAATGAATAATCAATACTGCTGCTAGTTTTTGCCCACCAAAGGTAAGAAGGTATTACCTTATTAGCGTTGGGTACAAGCTCCTGTAAGCCCTTCATTCTCTCCGCAATCCTCTCTCTCCTTAACTGCCCATGTTCCATTTTCACCAAGAAAGTAGGAACAACGAAAATCAAAACCAAATATTCTCTCAACGTTGAGAAACAAAGAAAAGCAGTGAAACAAATATGCGAAAATATATGTGTGCGCGAAAAAACAAAGAACGTGAAAAACAAAAACTGTTTGTGTAGTAGAGGCTTTAGAGCAATTCGTACTCTTTCAGCGATGCTGTGGGGGTCAGTAGCCTGTCCTCTTCTCGCCCTCACTCTCTGCCTCGGCTGTCCCGCAGCCGAACCTCCTCCGCTAGAACCGCTCGCCGCCAGCTGACCCATCGCCGGCGTCGCCGGGGTTCCAAAATTCTGAAACTGCTGCAGTGCTCCTCCCTGACGAATTTATTACATCGAGAAATCACCACCACTCCGAAACTTTTGATAGAATAACTGGTAAAAAAAAACTTAGCGCCAAACATAAAACGTCTATAACAGACATTAAAAAAAACAAAAAACCTGTGGGTGGAGGACATGTTGAGATTGATCTGAAGTCTGACCAAGGGATCCAGTGAAGCCATTGAATGCGGCTTTAACTGATGCATCATTTGCCTGCATTTATTCCAAAATAATTAGTCAGTAATTTAATACCAATTGGGCTTTATTTTATTTTATTTTTGAGGAAAAAAAGGGGAAAGGAGAATGAAAAGGAAAAGGCTGACCAGATTAGCAGAATTGAAGTTTTGCGCGTCGACGGCGTCGTTGTGATCAGCAATATGCATCTGGCCGCCATCTCCAGCAAGGCCACTGGAGAGCAGAAACTGCTGCTGAAGCATCAATGACTTGGAGGGGCCGTTGTTGATCTGTTGCTGCCTCATCTTCGAAGCCAACACCGCCGCCGACTGCTCCTCCATCATGCCCGGCGGGGGATGGTCGTCGGCCCAGGCGAAGGAGGCTGCCGCGGAGGAAGGCACGGAGGAGAGCATTTGCTCGAGAAAACCGTCGTGGGACGAGGTGAGATCGAAGGTTGAGGGCTGCAACATCTGGGCTTGGCCATGGTTGTGCATTTCTCGAAGGGATGGGACTTGGGGCCGGTTCAACAGGGAGTTGATATCGCCGCTCATGCCGGGCAACTCTCTTTCCCTCATCGTAATTTAGTTTAGTTTTGAAGATTTTCGAGAAAAGATACTGAAATTAAAGTATCAAGAATCAGTTAGTAGAGCAGAAATTTTGAAGGAGGAGTGGTGGAGAAATTGAAAATGTAAATGGGCAAACGAGAGAGAAAGGGAAGAGACATGAAAGCAGGAAAGGAGAAGACCAAGTTTGATAATTAGTAAAATTTGGAGGGTTTATAGGTAAACGAGGGCTGTGTTAATTATTGGGTTAGAGAGTTTTGTTGAGAGGCGGTGAGAATTTTGTTGGACGAAGATTTAAATTGATTTGAATTTGTATAATTATATTTGTATAAAATATATAATAGTAATTAAATTAAATTAATATTACATAAAATAACAACTATTTTTAAGTGTGTGTGAATATATATGCTGATTTGAATGTAAAAATATAATGGTTAAATTTTGAAGATTGTAGAATAATTTGAATCTGCATTTAAGTAAATACTTTATAAATTTAATAAATTTTGATGAAAGTTAAAACTCCTCAAAATTATGAACAAAACATATATAATGATAAAAACGGGAGTTCATCTTTTAATGTTGTATGCCTCTTCATCCACAAAATCTTCTTCAGATCACCATAACTTGGTTGGGAAAAAAATACATATTACAGTAAACTTCATATGCTTCTATATAAATTTTTTAGAATATAAATTCTAGTTCTGATAGACTTTCAGAGGCATAGATTTTTTTATGTTGATCCTCTGTAATAAGTTTCATAATTTTGTGAGGAAAATGATCATCATAGTTATCCAAGCCCTTTAATTATGCTTTTTAGTGTATATGAGTTCTGGTGAAGCTTTGGGGCAGACAATTTTGAATGGACAATGATCCATCCGTCTGGTGTATTTGCCAATCCAAATTCAGTGTGTGCTTGTACGAACAATCCTTCACATTCATGAAGAATGGAACTGATTCTTACATCCACCTTTTTAGTTTCTTGCGAGAAAAGGTTGCAAACACATATTGCCAATTTTCGTCCAAAATTGTTTGTTTATTTTGGATTTGAGAAATGACCTAGCTGACAAGTTCCAAATCTATTAATTTTGTTGAGGAGAATTTCTCTTGTTTGATTACCAAATCATCAAAGTTTTCTTATTTGATTAAGGCCTTGAAAAGTATCCAACATGTGTTATGTTTGCATGCATCGACATTATCAAGTTTGTAAGAAGCTAATTCAGGGAAATGTTTGAAAGAGACTAAGGGAATTACCCTTAATCTAGGTATTAACTTTCTTTTTTCTTGGAATATTTCATGGAAAAGATACTGTATTTTGGCAAAGGCTTGATAAAAATTTGTGGAGATTTTTTGTGTAATAAGGTTAACAAGGCTTTGAAGTAGGTGATAAGCAACTTCAATAGGCTTGTGAAAGATTCTGATTTTGCAAATTTTGAAGGCTGTAGGATTATAATAAAATGGATAGCTTTGTGGTCTGTCATGCCAGGTGTTAAAGTGAGAGATTGCCCTTGGGACTGTCTCCCGCGCAAATGACGCATAAAAGGGGGTCACTACCACTTTTTGGGCTGCATCGTTTAGAAAGAGTGGCCCAAGAGTGCTTAGCATGCTTTTTGGTCTGACTATACTATCTACAGATGACTAGGTCATTTATATAGCATGTTTGAACTGAAGCATTATTATACTTTCATTTTGTCTTTCCAAGTCTTCTATTTTGCTTTCTAAACTCCAGGAGATGATAATTTGAAGAAAATTAATCAGTCGTAGCAACTTCGTTACTTAGGTCGGATCTAGGGTGGTAAATCCCAAAGAGTGATAAAGCAGTAAACCCCATAAGAATAGCCTAAGGTCGTGGTATAGTTGATTGTCTGTGCCATTATTGAGTCGTAGTTATGGAATTGGTGTTCCACAAATCTACTTCTTCAAACTCTGTGTCTAGGCTTCTCAGAATTCGACTAAGAGAGCAATAAACACTGAAAAAATTATAATAGAAAATTTTGATAAAGTAATTGATATTTGAAAATTTTCAAAGGTCAAAAAGTATGAGATTTATGAAAAATCAAATATTTTTACCTTCAAAAATGATTTTATTATCAAAACTGAGGAAAGAGATATCCAGATCTCAAAAAGTTCTGAAATCATTCATCTTCTTTAGAAAAAAAAACTCTTCAAAAATATTCTGAAAAAGGTTTCAAATTTATCCGTTTAGAACTTGTCCAAGTTGGATTCAAACTATTTACCAGAGAAGGCCTAAATACTTTACAGCTACTTTCACTAGCTCTGATACCAGGGACGCCAAGACTGAATGGGGACAGGGTCTAGACACTTTGGAAATTAACACAGAAAATAAACATAAGACAGTTGATATGCAGAAAATATAAAAAATAAAATAAGTATGCGAGATTGGTACGTGGGGTTGTTACATCTATCAGATCTAAGGATTAGCAAGATTTTCAGCCGATATACCAATCAATGTATGCAGACAGTTATGCAGTTGGCTATGCCGACCATATGCATGAGTAGGCATAAAGGAAGTAGGCAAAAAGAAAAACTTTAATATATTTAAACAATATTTGTAGAATATTTGGAGATACAAGCTTTAGGTTATGCCTAATACAAACCTTTTGAAGATGAAAAATTTTGAAATCTTTGGCGATTGGTGATACTCTTAGGGTATTTGCTTCCTCTAAAAGGAGGTATGATGAAAGATTTTTTGGAAGATAGGGGGGAAGAACAGGGTTTCTACCTCTATTTATTACAAGGCTTTTGGCTATTTTGGGTTTTTGAAAACTTTTGAGGTAAAGGCTATTTTGATGGCTCTTCAAGTAGATCTTAGGCTTATTCCAAGCTTTCCAAGTCTATTTTAGCTTTGTCTTTGAATGGAAGAAGACTCCTCCTTTTATAATTGCTTGGAAGGGCCTTTTTGTAATTTTAGAAAGTTTGAATAGTAACTGCATCTGTAACTGTACAGTGAAAGGTGAACAGTTTCGCTATAGTAACTGTACTATTTTGTCTTTTTACTCTATGCTTGAATAGTTCATGTATCTTTGAACAGTACCCATATTTTTTAATATTAAAGAACAATAATTTTTCTTCTTTTTCCTTTTTCATTTCATGTTTGTTTAGAAATCTAAATTCCCAAAAACTTTAAAGTTTGGGTCTGTCTCATCCACTTTTTCTATGAAGGATTCGATATCTTTAAGTGATTTTGATGTCCTAACATCTCCATTTAGTGTGAACTAGGAGAGAATTTTGCAATTTCCTCGGGAGGTACCCAAGGGAGATAAAATTTTGAGGATTTTTGATCCATTCTTTGATAAAAGAGGTGTTTAGCTGTACTTGAATCCTTTTAAAAGAAATATTTTTGCGAAGATCTTGAAGTTGAAAATCTTTTGCGTGAATAAGATTGTTCAAAGTATTTTGGTGAATAGAAAGAGCTTTTAAATAATCAAGATTTCGAGTTTTTGGCTTGTCAAGAGGAAATGAAAACTTTTTGTAATTGATTCTGAAAGAAATGAAATCAGATTTAACTTTATAAAGAGTTATGATATTAATGAAAGATGTTCCAAGAATAACTAAATGGTGTATGTCTTAAACAACAACAAAGGCTGTTTTGAAAGAAATATCATTATTAACTATATTTGCAAAAGTTTTTGACTTGATGCAAAGTTTGGCATTATTTGCAGTTGAGAGTTTTTCTTAAGATTTATCAATAAATCTGTTTGGAACCATGCCAGACTCAATGCAGTTTAAATCTGCACCTGTTTCAAAAAAGGCAATAGTATCAAGGTGATAATTGAGAGAAAATTCAAGAGTAATTTTGATCATATATTTTCTTATTGTAATTTCTCTAAGAATGAAAAGAAATTCATTTGATGTTTTATGAAAGGATTGAATTTTTGTATCAATGAGGTTATTTTCATCGTTTGATGAAAATTCTTCATTGGACTGAATTTTAGAGAAGATGTGCTTAATAGTTTTCTCATCATATTTTTGTTTTTGTTTGAGTTCTCTTAAAGTTTACTTAACAATCTCAATTTCTTTCTAGAAGTATTGGACTATTAAATTTTTGGATTTGAGTTTTTGTTTGCTAAAAATTCTTGTAAGATCATAAATATTCTTTGATTATTATACATATTTGTACAAAATATATGACCAATTTCTAAAAATACGTATAACAAGCAAATTCAACATTTAGTGCATCAATTTTTTTTATATAATTCACAAATTACTCAACCATAAAAAAAGATACATACTATTTTATAGACAAGAATAAAACAATTTTTTTACATATTTACACTGTATATTAAACATAAGGGGGTTTTAGAATAATTACCTGTGGTCCTCAAAGTGTAATAACAAAAATGCTAATATATATTTAATTTTCATTTTCTTCCCAAAATTTTCATTTATTATAGCACAATCTTTTATATGTGTGTCTATATATACATACATACATACAAACTTAGAGAGAGAGAGAGAGATATATATATATATATATATATATAATTTTTCATTGTCCTCTCAAAATTTCACTTACTATATTTTCTTTTAACACATTTCTCTTCCAAGTTTTTAATTTATTTTCTTTTAATGTATTTTTAAATTTTTATTTAGTTTTCTTCTATTGTTTAATGTTTCTTCATTAATATTTCAGTTGTTCTCTAACCTCTATTTAACTTCTTTGTCTTTTTAAAGTTTTTCATAAAATTTTTATTTTAAATAATTTTATTTTATATTAAAAGTAGTTTGTGTATGCTATCAATTATTGTAATTTTACAAAATTTGATATAAAATTTTGATCAATTAACAGATCTAGACCATGTTAATCAAGAAAAAATATAGTTCATTTGTGTAATTTTAAATTTTTTTGCGCAAAGATGCTAAATGGACTTTGTTTGTTTTGAAATTATGTTCTGTGTTTAACTATTTTTATTTTAAAAATTATATAAAAATAAAAAAATAAAAAAAATATAATAATTAAACGTGAATTTTATACCTGTTGTCTTCTTTACTCTTTAATAGGATGGAGCATTAAATTTTACCCATTCTAAGCCTGCCGTATTATAAGGGGCCCCTATTCTTTGCAATTTTTGTGGTTGGGCCACGTCCACAAGAGATGGGTCCTTAAGGTTTTGTTTGACAGTCACTTGTCTTATGGTGTGAAAATTTTATATGTTCGGAGATGAAGCTTTTGTGGTTGGGCCACCTCCACTAGACGTGGGTCCCTTTTCGGGGACTTGAAGGTTTTGTTTGAAAGCCAATTTTCTCGCGGCCGAAAATTATATATGTATGTAGACCGTAATATATTTAGGACATGTTTATTTGTAAAGGTGCGATTAAAATTTATTTAGATTATTTTGAATAATTATTTAATTATATTTGATGTATGTATTAATTATTTTTCATTTTATTTATTTAATATCAAATTTTATATTAATCAAGGTTTTTATCTATTAAAAATTAACCTAGTTCTTCAAAATTAACATGACCTTGGGTTTTGCCCATAATTAGATAGGATAAATTATTTTATTAATTATAATTACATATTTATTTTAATAAATAAAAGTCCGTGATCATATAATAAAATAATTTTAAATAATAAATATAATAAAATAATGCTAAAGGGTCTTTTTATTGAAAATAAGCTTGATCTTAGAGTATAAAATAAAATAGAGAAGGAGAGGAAAAGTTACTTTTGTACGTCAAATCGTCAATATGTTTGGAGTGCGATGACTTTTGATGGAAAGAAAAAAAGTTGCCAATAATAGCCAACTAAACGTAGCGTAAAAGTTTCTAATATCACATTATGATAAAACTCAATTTATTTAAAAACAAATAATTATATAACTTGGTCCAAAAGCCAATCACCATAGATGTAAAGTAAGGCGTTATGGATAGATCGAATGTTTTTGATTTGCAAATTTTGGGGTATGGGAATTTTACTAATAATATAAAGAGATAGGAGAAAATTATTTTGATTTATTTGCTTGGGCTGATTTCAAGTGGCAAAAATTATCATAATTGTTAAAAATCACTAGTGCATTTTTTTAGTAATAAAAATTTATTATATAATAATTTGATGATACGATTTTATATGCGAATTTTAATTAAATTTTAAATATTTATATATGTATACATATATTCGCATATATATGAGCGTGCGTGTGTATGTGCCTTGATATAGATAGATAGATACATATGTAGAGAGAAAAGCATATACAATAGTATTGCGACTATAAAAATATATATTGATTTTTTAATGAATTTTAGATTTTGTATCATAGAGACATTATTAGACTACGTATTTTGAAGGAAAGTGTGAGCTCTCTTTCATTTTTATTTAACAAAAAACACTCAAAATTATTTATTTTGGTTATTTTATAATTTTCTCTATCTCACTCAAGTCACTATTCTGCTATACTAACATGTTGCACGCTTGTTGTATGTGCAATTCAAATTTTATTTCCTCAAAAATATATGAATAAAATTTATTTTGTTTTGATTAATGTGAAGGAATTATATTATTTCATTAAAAATTTGTATCAAGCTTGAGAAAAAATTGATAATTAATAACAGATGTAAACTATTATTAATTAATATAAAATTATATGAAAATTTTAAAAAGAAAATAGAGGAAAGTTAATCAGAGGTTAGAGAACGGTGAAAGAGAAAAATAAGAACAAATCAAAAGATGGAAGAGAAATTCATAAAGAGTTAATAAATTAAAAAAAATTAAAGTTTGGAATAAAAAGTGAGGAGATACACACACACAAAGGATTGTGACGTAATCATAAAAAGTTCAGACAGAAAAGTATAAATTAATAAGAGTAAAAATTTAATATAATGTAAGAATATTATAATCTTTATACGTTTGGGTACTAAAAGTAATTATTCTTTCATTCTCACCCTTTTTGTATAGTATAAGTTAACATTAAGGACTACTGTTAAAACTCCTTCTAAGGCAGTCGTTTCTCTCTCCTTTTTCATTATTACATATTTAACTTGTAATTGATTTGTCTCTCGTATAAGACTTTATAATATGCAAAATATAAGATTTTTTTACACTAAAATTTGAAAATTTAGTACCAAAATATCGAACGAGTTGTCGCAATAAGCCTTCTATTTGAATAATCTCTTTTTCCGTAATTTTGACGCAAGTACTTTATTCAAGTCAAAATAATGGATGAAGAACTTCTTGTAATTTTATTTTTATTATTGTCGTCTAAGTCTTGCTTAGAAATTTTGTTTTGCTTTAAGCCAATTATTTACTATTTTTTCACTTTGTAAAAATTTGATTTAAAAACTATCTAAAATTATCATTTTCATTAATAATAAATTCCTAATTTTCAAATTAAACTTTTGTTTAAGTAGAAATTAAAATTATGTAAGTGGAGACAACAGAGCAGCCATAAATGGTTTACTATATAATCGGTCAAACATAGTTGAGTATGTAAAAATGATAAACTAATTTCATTTGGCCTAATTTTGTTTTTGTTTATATATTTTTGGATAGAATTTTGGGTTTAAATTGCAATACCTCGAACCCACGTCAATATTGGCATTTGATTTAATCAAATTTATGAGTGATAAACACTTTTAGATGAGGATTTTACTATCGCAATTTTTTTGCGATGCATACAAGCATACAACTAGCATGTAATTAAATAATATTCATTCAAATCACAGAGATCTAAAAGCTTCCTTTAGTTTTGTAGACAGAGTTAACTTGATTACAATTTTCAGGATATTAATAAATAATTGAATTCCCTTCAATTGATTAACATTAAATGATAAGTGAAACTAATATTAAAAACTAAAATTATTAATAAACTAACATGACATATTATTGAAAAGAGTTAATAAGATAACTTTGCATTATATGAAGCAATAATTTGGGTTTATGGGGATGCAACTGGTATGATATCTACTTATAATCCAAGTCTTCAAATTAACAGTAATGTTATCAATTTTTTTAAATAAAAGTTCCACTTTTGCATAAAGAAGTGTTGATATATCCGCATCATGCATTCCAATAACTCTTCTTATTATGGATATCTTTGCGAGCTATTGATACATATTTGAGGTTATCTCCTCAATGGGGTCTCAAGTTTCTTCAACAATCTGTTCATCAAAACAGTCCTTTAATTGCCCATTAATTTTACTGTGAAAGGTTTGAACCTTTTTTGCATTTTTTGAACTTGTATTCATAAAGAAAGAAATAATCTTAGTTTAATAGCATCGTCAGACACCCATTAAATTTTATCATATCACATGATTCAAGAAAGCTCGCTAGATGGGCATTGTCATATTTGTGTGGGACTTCTCTAAATTAGTTTAAATGCACCATGTTAATTAGTGTAGGTTTCAACTCGAATCGTTGGTGTTCATAGGTGGCCTCATTATTTCTATCATGTTTAGATTTATCATCCCTTGAACATAATTGCATATGGCCCTCTGATTCGGCAGAGGAAGACGTTCTTAAAGTTGTAGTGGTGGTCGTGTATTGTCTTCCGTTTTCTATACAATGTCAACAATTCCTCTCAATAGAACCTTCAACAAGAAAAGCTAAAAAAAAAAAAAAGAGTGAATGAAAATGAGAAGAAAACAGAGAAAGAAATAAAATAAAAATAATGACCTAATCTAATAGAAACTCAGACTATTCAATAATATTTGTTGTCATCCTCAACAATGACACCAAAAATTTGATACGTGTCATTAGCATACTAAAATTATAAATGTGTAAGAAAAGTATTTAATAAGTAAGAGTGTTGTATATACGAGGATAGTATATATATGTCTATTGATATAAGTAAGTACCTGTTAGTTAAACAACCTATAGGTGATGAGAAAATAATAGAAAATAACTAGCAAACACTTTGAAAACAAAGTAGCTAGCAAAAAGTTGCAAAATCCCAATGGTGAAGAATCTAACCTTTTGTGCCGTGTTGGTTCCATATATATATGTTGAATTACGTTAATTATCAATTTAAATATCTTGTTATGTATAATTTAAAGTTGTTGAGATATCTTCTTAAACTCTCATAACACTTCAATTCAAAATCAAGTGTGCTCTCACAATCTAATCAAATTGAGAATTAAATTCTATGATAAACAATTCAATTCCACACTAATTTTATAATTTCACTTCTATTATTTTCACATAACTTATGCTTACAATTGAATATCTAGCATGCATGTTTTACTCCGGCTATTCCATGTATAGATAGATATTAATTAAAGGGTTGATCAAATCTTTTAGTCACAACATAAATCACCAATTGTAAATAACAATCAAAAGGACAATTAATCATAATTCTATGTATCCATTATTTACCAAACACAATTGTTTAAGATTGAGTTTGATTAAAACATGATGTTTGAGTGGGAAATAAAACAAAGAAGGGGATAAGAAAGCCTACCTTCCAGAATTACCTGATGTTTGAAATGGGGTTGTGGTGATGGTGTCTGGGGTTTATCTGCAGTAACAGTGAGAGTTCATGATGGAACGTCTGAAGAACAAAGTTCAAGGAGGTGGAGTTTATGTCAACGGAATCCTAGAAGATCTTGAAGTCAACGTTACAAAACTCACAGGGTTCTGAAGATTTGGGACGAGATAACTCATCCCTCCCTCTAATTTATACAAGATAGTAGTGATCGAGTTTCCGTAAGATTGGGATTCTTTACAGATAATGGATCAACTTCAAATTGGGGTTGAAGCTAGAGAAAGATTTGCATGAAGAATGCTGAGGAATCGACATCTCTATATTGATCAGGAATCTTGAAACATGGGAGTTCGGCACCAACTTGAAACCGACAAAAAAAGAAGAGGGTTTGGGCAAACTTGCATATTTTGAATTCAAGTAGGCCCATATAAGATGGTAAAGGACTTTGGGGCTATTCCTTTAAAATGGCAGCAGCAAAATTGTGGGATCAGGGGCCATGACCCTGAAAGGGTCTAAAGATGAGTTAAGAGACCAGCAGATTAAAGAAGCCTGCCTGGAAATTTTTAGGCTAGATTCGGCCCCAAGCACCTGGGTTTTCTTCTTAGGAAGGCTTGAGTAAACTATGAGCTAAGAAGGGCATTAGAAAATTCAAATGTGGGATTATTTCACAAAGCCCAATACACACACACACACACACATATAGAGAGAGAGAGAGGGGAAGAAGAAGAAAAACGAATTGAGACTTATTCAGTTAAAATAAAGTTTTCATAGACAAATCTTAAAAGAGGTTACGTAGACACACAAAATTTATGTCGAATTAAATTATGCCACATGTGAAAAAAATGATTTCTAAATATTAATTAAATAAAATCTATTTA
Source organism: Avicennia marina (assembly GCA_019155195.1). Classification (NCBI taxonomy): domain Eukaryota; kingdom Viridiplantae; phylum Streptophyta; class Magnoliopsida; order Lamiales; family Acanthaceae; genus Avicennia; species Avicennia marina. The sequence goes on along the minus strand of CM032771.1, from coordinate 2,673,875 downwards.
TGTTTTAGGAATGTAATTAAATATAATTTCTAAAATAAATAAATAAATAATTGATATTTATTTGACCAATCAAATCGTGCTAAATGGCGAAATCCTGTTAGAAGTATCGAAGACAAGGACTCTATCGGGATCAAGCTTATCAATTAGTTTATTTGATAAGCTTGATGACTAATAAAATCATGCCACGCCGGCGAATTGATGCATCCACACTATCTCTCTTATAACTATAAATAGGAGTCATGTCCCATGAAAAAACACACAATGGAAGACACTGTGGTTTGAAGCAATTGAAAACTTAAAACCAAGAAGTCCCTCAAATACTCTCTGGAATTCCAAGAAAGATTCAAGGCATTCCTTGTTATCAAAATGTTCTTCTTCAAATTCAAAGAATTTGTCATCAAATTCAAGGCTTTCTTTATGAAAGTCTCCAAATTTGGCATTTGATCTAAGATTATGGTGCTAAATCCAAATATCAACATTATAAAGAATCTAATAACCCTCAAAGAAGATCAAGCATAAGCTTTTTCATTGAAGATTGTTTCAAATTTCAAGCAACGTTTTTGTAAGAATAATTAGATGATTGAAGTTAAAGAATGAGAACTAAAATTTTTTTGATTTAATCTGAAGTTATTCAATTTGTATGAATTTTCTTATTATTACACAGGATATTGTCCTACAGCAAGATTTGATTTTTGAGTGTACAACAAGTAGTTAATTAACTATAGATTTAGTTGGGAGCAATCAATAACTGATCAGAAAGTTAGCTAATACAATAGTAACATATATGCATTGTACCTTGCTGTAGAATAGATAAATAATTAATCTTGTAATTTAGTTTTCTATTTGAGTTCCAAAGCTTTAATTCTATAATTTTTCTTGGCTGATTTTAGTGCTTTCTTCTCCTTTCGTTTCCATGTTTCTACTACATGTTAACATGGCATCAGAACCATAAAGGGAGTTTGTGTGCATTTTCATAATTTAGCTTCTTCCTCTTTAGTTAGGATTCTTAATCAATCTTCTTTTGCATTTGCATCAAATCATTTGTTTTCCCATAGATTCCTCCTCATCAAGATCCATCAACCCTATCAACCGAAACAACCGCAACACTTTAGTGGATGATCTAAACTCTCCTTATTTCATTTATCTTGGTGACAATCACAACACATTCATAGCTCAACCTAAGTTTGCAGGCTCTAACTTTGCAACTTAGAGCCATTCCTTCACTCATGCTTTGTCAATTAGGAATAAAATGGAATTTATTGACAAAAGCATTAGAGAATTGTCCCCTAATAACCCCCTTCACTAGGCTTGAATGAGATGCGATGATTAAATTGTGGCATGGCTCATCAAATCCATGAGTGCCATTCAGGTAGCAATTTTTTTCTACATGAAGTTTACATCCAAAATGTGGCAAAACTTAAACAAAAGGTTTTCGCAACTTGATGACAACAAAGTATGCAGGCTGCAAGGTGAGTTACACAATTTTACTCAAGGAACTAGGTATATGGATGCTTGTTTTATAGAATTGATGACCATATGAGAAGAACTTAGACAGTATAGTCCACCTCCTCATTGTAAGTGTAGTAGATGCAGTGAAAATTATTTCCAATATTTTATTGATATGCAAGAAAGAGATAAAGTATACAAGTTCCTTAATAGCTTGAATGACACTCACTCAGCAAATAGATCTCAGTTGTTCAGATAAAGGCCTTTTCCATCTCTTGATAAGGCTTGCAATGCAATTGCTATTGAAGAGGCATAAAGGGCTGCACAACATGATAGATCACTGAATGAGGCATCTGCTATGGTATCTCAAGCTGATAAGAAAGAGAAGAAACTGGATTTGGTGTGCTTACATTGTGGAAAAAAAATGGTCATTTAAAGGATAAGCGCTACAAGATTATTGGTTTTCTATCCAACTTCAAGTTTACCAAGGACAAAGGAAGGAGAGTTTAAGGACCTCATACTCATTCGATGGCTAATCAAGCTTTTTCTTCTGCTCTTCGTGGACAGAATGTCGATGATTTGAAGCTCACAAAGAAGTAGGTCAAGAATTTATTGAGGCTATCGGAGTCTCATAACATGGCTGAATCCAGTAATGGAGATTTATAAAATTAACATGTGCTAACAATCAACCAAAAACTAAATAATACTTATCCTTCTTACTCCAATTTTGTAGGCATATCTATGCTTTGGCTTCATGATAAGTATCATTTTGTTTCATTATCTTCCTTTAGTGCTGAGATTGAAATTGAGCTGGAGCTGCAAGATTTGATTTCTAACTGTCCAATGAGAAGTTAATTAACAATAGATTTAGTTAGGAGCAGTTCATAGCTGATCAAGGAAGTTAGCTAATAAAATAGTAACATATATGTGTTGTTCCTTGCTGTAAATAGATGAATAACTGATCTTGTGATTCGATTTTCTCTCTTAGTTGCAGAGCTTCAATTTTGTAGTTTTTCTTGGCTGATTATGGTGCTCACTTCTCCCTTCACTTCCATGTTTCTACTGCACGTCAACAACTCTCTTATGCCCCCATTGCACCAGTGCCCAAATCCTTTTTTGAAACACTATGCATTTCGAAACATTATGCCACGACAGATCTGATAGTGCCAAAATCTATCTAGCACTAGTGTTAGTATTATTAAAGATGTGTTTGGAATCTTCATGTGTATCACCACAACTCAATCGATACACGCATTTGTCCGAAAGCTTGCATCCTACTTTTTAAATTACTGTTCGTTAAAAGCATTGATTTCCCAAGCTTTCACAAAAAACACTTTAACTCTATGTGGTATCTTACATGAATCCTTTTTGCTAGCTTCACCCCGATCATCCCGAATTGATCGACATTGTCCTCAAAATTACTTTTATATGCTAAGCACTCTTCACTGTGAATGACATTTCTTTATTTTGTGCAGTGCCATATAAGTGTTGTAAGTTGCTAATGGGAATACGAAGACTACTACACTCAGCTTCTTTCGGCCAAAAAGTCTGCTTCACCATATCCGCATTCCATTTTCTCTCAAAACATTAACCCTCACGTCCGGACAACATGGTGTAATACATGAATTCTCTAGGCAACCTTTTATCTTTCCAACTTTGATTCAAGTACCCGAACCGAATTGATCCGCATCGAACCCCTTTCTCCAGTAATGACCAGCCCTTTGTTATACTTCTCCAGGCCAAAGATGAGTGAGTTCTAGCTTTAGCTTCAAAGAACGAACCAACTGGGAAGTATATATTTTCCACCAAGTTAATTTGTTGTTGAAGTGAAATTTGTGTCATGTCTATATTTTTAGCAAGGTTATAGCATTAAAAAGATAATGGCATGTGTCATAGATTAATGATTAATAATATACCCTATTTAGAAAAGTATTTTAGAAAATAGATTAAAAGGCCAATTTCATCCTCAGTATAGATTAAGATATACATTTGACCACATTGTTTTTTTTGTAATGTCTAAAAAAATTAGCTTGTAATTAGTTTTTGCTATTTTGTAAAATTATAATTTGTCTTATATTGTGTTACTACAGTCCATATATACCATCTATATAATTATAAGATAACCATTATAAACTTAATATATTCGAGAGCTAAAATTGAGCTCGACTTTGATCAAACTTGAGTAACTCAATAGGACAATCAAATTGAAATATTCAAGTTCATGAGCTAGACAAATTGCTTGATTTGATATACGATATGTGTGTGTGTTAATGTAAAGTTAGATCAATTTTTTAAATTAATTTAATGATATGTAGCCAAGTCGAGCTTAATTTTACTCTCACTTCTAAATTGTTCTGTCTTTAACAAAATTGTCAATATAATTTAAATTATAAATAAATTTATATTCATTATTAAAATTCTCAAAAATATAAATTTATTATATTTATATTTAAAATTTTAATAATAAAAATAAACTTATATTTAAAATTAGGTAAATTACACCACTTCCACTAAGGTATTTTGAAATTTAAAAAAAAAATTCCCTTGATTTCAAAATTACCTTTAGCCCCCCAGATCATGAAAAACATTACTTCAAAAAGTGTGAAATGATATAATTACCCTCAAGAACTCCTACTAAAGAAAGGTAAATGTGGAAAAATTGAAAAGAAAAAATGACAAAAATGCCCTTAAGAGCTGGTTTAGGATAGTTCGCGCCTATTCGTTTTCCACAACCAATCAACCAACCTCTCTCTCGACCTACCTGTGCCTGACTTCCTCCATTGAGTTTTTTTTGCTTACAAATGACGTGATAGGTGGCAATGTGGCCTTCAAAGGGTAAAGAACGTCCATTAGTACTTTCTCCCACTGTTTGAAGGTTTGGTTTACGGCACCAACCAAATACGAAACCCTCACATGATTTCACACACCTTACATGCATGTTGAAGAAGTGAGTTTTTCAATTTTGTGTTTGTGTGTGATTTTGAATAATTTATTTACCATTTCACATATTAATTTTCCACTCAAAGAAAAATCTACATGGGTTGAGTTTCCTTTTGTTTTGGTTGTTTACATGGTGAAATACAATTACTACAACCAAAATATCTTTTGAATTTTTTTTTCTATTTTACTTGAATTTTTAAAGAAACCCTATATTAGAGTTAGGTTTTTGACATGCATGTTGTTATTTTCATTGTTCTCGAATTTAGGGAATTGTTCGGATTTTTTATTTTTGTAATTCATCTATTGGTAAACACATACACTTCCATTCTCCCTCTATTTTCACTCATTTTTTTGTCCCAAAACCATTTTATGTCACCTGTGGTCAGTATGTTCTTTTTGTGTGCATCTGCATGTGCGTGAATATATGTGTAAACATGAAGTTTTTACCTTTAGATTTTGGAGTTGAAAACTGGAATACAGGATGTAGATTTTAATGGATTTGAAAATTCAACTTCTTATAACAGATTTAGCATTCTTTGATATATTCTGAAAGAATTCGTAAATGACATAAAATGGAGTGTTTTTATTCCTCATATATTTTACCATTGTATAATCTGATTTATACTTGTCTGCACGCACAAGTGGTCAAATTTATAATGTTGTGGCACACTATTTGGACAAGTTTCTAAGTTATGGAATATTGATCCAAATAGATAGAGTTACAACAACATGGTTGATGATCTCAAAACAAGCCTTAGATTAAGGGCTAATCTAGTTTGCATTAGGGCTAGCATTAAGGCGGAAAAGCATTAACAGAAAGGATTCTAGAATTGCTAATCACAAGAAAATATATTAGCTTCATACATAGAGCCACAATAACGTGATAAGAGGTACCTAACGGAACTAAAAAAATGAATTAAACCCAATCTTGAATCGTGGGGACACAAATCGGTCATCAAAATGCCTCAACCTAATGTGGTAAGATTGAAAAAGAACTTGACAAATTGGATAGATGGCGTGATCGAATCACCACAATTGACACACCAAGGTCAATTGATATGTCCCAACTTAAAAAGAAAACTCTCGTATTTGATCAATTTGGGTTGATTCACAAATTAGGAATTATTCAACTAAATTCAAAAAACCAAGAATTTCTGTTTTAGAAAAAAATTCAATATCAAATTAATTCCATTCTTCAAAATCTCTAAACTTTCTCTATCTTAAAATTAAAAAAGAAATATTTATACTAAAATATATCAAACCTTAATCCTATAGCCCATACGGCCCAAAAGTATGGTAAAAGCTGAATAACAAATAAAAATACAATAAATAATAAATAAAAATTCCTATAATCTTAGGTCGTGTCATTTCTTTTCTCTTGAGGGTGAATTTTCTTCAATTCAAATGTGTATCCACCTGAATTAAACACAAATCACTGAACCTTCTTGGCATTCTAAAATCATCTTCTAAAGCTCTAAGGTCAAACACATGTATGCAAAATTTGCTTGTAATGTCACAAGGCCAACAATAACAAATCACTGAAGAATCACAAAAAATGGTGAATGTACCTACCAATGCCTTACTTGGATGTGGGTTTGTGGGCTAGATATCAAGTTGCACTTAAGGAAAACCACCTAACTTCATGAAAAGAATTATAGGCTATGTAATGGTACAAATGAGTTGGAACTACGATATTCAAAGAATTTGAAAATTTAATTGATTGGTCACATGATGCAAATTGGGTTGGAATCATGGATGATAAAAAAAAGTATTATTGGTGGTTGTTTCTTTGTTACCAATAATTTGGTCTCACGGTATGGTAAGAAGCAAAACTCTTTTCAATTTCAACTGTATAGACTAAATATATTGTAGATGGAAGTTATTATGCACCATTACTGTGAATTAAACAAATGTTAAAGGATTATGGAGTGAAAGTTGAAGAGTCAACTGTCTTATGTGATAAGCACAATACAATCAATTTGTATAAAAATCCTATACAGCACTCATGCACTAAACATACTGATATTAGTTATCATTTATTTACAAGCTAGTTGAGAAAAAAATATTATTATCAACTATATTACAATGAGCAGACAATTATCAACTATATTGTAATGGACAAATAATTGGTAGACATATTTACTAAGGGACTTAATGTACCAAAATTTGAAACTCTTAGGAAAGAACTAGGCCTGTGCCTAATGTAGAGATAATTTGTTGTAGCATTTGTAAAAAAGGAAGACCTATCAATCGTGCAATGACGTAGGTACGATTCTCAGGCCATCAACTCTTCCTTTTTCAAAAAAGATTGATTTTTTAAAACATTCCTATAACAATAATTAAACCTTACGTCTGACAATATAAATGTCCCATCATCGCAACTATTCACTCTTCTTCTTCAACTCAAATTTTAAAACTATTGCAAACCATCTGAGAACTCAACAATGGCACAAGGCTGTGGAAGGGAACACACCCATATTCACTTCCAGACCTACTCAACCCAATCCTACAATTCTATCACAAATGGAGAATGTGAAACTAAAGAAGAGGTATTGCTAACTGTTGTTATATAAGATATGATGGAAGAAGTTCTTAAACCACCTACAAAAGCTGTGCCCAAACGAACTAGAAAGGGAAGAAAAGCCACAGAGAAAGGGGAAGCAAAGGGAAAGAAAAAGATTAAGAATGAAACATCTAGCGAAGATCCTATTGCTCCAAAATCCGTTGCAATTTAGGCACAACCTACCATTCCAAAACTTGTTGTGACTTAGACAAAACTTATTGATTTGGAACCTATGGTGACAAAGAAGACAACAAAACCCCAAGAGCCTAAGTGGTGGAAGAATGAGTTGTTACGACAATGTTGGGAACATCCAAACAACTAGAGCAATTGATGACTCAAACCACTCCCAAGAAATAAGAAAGAAAAAAACCACGAAAGGAGTCTATTGTATCTAAATTATGTCAGTGATGTGGATCAATAATAAGGGCAAACGGTAGCAAGAATGGTTACAGAACCTACAGTTAAAAAAAAAGTACAAAAGTTGATGTGAAGAATACATATTCAAAGGACTTTTATCCAAAGCAGCAAACAATCGTTACATATGTAACTTGTCATAATTATGTTGTTAAAGAGATTATTTTTGTTGAAAAATTTGCCTGATTTCTTTGATGACATTAGCCTTGCTTAAGGTAGTTCCACGATTTAATTTGTTATATCCTAATGTGATATGTGTGCTTTATGAAAATTTGGAGAAAATGTTGTGAATGTGAATTCTAGTTGGTATTGAAAGGTTTCTGTGCAAGGAAAACTTGTGAAGTTATCTCTAAATGTTATCAACAAAGTGTTGAAATGGCCTATTTATGAGTTTGATTTCGTTTATCCAAGTGAGCATTCTGTTGAATATGATGAGATAGCGGTGTGTTAATTGGTTTAAGTTGGATAAGAGACCGAAGGCTTCAGTTTTGCAATCCTCATCTCTGTCCTTGAAGTATTTTATACTGTACAAGATTGGAATATCAAACTTGTTGACTACTACTAGTGCAATGCACTAGGATGGCAATATTGCTGTGCGAACTTGGAACTAAACAAGAAGTGAACTTAGGACAATTAATACATTCAAAATAATTTAATAAATATTTTTATTAACTATTTTTTATCTTGTACTACAAATGTGAAAAGAAAAATAGATAAATTTCAAATTACTTGACATGTTAACTTGCAAAATTGCAAATATATTTAAAATAATTTAATAAATATTTTTATCCACTACTTTTTTTATTTTGTAACCTTGTTAAGTTATTAACATTAAATAAAGTTAAATGCTAAAATAACAAACATACGAAAATTCAAACCTAAATTTTATTTTAAACTAAACCAACGTCTAACTCAATTTCTCATTTTGGGCATTAGAATTCAAAGCGCCGTCACACTCCACATGATCCAATAAAATTTAAAATGACAAAAAAGTAGAAAACTTGAAACTTCAAATGTATTTCTTTATATTTATAATCATATGGTAGCTACAGGAGATCGTCAACTGAATTTTAATAGAAATAATTGCACACAAGACTACCTTCTTTCTTTAATAACAAAATGTCCAAATTGAATTAATATGCATCGTCCATTAGAAGAGGCATCCCCACACTGCTAATTAAATAATTCCAATAATTTATATAGCGATATTTAAGCATATAAAACTATCTAAATTCATAGTATCTGCAGATTAAATCGAGTTCAGTGGCCTTGATTAGAAGCATTGTCATCCTTGGGCCTACACACAACAGTATTTGTTTAAGAGGGGTCTTTGTCCTCGTCAAGAAATCATATGCTTATTATACAGGGTACATATAAATATATTTCTTGCATGCCCTAGAGTTGGACATTAAGACAATTGGCAAAAGTTATTATTAAGATGATAATGATGATGATAAGGGGTTGGGATCTTTGTTGTCTTGGGTTGTCCATAGTTCTAAATTGTCTTGTGTATGTTTAGAAAATTGTGTTGTCATGTTTTAAATAAGATCAAGATTTTAAACTCGAATCAGACTGGTTAATTCAATTGGTTTGGTTGAGAATTAGCCAGTTTTTTCGCCCAAATATATCACAAAATCGGATAATCATTTAACTTGTCAATCAAAACCGATGAAATTAGGTTAAATAGTTAAAAAAAAAAATAAGGCCAGTTTTTATGTTTTTTATTATAAAAAATTTAAAAAATTGCCTTGTCTAAAACAAAAATAAGCAAAATATTTTTATATTTTATAAAATTTTTACCACATGAAAATTTATTTGTATGTATAATTTTCACTAACTATTTTTTATTTTTGCTTTTATTTATTGAATTATTTTTTATCTATATATTATTCCAATTGAGGTATTGAAAATTTATATATTGCATCTTACAATTAAATTTTCTCATATTAATTATGTTTTTTTTATTTTACCAAACAAAGTTTTCAATATTTATATTTTTGGATTTCAATTTAATTAAGTTTCTTTTATATTTTTATAAAAAAAATTATTTTATTGAATTATTAAATTTTAATGTTTTATCTAAAATTTATCATTTGGAATATTAATAAATGGACTATAATTAATTTTGTAAAACTGACTCAATATTATTAAGTATATAATATTACATATAATTTAACATAATAAATTTTTTAAAAACATTTGAACCAATCAAATCAATAACTCAATTAGTTCTCTTGTTTGATGATCGGTTCAATTTTAAAAACATTGAATAAGATTTAATTCCTTGAATTGATATTTACTTTTTTACCAAAACCTATCAGTTATGGAAGCAAGAGTGCATTAGGTAGGAAAATTTTGGTGATTTGAATGGGAGGAAAATTTATATTTGATATTAAGATTTGAGTGGGTAAGAAGATGATCTTTATATATATATATATTATTTTATAATAATTAATTGATATGATAATATATAAGTTTATAGGATATAAAAAAATAAATGTGAGTAGAAAAGTTAGAGGAATAAGTGTTGATTTGATTGTGAATATGTATGACGATTGAAAATAATTAATTATAAAATGTGAGGAAAAAAATTTCAGTTTGAATTTAAATAAAATTTACATGGTAAACTGCCGAATTTATAAAATTCTTGAATAAGGGTGAATAGTAATTAATTAGGAACCAAACAAGGCCATTATAATCCATCTTTCCAAATGTTAATTAAATTATTTTCTTATTAGCTTAAAAATAAAACGGATTGAGGAATATTCTATATTGTCTGGATGAGGCTCTTGCAATGCACTAGGAAGCTTAGGGGAGAATGAGGAAAATGATCCCATTGCCCATGTAAGGCCATGTTCTCTCCACATTCTCTTCCCGTGGCTTGGAACCCGAAATGAAAAGGATCGAAGGACGCCATGAGTTACGACAAATCTCAGAAGCATGCAGCTCTGGTCCAATGGGTTGCTTGTTCTTATTATGGACACCTTATTTACTTGGCCAGGTCTTGGCATGGTACAGTCAATCACGTGAAATTGTCTAGAAGTCCTCATACAAGGGTTCTTCAGATTTCGGAAATTTCATTAGTCGCCACGTAATTTCTGCCCTTAAGTTCAAGCAAAACCAAATGAAGTGGCAAATGCTTGTTCGTATCCATTTACCAACCAAGAAATTGAAAATAATAATACCATATACCATTCATTGATCCGATCTCTCCAAGAACATCAATTATTAGTGTGGACGGAGTCACGAAGTGGTAGAGATTATAACAAAAACATATGGCTCCATGAGAATAGACAGCCAACCCCATGAGAATAGATTCATGTGCCAATTGTTCATCGGTTCTTGTAAATTATTGTCACGCATATGGCCACTTCTTGAAAGAGAGACCACATGAAAAGCAGCTAATAACCAGCCCACTTGTAAAAACGATTACAAGTTGATTCAACCAAGATTCCCAGCCCACTTGTAAAAACGATTACAAGTTGATTCAACCAAGATTCTGAATCACAGATCATTCACTGAAAGGGAGACGCATTATGCACTCATCTAAGACAGTGGACATCAAGCTTTGAAAAATGTTATAGATAATCGTACACAAGAGAACTAATATGTCGCCACATATATTCAGACACCTCAAGAATTAAACATAAATTTCAAAAGAAAGACACAAATCCAACAATCCAATAACAATTACTGGTCCACACAATAATGCCCACAATTGAGAATTTTCGGATTCACATGAACACTTCAACCAGGCATTTAGTTCCCAGTTGTGGATGTCCACACAATGTCTTTTAGCGCGGGCCTAAGCTCTTTGCTGCAGAACTGACTGTACTCCAACGTATCACCGCTCGACTTCTTCACCTCCACCATCAGGAACGACGGCGCCACCGCGAAGATATCCGCCGCGATTCCCAGCTTCCCTTTCCTCCCACTCTCCTGACCCTGCAGCCTGACACAGGAATCGCTCTTCTTGATGCTGAAATTCTTGGTCTTGGCCACCTCCTCCAACTTGGAAATCACACTGCTGGCGGGCCTAGTGGTGGCGAATCTTAGCTCTTCCTTCTCAGCCTTCTTCTCCTCAAACAGGGGCGACAAATCAAATCCTTCCGACAACGAAATAATATGGAAAGCGTTCAAAGTCTCTGTTTCCTTCCCCTTTCCAGCGTTGCCCTCGTCTTCGGCCGCGAATTCCAGATCTTCCTTGGTCCTCAGCCCTTTGGGCAACGCCTTCTTGAACCACGAGGAGTCCATGATCTTCGCTGTGCTTATCCTCGTGCTGGGGTTGGGATCCAACATCTTGGTGATCAGTCTCCGGGATTCGGGAGAAAACCAGGGAGGGCACTTGAAATCACCCCTGTATATCTTCTTGTACATCGCGACAACGTTGTCGTCTTGGAATGGCAAATAACCTGCTAACAGGACGTACAGAATCACCCCGCAGGACCAAGCATCGGCCTTCGCTCCGTCATACCCTTTCTTACCAATCACCTCGGGGGCGACATATGCCGGCGTGCCGCACGTCGTGTGCAACAAGCCGTCCTGCCTGAGGTGGTCGGAGAACGTGCTCAGCCCGAAATCCGTCACCTTGAGATTGCCTTCTTCGTCAAGAAGCAGATTCTCCGGCTTCAGGTCGCGGTGATAAACGCCGCGGCTGTGGCAAAAATCGATGGCCGAAATCAGCTGCTGGAAGTAACTCCGAGCGGCGTCCTCTCGCAGTCGGCCTCTTGCGATCTTGGCGAAGAGCTCGCCGCCGCGGACGTACTCCATGGCGAAGTAGATCTTGCCCTTGCTGGCCATGACCTCGTGGAGCTCGACGATGTTGGGGTGGTGCACCATCTTCATGACGGAGATCTCTCGCTTCACTTGCTCCATCATCCCGACGCGTATCACCTTCTCCTTGCCCACGACCTTCATCGCCACGCTCTTGTCCGTCTGCAGATTCCTGGCGTGGTATACTTTGGCAAAAGTGCCGTGGCCCAGGAGCCTTCCCAGTTTGTACTTCCCCTGCAGCACACCACTATTTTCTTCGGTTGCCATGGTCATTTCTGAGAGAAAAACTTAACTGTTTCTTAGAAGAAGTAATAATAATCAGAGGTAAGATGGATTTTTCCGGTGGTGGTGGTGGTGATGGTGATGTTAGTGGTTTCACCCGTCTTCGACGTATTTCCGGTGCCAATTACGGCCGCTAAAAAGCGGATTCTTGGCCTTCCCGCCCAATCCGGGGTCAGAAACCGGAGATCTTCTCATCTCTCTGCATTCCCTGGTGGGGCTGAAAACTAAAACAAGAGATTCTCGGGTTTGCAGCACCAATACACTACTTAGGCTGTGTTAACGGAGCCTCACATCTCTCCCCTTCTTCCGCCGGGAGTCCCAATATATAGCAGGTTCCCAGGGTACTCCGTCAATCACCCTCCCTAATCTGACGGCTGAAGGGTGGGTCGTCGAGACGCGTGTCGAGATCTTGCTGGGGATGTTACTGATCATTTGCAACGACGTGTATGATTGGTACGGCTCACGTGTAGGGCACGTGGGAAAGGTTGGGCGTTCCAATCATGAAACCGCTCTTAAGAAGCTGTAATTACGGTTTAGCCCTTGGGGCCAAGTTGCAGTGCCCCTATTTTGTATATTCTTTTAACTCGGTGGACCAATTTATACTGGGTGCTGCTGGTAACTTGACCAAATAATTGCACCTCTCTTTCCAAGAAATCACATTTACTTATGCATTTAATTTTACATGTGATAACTGTGCTTGCCTGCATTAATAAATCAACCAAACTTTACTTCAAAAAAGAAACCACACTTAATTTGAAATCGATAGTGTTTAAAAATATTTTTAAATTTTTTTATTTTATTAAATTTAAATTCAAATTTTAAAATTTTTTTTTTAAAATTTAATCTCGTTGTCTAATTCAATATTAATTTTGAATTCAACTTTTAAAAAAATTGAATGGGACCAAGTTTAAATAGTTATGAGTTCTACTTATTATTCAAAATTTTATATTTGACAAAGTGGGATATTCTACTTTATTTAAATTAATTAAATGTTCTCTTTAATTAATTATTTAATTAATTTAAGGCTTAATATGGTAAAGATTTTGAATAAAATTATGGAATAAATGATATTATCTGATAGTTGTGATAAAATAATTAAAGTATTAAAATCTTTTATACATTGTTCAAATGACTATTTTACCTTTTTATTATTAATTAAGTTATTTTGCATATGAAGTTATAATGAAACATAAATGTCACTACCTTAAATAGTCAAGTTTTTAAGTACAATTGTTCCATGCAAAATTTTTTATTTTTAAAATAATCTTCTGGATTAGGTGAATTGTATATAAACTATTTAAAAAGAATTTAAACTATTATCGAATGAAATGCTAAAATTGCATATTTAATCATCTCAGAAATTCTAATAATTTACAAACAGTTCATTTTTTCTATACCCACATAAAACAGTTAATGTATTTGGTATTTTAACGTGAGACTTAATGATTTGATATTAATTATATTAAAGTTAACTGCGAAGTGAAAAACGTATGGACAATAGTAATTTGCACCTAAATCAGTCCTTTTATTCGTTCCTCTGTGGTGCTTGTGTGTGTGTGTATTCTTTATTAATGATATTTGATAATTATTTGTGTGTGTATTCTTTATTAATGATATTTGATAATTGCCATAAAATAAATTTTGGTGATGTAATATTGATATTTCATGACAAATTTTCTATATTTTATTTAATTGATGCGATTAAACATCACTGACGTGGTTCCAAGCTATCAAATTATAAGAGTAATTTTATGATTTGACCATAATTGGAGAAAGTGGTAGGTAGTGTTTGGTAAGAATGTTTTGCAATTAAAAATTAGAATAATTACCATACTTGTTATTTGAAAAATCATTATTAGAATTGAAATTTGGAATTATATTTAAAAATTTAGAACTCACCAAATCTTTACTAAAGTGGAGGGTTTTATGCAAAATCCAAAATTGATTTCCATTAAACCTTTTGAAAATATTTAAGTCATGTTAATTTAATATACACACACAAATATATATATATATATGATATATATACATGCACTATATAATTAAAGATAAAATCTGTTTCTTGATTGCACAAACCCAAAATTGCTAAATAATTTTTTTATCTCTTCCTCAATTTTATTTTTACATTAATCTTGTATTTATACATTTTAAAACACACTGATTTTACTTCAAAAATAAAAATAAATAAAAAACCAATGTTATCACTGGAACTAAAAATAGATTGATAGAAATAATATTCGTAAAGTGTGATACTGATACAAACATATATACATGCATGCATATATAGTTAGAGAAAATAAAAACAAAAGATAATGTTTCAATTCCTATTTTAATAAATTTTTTCCCAAAAAAATATCACATTTTAATTACAGTGACCTTTAAAAATATATTTTCTCTTTCATTATATGAAAATTTTAAATCCAATCATTATTTCTATTAACATTATTATTATACACACAATATTCACTTTATACATATAATTCCCTTAAAAATATTCATTACTCTTTATATAATACATCCAATTATTATATAATTTATATATATAATATTTAAGATACAAAATGAATCAAACCAAATGTACACACCTCTCATCGACATAATTATTTATAATTTTTACCGTTAAAACAAATATTATTTTGACAAATCGCAAACTCAAGGCTATGTTTGGATATCTATCATTTAAAAATTTTCTTACATTAAAATATATTTTTAAACAAATTACTTCTATAAAAATAATAATTCTATCTATTCCTTTCTCTTACCATACATCAATTTTTTTTATCCACAAAAATGTGCTTGAACATACCCCGTAAAATAATGGCACTGTATCCCCACGGCAACAGATGTAAGAGTATTATTTCCACCTTCACCAGAAATTACCTAATCACTACACCAATATATCACGCATGTTTTTTAATGGTAATAATTTCATTCCTTTTTCTTGTTTGGCATACATTTCTATCATTTTGCTGAGGTCAAAATAGAAAGAACAATCACTCGAAATTCTTTCAATGAGATAATTTTTTTGCTTACTTTGTTGATTGGCAAAATCAAATTATTGAAATTGATGGAAGTGACTGGTAAATGCGATTTTTGGAGATTAAAAAAAGCTAAAGAGTTAATTATTTATTTGTAGGTATAAACTTTGACATTTGGCTGGAGAATTTGAAAGAGTGAATTTTAAATTTATAATAATAAATCTAATCAACTTGTCTGGATGAGAATGAATTTGGAATCTCTTGCATTTCATGTTGTACTACATTTTTAGTAATTGTGGGGGATTTAAAATTCTTTAATTTTAAACTTATTTTAAATCCTTTCATTCAACATCCTTGGCTTAAATCCGAATACTCCAATTTAAATAGGGCCTTAGGTTTTCAATAAAACATTTTCATAGAAATTATATTTATGTAGTAAAAAATGGATTTTTCATACAACAATATGATTGTGATAAATCACATGTACTGAGTTCAATATAATCTGTTATAAAAAGGCAAGAATGAGATTACAGTGCTCCAATACATCAAGCTTGAAATATTTTCCTAATTGTTCATAATTAATAGTCGTTTTTGATTGACATTATTGATTTATTACTAATTATTAACCTGAGCCAATAATGCACTGATTCCTTTACTGAAAAAACCTATACAAATTTAGATTTGTAGGCAGAACCAAACACATAAAAAAAAAAAGAAAAAAGAAAAAGAAAGAAAGATATGCTTTAATATGTTATCAAAACCACTAATTCCCTTTTTCATTAGAAAAAAAATAAAACCTTCGACTTTATTAATGAAATTAAATCAAACCAATATCTCTTTTTCTTCCATTTCATAATGTTTACAGAATCGGATTAGAAATAGCGTCATCGATTCACTAGTTTGACCTATTGAATAGATTCAAAAATTGGTCAATTAATATTAATATTAATATATATATATATATGTTGTTTTAATACAAAAATTTTAAAATATGTCATTAATATTTTAAAATTGTATAACTATATAATTAATTATTTTTAAAAAAAGTAAAACAAATTAAACATGTAATAATTAATTTATTAGTTCTTAATAACTTATTTATTATATATAAAGTAAGTATATAATCATATACATAGACAAAAAAATAAAATAAAATAATGAATATTAATTTAAACAATTGTTATGGTATAATATTTTTTTTCCTTTTTTTCCTTTCCTTCCTTTTTCTCTTCCTCTTGTCTTCTTCTTTCTCCATTTTTTTTTTTTTCTTCTTCGAAACCAAAACAAACAAAAAAAAAATTCAAAGCCGCTGGCCATCGGATATTTGACAACAATTTGGAACTCAGAACCTGCTTAGAAATTACTTTCTTTGTCCACTTAACAATTTCATTCAAAACAGATGGCTGCTCTCTGTTTGGACTGTTGAGTGGTGGAAAAGCTCCAGTCAAACAAAGCACACGGTTTTCATCATTTGGCATGTACGAAAAGACGAATTTGCCCTCTCGATGTCACGTGGTTTTTTTCTTCTGTCTTTTTCATTTCTTTCCCCTAAGAATTAATCTATCTTGGGTTCCACTAAATTAATTAATAAAGGCTCAAGGTAATGACGGTTCAACTCATAATTAATACCCTGTCATTTGTCAGTTGCTTAACACGATTACTTAATTGAATTATTACAAGGAGAAAGCACCGATTAGACGGCTAAGCTGTTCAGTGTGCACATAATGAGAGAAAGAAAAAGCGCACCACGCATGAAACAAGGTCTCTTTCAATTAGGGTTCGTGGTCTGGTTGCTTTCTTGTCTGCAGTGCCACGTGGTGCATGGTTTTTTTTTTGCTTGTTTTTGCTGCGTTATCCGAATGTTGTTCCACTGTGCTTCCCACTTGTTGGGCACTAATTAACATTTGCCTAATTTCTTTCATCTTGATACCTAATGTGTGATTAAGAGGTCTTAAAACTCTTGCGTTCTGAATTCTATTTGTGAAGGGTTTTTGTGTATGCGTGGGTGTTTCCATGGATTTTCTGTGAATATTGTAAAAATAATTGATCAAATGATTCATTTATTCATTTGTGTGTTTTTCGGAAGATGAGAGGTGCAGAGGATGTCGAATTGGATTATTTTGTGTGAATACATGTATACGTACGGCCCTAGATGGGTATTTAATTTATGATTTTGTACGAAAGTAACGGCTTTATGGGGATTAAAATTTTGATGGGCTGGCAATCCATCGAAATTTCGTCAAAATAAACATTTTACGACGTACAAATTTTATTTAAATTAAAATTTAAAATTTTCTTTCTTACGATGAATGCATAATTATTTAAAGTTCAATCATTTGGATCATCTATTATTAAATTAATACTTATGTACATTCACCGGTACAATAATATACCTTGAAAATTCTATATACAACAATATCATCTAATAATAATAATTATTATTATTATTATATACACAAAAATACCCAAATCCAACTAAATTGATATTTTATCCCTTTTCAAAGTAGGAAAACGAACATTATCAGCTCTTACAATATAAATAAAGGAGAAAAAGAGAGTTTGTGTGTGTGTGTGTGTGTGTGTCTGATAACTTCATTTTAAATAAATTTAACGTTCGAATTTTGAATACTAGTGTAAAATATAAATTTTAATTAATTGTATACTTGAGAACAACTAAATAGAACACTAATCATTGATGCTCGTAATTATTTGCATATGACGGACCTTCCAAATGCATGTGTACAAATAAAGCAAAATAAAATAAAATTAAGAACATATTAAATTCAAATTTCATGGGTATGGAAAAAGTTTCTTTAAATTCAAACGTTATCATCATATTAATTAAAAAAGACATTATATTCAAATTCCATGTACATGGTAACATGGAAAAAGTTTCATTGATTCAAACTCTGTCATTTTCTTTGTTATTTCCTATTTGACCTCCACTGGGGCGCGTCAAATACTTAAGGCCAAAAGTGTCATTTTACCATGGCCAACTACTCTTCTCACGCTTATGTTTACGCACGTCATCTGAAACAAGTGGGACCACATTGAGACGGAAATGACATAACTACCCTGTCCTAAACCTTGGGGTTTCAATTTTGTGCTAGTGGTTTCGTAATTTAATTTGTTGCTTGATACATATAATCTTCACGTGTTTGTTCAATATCTGAAATTTCAATAACCTAATTAAGAATAAAAAGTTGGCCAATGTCCCCTACAAATTTTAAAATGGTATGCAACACTTCAATTTGAATACAACTTAAGATGAAATTATTCTATTATTGTGAAATCAAGTTGACCAAAATTTGTGGCTTGGAACAATGAAGCTGGTCATGTGTTTGGAAATTGTATTCTTGTATGATAAATGAAAATGATGCACCCAATAGTTGACACACTCGAGTCCTCCACATCATATTCTTGCCCGCTAAATATTACCATTTATTTGTATATTTTTTGTACAATTAATAAAAAATTGAAGCCAGTTCAATACGTAACCTCAAACAATTATATCATATCAATTGGTACATTTTTTCATGTCGAATTTTGTCACATGCCTTTTCAACCTTTTAGTTCTTTATTTTATTATTATAACTTTGTCTTGTTCATGAACCTAGCTAAATTTATGTACCATGGCAAGGGTGTGGCTTAACCTGTGACATTGTCAAAAGTGGCAGCACGTAACTCAAAATCAATTTTTTCTGTTCAATTCTTTATGACTAAAAGAAATATTTAAATTGGTTGCCTGTGATTCATTAGAATAAGCGGAGTCGTAATTAGGCTTTGAGAGTAAAATCACCGTTAGCGTAATCAAATGCTACTCTGCAGTTTGATTGAATATGATAATATTTTAAGCAAATTAATATATGGTAATACTTTATGTTTTTAATTTTTTTCCCTATAAATAATTAATTATATTATTCAATATATTAAGATTAATAAAAATATCGGTAGTTAATAATGAAGCATTCATGACGGATAATATACGTACACGAGTTGTATTCGAATTGAATTCTTCCATTTTATTTGAGTTTTGAAATTTTAATTTTATCTACACAAATTGTTGCTGCAAATCTTTTTTATAACGAACCCAATTCAAATTTAAATGAGATTAGAAAAGAAAAATGGAACAAATATATATACATATATATAGAGAGAGAGAGACAGAGACACGTATCATACTCGAAGTCCAAATTTACACTTCTAAATCATAACAATTTAACTTGGCTATTTTTTCGTTTTTTTAACGTGTTTGTAAGGCAAAATTGCACAGATGGTCCTGCTTGACAATGCTATTATAGTTTTAGTCTTGTGATATACTCGATTTTAATTTCAATTCCAACTATCTTTAGGTTTTTGTATTTAGTCCAATTTTGGCATATCTTGGTCCCGCAATAATTTAGTCGTTAAAAACAGGAAAAAAATTAAGAAAAAATAGAGTGGCTATGTTTGTTTCCATTTTAAACTATTCATCCAAACTTAAAAATTTTATAAATCAAATATTTTACCATACAAATTTTTTATTCAAATTCAAAATGTTTCATATCTTATCTAATTAATTAATAATTTTTCAATCATTATACTTATTTAAAATTAAATTAACACTTATACCTATAATATTTCTACTCACATATATTTTTTTATTATTCTATAAACTTATATATACTATCACATCATTCAATCAATATTACATATTAAATATGCATAAAAATAATTTTTCTACCAACTCAAAATATTACAAACTAAATATAATTTTTATTCCTACTCAAATCACCTTAATTTTTCTCACTCATCTTAATTTGGAAACAAACATAGCCACTAAGTCGCGTGCATCTAAATTAAAATTTTAATTTATTTCAATTTTATTTTGAAATTTTAATTATTTTAATATAAAAATTAATATCTAATAACCTTTTATTTTATTTTTGAAAACTCAAAGTGCAAAAATAGTGACTAAAATATAAAAATTCCTAAAACAAAGTAAACTAATAAATAATAAAAATCATAAAATAGAAATAATTTTAGAATAACTTTTATTCATTTTTAACCTTTTGTTATATATATATATATATATATTTTTATTTCTTTTACATTTATAAAACTAGCATTTCAAGGTAAGACAAATCTCTGATTTTATTTAATATAAATATTATATAATAGAAATAATTTAGATAAAATTATTTAAAATATTCAATTTAAAAAAAACATTTTTGAAACAATTTGATTTATAGTCATATATTTCTGTGAATATTAATTTTAAAATATCTTGTATAAGTTTTAAAATTAAAATAAAATATTACTTTTGAGTACAATTTTATCTAGTTAATTTTTTATAAGCTTATAAAAAATATTGTTTAAAATTAAATTTTAGAAATCGATTGTTTATTTGAATAAAAACATAAATCAAAATATGAAAGAATCACCGGGCGTGCAACTCACCCTATTTTTCCAAATTTTTTCATCTGCTTTTAACGATAAAAATTGTAGCTTTAAAATCAATAAACATAAAACTAAATTTGAAAAATTTAAAGATAGTAGTCTGAATTGCGAGACTAAAAACACAATGATTTTAATTAATGGGATCAAGTTTCCAGATTTGCCGTGTTTGTAATGAATCTAGATGTATGGTAATCAGCAATGTAATCTGAAACAGCTGGTTTGGTGGAATACTTCAGCATAGGAAATTGTTATTGTATGGCTTTCTTCTGTATGCTATGGAAAAAGCTAGAATAAATGTTTTTATTTGAAAATATTAAATCAAAGATTTTTTTTATTAGGTATATCTCCTTTTGTCTAGGTGGTGTCTTCAATAAATGCACCAAATCCCCAAAAAGATTGACAAAAAGAAGAAGAAAAAGGAAAATTACAGGATTGTGTGACATCTATCAAAATTCTCAATCAATTTCCTTGACAAAATTAATACTAAATTGCTGCGATAATAATAAGACATTAATTTGCATTCATAAATTCGAAATAAAAATAGTTAAAACAATAAAAGAACTCACCAAAATTCCCTCGATAACACTTTTTATTAAATGCATTGTTTGTTCAAGTAGTATAAGAGCCCAATCATTTAGATTAATCAATCAGTCAGACCACAGCACGCAGTTTCTAGTTTCAAGCTTGGCAGAGAATCCAATAATGGTGAAAGAGGGGACAAAGCAGAAGAAGATGATGTTGATAATGAAAGGCGAATCATATCACATGGGTGCCAAGATTCCTTCTGTCATCAACAGTATCTTCTTATATTTTAATTCATCTAATTTCTTCTAGTTTGCATCCCCAGAAATTTCACACACACTCTACGTAATATCTACCAAGATTGATTTTATACACTTACCTACGTTTGTCTGTAAGCTAGCAATCCCAACAGGATGTGCTTTCCCAGCAACAAAGCCTGTACGTGTAATTTCTGAACCAGAAGTTGCTTTTGTGCAAATAAAAAAAATTCTTTTTTATAAAGATGCGGACCTTAAAAAAATTTTTAAAAAATCTTTGAAGCTGGTATATTTTCATATATTACTTGATAACACTCTCTAAATATAAAAAATTTTGATTTTGGATCTCTTTTACATAATCAGTCATCTGTTTTGGTATTAGGGTTTCCTTGAGTTTCACATTTAATTTATAGTTTTTGGTTGTTTCAAATCAACGGATACTTTCACTTTGCTTCTGAGAGGGGTTTTTGTTGAGATTAATGTTTGGTGAATGATGTATTAGGATAAATAGTATATTTGTTATAAAATTTTGATGGGATGTAAATTTTGATTTATTGGAATAAATGAATAAAAATATATAAGAATTATTTAATGTTGTGATAGTTTATATGGATAAAGATTAATTTTGAAGTATAAATAAATATAAATATATATATATATGTAATATATATAGATATTAATTTAATTATGAATAGGTACAAGAATGATTATTTAATTATATATTTAAGAGATAGAAAATTTAAATTTAAATAAAAATATTGTTAGGTAGTATATTTGATAGTATGAAGTTTAATAGCAAATTAAGGGTACGAAAATATAGTTCCAAACATAGCCTTAATTATATTAACGAAAAAAATGGTGCAACCAATTAGGTTGCATAAGCAAGTCATCTTACAAGAGTAGAAACTCTGACACTATGTCTTGGTATAATTTGTCATGATTTGCTGGCAAAACTTTGATTGTGGGAATAAATTTCATGAGCAAGCAAACCCATTGGCTATGTTTGAACCTAACTTCCAATTCTCACAAACCTTATTAAACTCTACACTTTCAAATATATTAATTACCAAATTCTTTAATTAGATTAAAATTTAAATTTTCTTTATTTTACATATATAATTAATTAACTATTATTTAATCATTATATCTATTCACAGTCAAATTAATACTTATATATATATATATATCTAAAATATACTCATAGTTATATTTATATATGTTCTAAAAAATTATTATTATTTTTATAGACTATCACATTACTTAATCATTTTTTAATATTTTATTTATATATTTAAATAAATTAATATTTTCATCTCAACAAAATTTTATAACAAATATATTACTCGTTTTAATATAATTTTTACCAAATATGGTTCCGAACTAAAACCCCTCTCCTAAACATAGCCATTGAATTTAATTAGCCGACCCCAAAAGTACATAAAATTGTGTATTAGTCCTGCCTATACAATCACAACCCTATGGAACATCCCTAGATGTCATGGAAACAATTGATACTTTATTATACTTCCATCCCTAGTTGTCATGGAAACAATTGATACTTTATTATACTTCTATCCCTAGTTGTCATGGAAACAATTGATACTTTATTATCATTTAGTAGATTAAGTTTTTGTCCAGATGTGCATGTAATGTGTTTGGTGAATGTTCTGTACACCAAGAGTAGGAGGAATCAATAACAACAATGATAACAACAACCACACTAACAATAAATTTAAAAAGAGACACAAAAGAAACAATAAAAAAATAAAAACTAGTCTTGTAAAAATAATTGTCAAGAGAAATAAATTGAGAAATATATGTGCAAATAAAAATAAATGATTTTTTTTTCCAAAATATAGAAATAGGAAAGGGGACTTTTTATAATATCAAAATTTTTAAGTATATGAGTTAGTTTGGGAGCAAATAAATTGTGGAAAGACTCCTTGATAATTGAAGTGTAGAAATTAGCTTCCTGAGATAAAGGAATTATGAATACATTTTTAGAATAATTATATACAGACAGGTGTCATATATTAGGACAATCAAAAACCGGATAATATTCAAATTGGAAAGGAAAGTTTGGAGTTAAAATTTGGTGTTACATGTGTGCGCGTGGGTTGTTTATTGTCTTTGAATTTATTACAAATAATGACGTCTTGTAATTCTACAATTAATTAGTGAGTATAGGAGTAATTTTACCTATAATTTCTATCTTATAAAAATATGTTACACACACACACACACATATAAAGGAGGATTTTTACAGCAAATACAAAAAGCATCAAATAATTAATGGTAAAATTTTGTTTGTCATTCTTTAACTATTTGTGTTCTACTCATTTAATTAAAAGTTTAATTCTAATCATATGTGAACTTATATTAAAACAAATTAAATATTTTATTTTAGGATACGAACTATTTAGTCTTTTAATTTGTAAAACATATCACGTATTGTTCTAAAATTCGTTAGGCATTATTTAATCTCGTCAAAAATTGTACACTATGTGTTTTAAGACAAAGATGGAATTTTCATAATTCATTTATCTATACTATAATATTAACTATTTGGGTCTACTTTGGTTTTACTCATATGCCTTTTATTTTAAATTCTTTTGTTTTTTACATCTCTTATTTCTCTACTTTCTTTTAAGACATTTTGTATTTGTGTTTTGTCTTAAAATTTCTCATTTTCAATTTCTTTGGATCTTCTTCATTTTCTTTTTTCAAATGTTATCAATACTTTGAATTTTAAATAATATTATTTTTATTATCTAAAACATAATAATTTCGTAATTTATAAACAATTTTACACATACATGGAATGTACGAATTTTACTAATACTATATCATCAAGAATATAAGATCATTTTTGTTAGATAATATAAAATTACACAACTATCCTTATTTTACATTTTCTTGTTTTCTATTATTTATTTTTTTGACTTAGTATTATTTCTATTTTTATTCAAGTTTTCTCTCTTTCCGTTTTTTGATATTGCCTTGGATTCTCGTTTCAATTTTTTTAATACTTTTAACTTTAAATAGTATTGTTTATATTATTTAATATCCCATTATTTTATAAACAACAAAGACATTTGCTCAAACATAAAATAAGCTCCTTTTATTACTATAATTTGAATCACACTAACTATGAGATTCATGTTTTCCTGATATTTTAATGCTCATCTGTTGCATGTAAAATTTTTCTCTTTCAAATTTGTCTATACTCTCTGCAACAAGATTGAAGTACATTTCCAGTGACCACTCATTCTCAAAGTGACACCACAACTTTCCTCACGGACCACTCAAATTCAGCTACTGTCCTCTGGACGTCAGTTTCAAGCTCAGATTTTCCTTCTACAGTACAACTTTCAGTGGCCCATGTACAATCAATGGTGCATATTGGGCTCGTTCACTTTGGATTGTGTTCATTTTGATGGTCGGATTAAAATCCATTTCAATTATTTTAAAAGGATGTTTTATTATATTTGTGATTATTTATCATTTTAGTTATTTATGTACTTCTTGTCTTCATCACGAAACCTTTATTTATCATAAATAATATGTGAGTATACTTGACAGAATACTTTATCTAACGTAATTTACGCCCTCGATTAATACGATTAAGGTCAAAAAAATTATTTAAAAGGATGAGTTAGTCATAAGATAATTTAATATTATATTCATTAATATGAATTAAAACATAGGTTAATTTAATTATGAGTATGTCAAATAAGTCAACATGTTTTGATTTTTTTATCGCGTTTGTTAGGTTGAACTATTTATTCAACATTTTGTCGAATTACTACTGGACTCATATTTTATCATAAACTTGTATTACTTAAAAGAAAATTTCGATTAATTTTAGACTGTATTCACTTTCAATAATAGGATAAAGGTCCTATATAATTATTTTAACATACTTCTTGTCGCATGTCATTATTATTTTAGTTATTTTACCTCATGTTTGCCATATATCACGACTTTCTTTCTATCAAAATGAGTACCGATAGTATAATTTATCATATCTAATCATATAAAATAAATATAATCTTTATAAATTAATTTATCAAGTCGAACCATTTGAAATTATCAAGCTCACAGCAGATGAATGCAGGTGCGCCACAATATGTCGAAATATAGCTCAACCTGGAGATGGACCATAAGAGGATGTACAAATTAGAGGATCAAAATGTACAAATTTTCTGTGGTCATGAATTTCTTTGAGGAATGTCATGAGGTGGGCTGTCATAAAATTTCTTGATGCACTGATTTTATTTTATACATTTTGCTATGAAAAATATTCGGTATGGAGGAAAGTAAGCACTTCTCCACCACAGATGGGAAATTTTGGATCTTTTCATTAATTTTCAACCAAAGAATGGCGTTTAGGGCAACTTCAAGATTAATTTGTAAGGTTGAAACCAATCGATTTGGAACCAAGATCCAATGAACCCGATTCCTTGAATTTTCTAGACTTATTTTATAATTTTAAAAATCTTTTTTTTTTCCCAACATTGTATATATACATATACAAATAAGTATTCATTAGACTATAGGTTTTTTTGAAGATGAAAAAGAATAATATTGTTAATTGTGGATTCGTTATATCTATAATTTTTTTTTTATTATTTTTAGGAATTGGAAACATATTTGTTACCGTTATTATTTATTATTTTATTAATCAAAGGCACACTCGATACTTAGGCATAATTCTATGAATAAATAGACAAACTATATTTTATATTATTTATGAAATACAATATAAAGAAACAAACTCAAGCAAGAAGCTAAAAAGAATAAATTTAAATTGAGAGAAAAGATTCAAAGAAAGAAAAAAAAAAAATTAAAGCAGAGAAACACTCAGCTTTAATTCAAAAAAAAAAAAAAAAAAGAATAAAGTTATAAGTAAGAGAAGTTGATAAAAAAAACTGGAGTAGGGTAAAAAAGATAATAAATAAAGAATTAAAAATATTTCAATAATTACACATTGTAGAATTAAATTCCAGTGAATCCTGAATATACAGTATAGATATATCAAATGCACAAGATATTTATTAATCTATATTATTGCTTTAATTAAAAGAAATATTATCTTTATAATACATATACAATCGTAGGTGTATAAAGACTCAATTTTCAGCCGCATATTAGAAAATTAATCTGATATTGTTTGGTTGAGAATGATGTTTTGAAATCTGATAAAATCACTTAGTGACATGAATTGACTTCTTATCCAAAAATTAAGAAATTATGGTGCATACTATGAGGTGTTTGGTTCATAAATCAAAGTGGTTGTCGGAGAAAAAGTTAGACAACTAAGTTCTGAAAATTAAGTCTATCTGCTCTCCACATCTTGTTTATTATGCATTTGATTTAGATAAGCCATCAACTAATCTAAAAATATAATTCGAATCTGCCACAATCACTTAAAATATAGTTAAAAATGAGAATTTAAAAAGTTGAAATATATTATAAGATAAAAATCATTAAAAAAAGTGTAATTTATTTTCGTGTATTTGAAATACATAAATTTTGATCCAAACTCTAAGAGAAAAAAATCTAATATATTTTTTTTGTCACGAAAAAATTTCATTTTATTTTCCCGCAGATGCATTTTTTTCCCCGGAAGACTGCTGTGTTGTTCTGGAGGGGGCATCATTGGTAGAGTGCATTTATTTTTTCTATGATAAAATTAAAAAACATCAAATTTTATTTATTTAATAAGGACAATTTAATAGTTATTCCAGATTGATAGGTTTCCTAGATTTTGTTTTTTAGATGAACTGTATTTCGGGCTTTTTTTTTTATTTCCTGTATGTATTAATTTTCTATTCTATTTTTTAAAATATTCCAATTTTAAAATTGTTGATGAATTTAACTCAATTCCGCGTGATGAAATAACGAAATTACAATTCCGTAATTTCATATTTAAAAAAAAATATATATATATATATATATAAAGCCAAAAAATGTATTAAAAATAAAAAAAGGTAAAAAAATATATTAAAAAATTAAAAAAAGGTACATTCGAAGTTTGAGTTCATGAATTAATTCCCTGAACTCAAACCACATAATTTCATTAGTGCCTTGTTTGTTTGCTTTCCATAAATTTATCCTTGAGTTTTTTTTTCACTATTTATCTAGAATTTTTATCTTATTTTTTAAAATATATTCATTTTAAAATTATTTATCAAATTAAATATTTAGAAATAGAGTAAAAAACATAATTATTATGTAACAAAAAATACAAAACAAACATAACAAAAGACAAACATAATATAGGATAAAATATATCTATATCAAATGTTGCATAAACACATTAAACAAAAATAATGAAATTACTTACGTATGCAATTTCTTTATAATCATATGGTAACTAATTCTATTTTTCTCAACAATTTTAATTTCTGTATCAAACATCTAAATCATAAAAACTAAAGTTTGTAATTTATTATTTACAATTATTATGCTTTAATAGAATAATTGACAAAACAATTATGCAATAATTTCAATTAAATTTATTCAATATAAACATTCACACATCGATGATAAATTACGTTTGTTTATGTATTTTTCGTTACATGAAAAATTATATTTATCATTGACAAATAGAGAATAGAGGAGTTGTAATTTTAATTTTTTTTCAATTATGTGATTCTAAATTACGGAAACCCAATTATATGACTTGGAATTACGAAATGAGGTTAATTTCTTGAATGATTTTAAAATATGGATATTTTGAAAAACAAAAATTTTTTTTTAGATTAAATTGTAAAAAACACCAGTATTTCCTTGTTGAGTTATGATTCTTAGATTTATAAGCCTTTAAATAATTACCTTGGCTCTCATTACATAATCTTGAACCATAAATAAATTGAAACTGAGTTAATTACCCTCTAAAATTCTTAATTGTTTAGAGTAATCCTTAAATTATTTTTACTTTGATCGATTTAGTAATGGTTTGTTATTAATTTTCCTTTAATCGATTTGGAAATGGTTTGTTATGTGAGTATTATTCCAATACTTTCTCCTTAATAATTAAGTCGCCAAAGGGCATAATTGTAATTACATATAAAAAATAGTCGCTACTTCACCGTTAGATTCGGATTTGGTGTGGTTGAATATTCTTCTTCAAAATAGTAAATTTTAGAGAAAAATTATATTTTGAATGAGAAATATCTTATAGATGTGTGTGGATGTGCTGAGTTTTAAGAAAAATATAATAATTTCTAGCTATCTGACATTTCTTTGAAAGTGTAAAATGAGTGGAAAAGATATTGTTTAGTTTTCTTTTTATGTTAATTATAGCTTTAGAATTTAAAACAGGTGAAAATGAACAGAGTTTATTTTCCGAAACCTTTCATATGGTAAAGGATACATATATATATTGGGGAAATTAAACATATTATTCTGAGATTAATAAACCCAACCTACCAATTATTATGATACAATTATTTAAGTCACCTTTCAGCAATTTTTTTCCAATTTTCATATGAGAGAAAAACTAGTGGTTGTGGAAAATAATAGCTTTGGTAGAATTTACATTTTATCAGAAATTGTAACGATAAGCCACGTTTCTCTGAGGGACCAAATTATGCTGTCACCTCTGCATGCCGACTAATATTGTACTTACGTCACTAAATTGAATGCTTTCAAGTTTTGCTGGAATAAAGGATGTGAGCCACAAGCATACTATTTTTTATTTTTTTTTATTTTTTCAGAATAAATCTAACAATAATCAATAATTCAGATAACGTAGGTAATGTTCTTTGTCACAGGATTATCGAATCAAAATTTAAAAACAAAGAAAGCAATATTTGGAAGTGATACACAGCTGGCTTTGTTTGCAAAAAAGCAACATCATGCATGGAAGATAAATAGATTTTGATAGATTCTCTTAGTTTGTCTTCTTCTGAAATTTTTCAACTTAAAAATAGCAGATGTCCAATATTTGCAGCCCAACAGTGTTTATAGTTTCCATATATTTTTATTTCTTTTTTGACTTATAACATAAAGTGTTCATGACACGTAGTGTATCCCTCGACGATTTAGTCTGTAAATATGTTATCCATTCACTTTTCTAACTTGTCTCTTCGATGTTTGTGTGTGTAGACCTTTAGTCTCCTTTGATTGCTCCTTGGGAGCTATGGCTATATTTGTTTGCATTTTTTTTTTTATTTGTGTGTTTTTAATTGTATTTTTTTAAAAAATTATACAAAAGTAATAGAGAGATAGAGTGAAAATTAAAAAAATATAATAATTATAGTGTATGTGTTTTTTTAGTGTAAAAATGAAAATAAACATAGCCTATAATTTGGGTAATATTATATATATATTTTTATAAATATAAAGAAATTAAATTGCATAATGTGTAATTATTTAAAATAATACTATAAATTATATATTTTTGGTTAATATTAATTCTTTATATAGTTTCATTAGATAGTAATTCCTCAATTTTTATTTATTTCAATTAATTTTTCAATTTTAATTTATTTTTCAAATTTCTTTCTCTCTTTTTTATGTCATTTCACGAACTTTATGAATGATATAAATTTACATCTAAAAATATTATTAAATTATTTATATGCATAAACATTGAGTGTTGCTTACTTTGAGTTCATTATTTTCTCTTTTCCAAATTTCGTTTATTTATTTACATGCATCCAATGTGGCTTTTACCATTAGCATAAATTATTTTATAGGTTTTATATCATGTAAGAGTTTTTTTTTTTTTTTTTTTGAGGTTATAAGATGATATGTCTTATATTTATAAATAAATAATTACTAAGTCCGGATTAAATTGTATCAAGAAACTCATTAATATATATGAATTGGTAATAATTTTATAATCAATTCAATCTAAATTACATGAAAGAATTAAGATATTAAAATTAGTTAGAAGCTCCTTACCTTTTTAAGAAAGGCTTATAAACCACTAATCTCATATTTTTGAATCACATAAACTCCTGAAAATATTTTGTTGGACAATTCACATCGTCTTATATACTCTTAAAATTTTATATTATATTTTAGAAAACTTAAGAACTCAGTAGAATACCCTTCTAATCTAATTTTTGCTGATTTATATAACTTTAGCATTTATCAGAACATAAAATTAAAAATAAATGATGGGGAAGCGAATGCCTAGAAATTCCAATTTGCTTGATGAAATGTAATTCTTGGAAGTTTTATAGCTGGCTTTGTTTGAAAAAGTAACATCCTCCATGGTAGGTGTGTAATCGAGTCGATTCGAGTTGATTTTTGAGGAGCTCGAGCTCGAATCGAGTTGTCGATCTCGAATTCGAGCAAAATTTTGCAACTCGAGTTCAATCTTACTAGGCTTGGAGTTGGAACTTATCGAGCTGAGTCCGAGTCGAGCCTGAGCTCGAGCTCGAGCTAAGTGCTAGATAATATTTGACAAAAATAAAAAAAAATAAAAAATCGAACTCGAACTAGTCGATCGAGCTCGAGTATTCTTATGAAATACTCGAGTTCGACTTGGTGACTATATCGAGTCGAGTCGACTTTTGACCGAGTTACTCGACCGAGTCGAGTCAAGCAATTCGGTTGACTCACACCCCTAATCCATGTAAGACATTTTTTCTTAGCTTATCTCCTCCTTTATTTTTTTGGTGTAATAATAACAGATAAGCTGTCCAATATTAATAATAACAGAAACGTTGTCCAATATTTATAGTCCAAAAGTGCTTTCATCATAGTTTCCTTTTTTAGATTTAATACATAATTTTTTTGTAAGTAGTGTGCGTCTCCCTTAATTATTTTTCTTCTTATATATGCTGTCCATTCGACTTTGATACTTCGATTGCTTCTAAAGAGGTGTCTGGCTATAAAATTTTCATTAGGTTTAGATTTTAGGAGATGTTCACTGAATTTAGAAGGTGTTTGACTAAATTTACATAAGGCATTTTTTATGACATTTTCTGTGATGATAAAATGTTAAATCTTATAATAGAAGTATTAAAATTAGCACTCTGTGTGTGTAGAATCAATTATAAGTTACAAAGTTATTGCATTTTAAATAACAAATATAATATTATAATTTACTAATAAAATATAAAAATGTTAATTGATTTTTGTTTCTTAAATAAGCAGTTTATTTAAAAACTTTCAATTTTTTTTATATATTTCTTTTACTATTTCTCAATTTTCATTTATTCCATTCCTATATTTCAATTTTAATCAATTCTATATACCTCTTCTTTAAGGCCCTTCCCTGTCTCCCTCATTTTCTAAATCATATGAACTTTACAATTAAAAAAATTATTAATTTATTTATATAATTATACACATGTATTAAGTGCCTTCATCATTAATATAAATATATATGTGCGTGTGTGTGTGTAATCTCCGAAAAAATAAAATTATAATTAACTGAAATATTTATTGTATTGGAGGACAATTAGAAAAGTTTAAGTAGTCCAACTTCTGAATTTATACGTAGAATAGGACACTATAAATTAACGGAGGAATGAACAACTAGAGATTTTAATATGCTTCATAAAATCAGTAATGGGCTGGCCCGGATCATTCGATGCTGGGCCTCGACCTTTTCTTGCGGCCCATGATGAGGAGATGGCCAAACCCAAAACACACAGAAAAACAAAAGAAAAGAAAAAGAGGGGAGGGAAGTTGTTGGCTGGTTGGCCAACAATAGATTTAGCCTACAATAGGAAAGGAAGGATCGCATGTAAAAAAGAAAACCCAAATCAATGACAAGAGCAACCAAATTGGGAGCCCAAAATCATGGATAAACAAAGCAACACTCAAGAAAGATCAACCATGGCCTTGGACACTTGGTGAGAGACAAAGGAAAGGTTTTTGAGGGCAAGAGGAAATCAAAGATCAAGATTGTGTATTTGTTGGCAAAGAAACGAAGGAACGAAAGAGGAGAGAGTGAGAGGCTTCTTACGTTTATGCAGAAAACAACAACCAAGAAGGGATAAAACAAAGGAAAAAGAGAGAGAAGGAGAAAGGGGACTACATGACCTACAACCAACGGTTTTTCATGCTTGTTTTCTTCAAATATTCGAGAACTCGTGACCCGAACATTAGGAGGATTGAAAAATCCGCACTAATCGAATTGAGGTAAACCAATTTACCTCCCTCAGCTTTCATTTAGGTGAGTTCTAATCAAAACAGTTATAGAAATCGAATAAATGGTTAGGAGTATGAAACCAAACACTAGGAAAGTAATAACTCAGGGGCGGAGGGACATGAAATCACATCCAAACCTAGTTGAAAATCACGTTTTTAATCAAAATTAAGCCCTAAGTAGATGTGAGAAAATATTTCAACAGTAAACATGGTAGAAAAAAAAGGAAAAAAAATATTCTACTCAAACAGCACATACAAATTTAAGTCTATGTGACTTTAGCGTAAGGGTCATAATTTTCTGTAGAAAACTCTAATTGATCATGATTTGTTGTATATTAAACAAAACTCACGGAACTTTCCAACACTGTATGGGTCCCCATAAAAATATGCCTAAATAGATATAGTTTAATTTTGTAATTTGACAAAACAATAAATTCCGAACTATTAGATTGGATTTTGTGCGACTTTAGCATAAGGATTATAACTTTATATAGAAAGCTCCAAATTGATCACTGTTTGTTGCATAGCCATAAGTATGCCTAGATAAGTATGGTTTATTTTTACAAGATCTCGAATAATTTAAACTACAATTAGACATTTGAAAATTAAGAACAACAATCTAATAAATTAAGGATGGAAATATTTCCAATTTGGGGATCTAAATCCAAGACTAATAATTTAGTAATGCTGGAAATATGAGAAACGGTCATTTCATGATCCAACCAATTACAATGCATAAGGGGAATCAAATCCCAATAAGCTTGAATTAAATTAACATTGTTTTGACTGATTAGAAGGACAAAAACTTGAAACCGAAAGGTCCCCTATACAAGTGACCTAATTTTCAAGTGGGTTAGCTAAATTTTATAATTTTTTTTTCAAAATTATGGCTTTCAAATTACATATTTTTGGAAAATATTTTTGATACTTTCATAAATTTTATTGTTCATGCTAAATTTTTACTTATGTAAATTTCAAATGACTTCCCTAAACATGTTTTGGATATGAACATGAAAATTTGCAAATTGTTGCTAAATTATTATTTTACAAACGGATTGAAAAATATGATACATGATGCAGCTCATTGGTTGTTCACTAGTTAGTAGAATTAGATCCAAGCCTCCCACATGACTCTTTGGGTCAAAAATCATCCGATTGCATGTGACTCTTTCAATCGAATTAGTCGATTGATCCACATGATTCTCTAAATCGGAGTAGTAGATTAATCCACATGACCCTCTCAATCGGGGTTGTAGATTGAGCTACATGACCCTTTTAATTAAGGTTAGAAATTGAGGTAACTCAATTGGTTGAAAGATCATTCGATTACACATAATTCTTTTTAGTAAAACTTTTGATAAGGTTCCTAATTAGTAAATTGAGTATACATTCTAACAATGAACAAGTCTATGTGTGTGTGTGTGTGTGTACAGTGATGCATACGATGGAATGCTATCGAAAGAATATTTTACTCACATGATGCTATCAAAAGATTTTATGCTTTTCATGAAATTATTACTAAATATGTATTTGCTCAAATGTTGTTAGAAATTTCTCATGAAATTGCTTTTAAACTATTTACATCCTATAAAATGGATAACCCCCTTACTAAGCTCTTTCGCTCAACTCTTCTCTTTAAAATCCCTTTACAGACAAAGATCTCAAAGGAGAGTAGACTTACGACTAGCAAGAGAGTGAGCAGGGAGGTTTAAGTAAATTACCACTAGTATTCCCCTAGATGTAATCCTATACATTTTAAGTCACGATTTGCGTACACATGACTTGGTAAGGCGTGGTAGTACAATCAGCTTTTAATGCCATCAAACTTAATAATGTGGCTAAGACATGGTAGTGTTTCGTGGCTACATAGATATGTCTTATTGGCTAACATTCCATATTGACTAGAGAGCAAGCTGTGTTAGTGTGTTACATCTAGAAGCGGATATTTTTCAATGTAAGAGAGATCCTTATAGATACCATGAAACGTTGAGTCACCCTTCCTCATCATCGAGTTATGCCAACGAGCAAAAGTACAGTTCGATGCAGCGGAGGAATTGATTCAGATTACACATGAAATAAATTTTCCATTGCCTCCAGAGGAGCATAACGTGCCATTAGGCGATGCAACATATGAGCATCCCACACCAACCCTTCCCCTACCTAGCAAGGTTCAAAACATACAAAGCATATGATGATCGGTCTAATGGGACAAGTGGGGCAATTATTAGCTCTCATAAATACCATTGAGGCACATATGTAGTGCTTTAATACACGCGTGGAGCGTATAGAGGCCTAATTGATTGATATGTTAGGTTAACCAGGTCATTACTATAATTAGTAGGATGGTTACTAATGATACACCATTAGTAGGGACAAAGCCACTCCTAATTACTACTACCTGATGGCCCTACACCATGGTGTTGACTCTATGCTTGCATGGCCTTGATGGTTCTAGCTTCATCCATTCCCAAGTTAACCACCCCCACTACCAGAAGAGGAGACATAGATCGAGGGGATGCAACCAAACAATGATGTCCCACCACTAGATGATGATGGGTATCATGGCAAATGATTATGCTATGATAGTATTTCTTCAAGTTTCATTGGTATATACTTGTCAAATTTTTATAATGTTTGTTATTAATAAAAAAAATTTCATATATCTTTTCAACATATTCATTGTTGTCACCAACTAATTATTCCGCTATGTGATATCAGTGTTGAACAATTAATGTTGAGTGGACTGCACTTCCAATTACAATACTTGGAATATTTCACAATACTACTATGGGAAATAATTTTATCGACATTGTTATCTCTGACATTGCTATCTGCATCTCTACTCCCATCAGATGAGCTATGGTCTTTAAACCTCCCTCTCTCACTAGAGCTAGAATTCGCATTATGATGCAAACCTTGTATAGCCTTATTAAGGTCAGCAAATATCTATATACCTTGGTGGCCATAAAACATTAAGGCATCGGATGATGTTGTCCGTGCTAGATTGATGTAATCATTATCTAGCTAATAAGGCACCTCAATCCACTGTACTTCAATTGAGCTCTGAGTTTTGGACTTATAAACTACCTTCTAATCATGTCTTCTTGTTTAGTGTTGCGGTAGTCAGGATAATATAATCGAACTGCTTGCGGGCCAAATGAATGGTTCATCCATTTTATATACTCTTAAGTGGTTAACATCAACGAGCTAATATTTGGGATGCATTTTCTAGCCACAAATTAGGTCAACCTAATTGTACTTGAATAATACAAAACATATATTAGGCAACTCTGGATAGTCAAATTGCAGTATCTCTTCTATTACCCCAAAAAATCATATTTAGAGTTGTAGCATGACAAACATACTCATACTCCAAAATTAATTGACATTGTCCTAGACTGATACTCAATTATCTGGAACTTATATCAATTGTTAAAATATTCAAATAATATTGTAACTCGATTACTTGGACCTCAGCTCAAACCCTGCATTAGTGAGTGACATACATTGCTATGCAAATTCAAAACCTGTGAAAATGACACAATTTAATTTAAAACGCAAGAATAACACTTTACAACTTATGAGAATTGACTACTCACTTATATGTGATGTAAACCATGACAGAAAATGTCAAGCCACAATTTTATCCATGAGGGGATCTTCTTCGTTAATTTAGCTCATGAAGATCCTACATGACAATTTTATGTAATTTGGAATGTAGTCATACTGTGCATATCAAGACAAAAACTGTCATAACTATTACATACAGGTAAAACACACCTATCAAAGGGTTCAACTTCAAAACAAATGAGGAGAACATATGTCTCTACTGCATCTCACTTGGGAGTGGTGATAGACCAAGTGGGCTGCCTGCATGATGTCCTACTAAGATAATTAAAAATGGACCATGGATGGCATGGTTCAATCACGGGCCCTAGAATATTTCATGCTAGTCTCATTCTCTTGCTAAAAACATAGGGCTCAAGATAGTATAAATTAAATATAGCTATCTTCTCGACTATATAAACTTCACATACCAAAGTTTTCACATGCACTTTATTTGTAATATTTTTCTTCAAAGTGCGAAGGAACCTACAATACATGCAACAACATAAGTGACGATGTACGAGTATTTACAACACAAGAACATAGTGAATGGATATCTAATCTTTTGAAAGGGTGCATCTACCTATATTGCATACACCCTCCAATCCTTACCTCATATGCTTCATCTACAATGAGATATTCCATTAAGTCGAAGAATGTTGGCGGAAATATTTTCACCAAATTGCAAACAAGCAACACTACATTTCCATCTATATTTGACTTAAATTCGAAAATGACCATGCAAATATGCTGAAATAACAAACTAATCTTCTTAATGCATTCCACACACAATATATACTACTTTCACAGGAAATGAAAGTTTTGAGAAGTTTTTCAAGACATTCTTTCCTCTCAGGACTGTCGACCTGGTTAATAATGTCAATAATTGTTTGCTGTTCTGAAGTTAAAACATGAACTGAAAGTCCAATGATGAAGCGTGTGATAGAATTACTTCATCAAAAGCCTCTTCAAATCTTCATACTTCTTCTAAAGAAGACATTGGACTTTCAGTTCATGTTTTAACTTCTCCTTTGAGTCACAACCATGGAACCAGAGTTCCACAGATCTACTTCTTCAAACTCTGTGTCCAGTGCCTCCTAGGATTCGTCCAGGAGAACTGTTAACACTGAGGAAATTATTATAGAAAATTTTGATAAGGCTATTGATATCTGGAAAATTCCAGAAGTCAAAAAACATGAGATTTATGAAAAATCAAACATTTTCAGTTTCAAAAATGATTTCGTCATCAAAACTGAAGAAAGGGATATTCAGATCTCCAGGAGTTCTGAAACCATTCCTCTTCTTTCGCAAAAAACACTTCAAAAGTTTTCTCAAAAAGGTTTCAAATTCATCCATCTAGGTCTTGTCCAAGTTGGATTCAAACCATTAACCAGAGAAGGTCTAAACACTTCAATTCTTGCAACACTTCGAGACACTAGGTTCACAAATTTCGCTGATTCTTTATTCAGCTCCATTGAGTCTAGCTTGTGTCGAGGTCTTATTTCTTTTGATTGTTATCCAAACTTAACCATTTCTCTGAAGGACAAAAACATTCTAAAATCTTTAGTTCTTCAGATCCAAACTCATAATTACAAAATGCTTGAAGGATCAATCCCGATAGCAATTATTTATCGTCTACATTTCAAAGTGATGCATTCAGCCTTTGCTTCAAAAATCAAGATGATGTCCTCCACCAGAGGAGAGACTCTTCTTTTACAAACAGAACTGACTAGATCTAATGCCATAACCACCAAAACTATTCAATGGAAAGATGTAAATCTTCCAGATGAATGGGATCTTGAAAATGCTATTCCAGCACAACCATACGAGCCTACTCGTCCAAATACCGAAGTTAAAAACATTCAGCAGTTTGCTGATGGCCGTGTCAAACTCTCTTTTCATAGAGATTCATCCGGCTTCAGATCTGAAACTAGATCTGAAACATCTTCAAAAAGCACCATTGATCTTAGTAGAATTTCCCAAATTCTTTCTGTTATAGGAACAAAACCTAGATTCTCCACTTCAGATCTTCCAAAAGATTTTCCTTCAACTTCAAATTTTGCAAACGCTGATTACAGCACTCAAATTCCAAAACCCGTTTATGTGCAAAATTTTCAAAGACAGCCAAAGTCTCCTTCTGAACAATCTGAGCCAGTTAGCCCTGATTTTTATGCCGTAACAGAAAATTTGATGGCTAATGAACTCAATGTTCTTGAAGAAGAATTTGTTGTCAACAAACAATTTCTTCGAAATGATTTTTATTCAAAAGAAAATTCTGAAAAAAGAATTTGATTTTTCAAAACCTTCCTTGAAACCAAACAGCAAATTCAGGAAGAATATTATGATTTTATTATTCAAAATAAAATTCATATTTTCTTCTTTGATTGGTTTGAGATTTATTCTGCCAATCATAACATCAAATATCCTTTTAAAAATTCTTTAAACCCAATTACCGTGAGAAACAATAATCCAGACTCTACAGAATGGGAAACCTCTGTAGGATCGAGGATTACTTCAAATCATCCTCCTTTACAAAATATCAAACTTTCTGTTTCGAACAAAACTGTGGAAGCAACTCCTTTTAAAACTCCAGGAGATGACAATTTGAAGAAGATTGTCACTTAAAACAATTTTTCAAACATTCATCTTAGTAAGATTAGGAAGCAACTTGATCGTATTGAGAAACATGTCAAAAAACAGCTATTTCAACTTAGCAAAAAAGATTTGAAAAATCCAATTTTCAAACCTTATTTAGTTTCAAAAAACTCTGTCAAAAATATTCAAGAAAGCAAAAGTGGTTTTCAAAAACAATCTTCCAAAGTTTCAGCTAGTGATTCAAACATTGTTCTTGAAACACCACCATCTACCAGCAAATCTCCTGTTATTAATATTCTTTCCCAAAAGTCAGAAGTTGATGAAACTACTGACCAATCCAAAAATCCTCAAATCAATATGTTGCCAAATTTGCCTATTACTCCTGTGCCTGACATTGTTCCGGCAAAGCCAATATCTCAATTTCGTTTCAATACTTTTTCAGTCTATGAATGGAACATTGATAACTTCTCTGTGTATCAAATTCTTTCAACCCTTTAGCAAATGACCATGGCTGCAAATGCTTACAGAACTCAGAACAATGTTTCTGATAAAGCAATTGCAGAAATCCTAATTGCAGGATTTTCTGGTCAACTCAAAGGATGGTGGGATAACTATCTCTCACCTGATCAACAAAATGAAATCCTCAATGCCTACAAAACAGATGAAGAGGGAAACCTTATCTTCGATGAAGATGATAATCTTCAACAGGATGCCCTCTCCACTCTAATCCTTACTATTTCTCTTCATTTTATTGGAGATCCTTCGTATATTAAGGACAAAAATGCTGAACTCCTTTCAAACCTTCGTTGCAAAAAACTCAACCATTTTCAGTCCTACAAAAATATCTTCCTAACTAGAGTCATGCTCCGAGAAGACTCTAATCAGCCTTTCTGGAAAGAAAAGTTCCTTGCCGGATTACCAACACTTCTTGGTGAAAAGGTTCGGAACCATATCAAAGAAACCTCCAAAAAGAAAATCATCCCTTATGATGATTATACCTATGGCTAGCTTGTTGGTATTATCCAACATGAAAGCTTGAAAATCTGCTAGGATTTAAAACTCCAAAAACATCTCAAGAGAGAGATGAAACAAACCAAAATCGAGTTGGGTACTTTCTACCAACAATTCGATATCAATCCTTTCAAAAAATCACATTCTTCTTGTTAAGGAAATTGTGACCGTAACAAGTCCAAAGGTTACAAGAAACCCTTTAAGAAGAATTACAAATCTTACAAAAAACCTTCTAAAGAGGATTTTTA
This sequence comes from Avicennia marina, assembly GCA_019155195.1. Lineage (NCBI taxonomy): Eukaryota > Viridiplantae > Streptophyta > Magnoliopsida > Lamiales > Acanthaceae > Avicennia > Avicennia marina. The sequence goes on along the minus strand of CM032771.1, from coordinate 2,633,680 downwards.
CAAAAAACCTCTTAAGAAGACCAAAAAGTCTCAGCCTAAAACTTTTTCCAAATCCTTGAAGGATGTCAAGTGTTTCAAATGTCAGAAATTTGGACACACTGCAAGATATTGCAGACTCAACAGAAAGATTCATGAATTGAATCTTGGAGATGACATTTGCAGAGTATTTAGAGTAGGCGGTTAAACCGACCATATGCAAGGTTTTGTCTCAGGTTTGGTCAGCCGGAGCCGCTTCGTTACTTAGGCCGGATCAAGGGTAATAAGTCCCGAAGAGTGATAGGGCAGTAAAACCTGATGAATAGCCTAGGGTCTATATATATATATATATATATATATAATTTTCATGTATAATACAAATAAACACATCCCATGAGTACAAGGAAAAAATAAAAGAAGTTGAGTTCGAAAATTGTCCCCTGTTTTATGGTTAATATCAAACGTTTAAAATTTGAAAGCTTTTTCAATTTAAAATGATAACTCTCACGAAACGTATTTGAAAGGATTATTCTTTCCATTTAATGAAAAGCAATATGCCACACAGCATTAGGACAGTGATTAGGAACTTGTTTTTAGTTGACAATCATGTCACCCATTCCCACGAATATTCTGAATATCAGTCTTTTATATTTTTTTTCATTATTTAACCCCATCAAATGAAAGTAGTATGTGTGAATATAGCATACCAATGTCGTCTCCCGAGTTTCTAATGTAAATATAAAAACTTGAATTATTCAAAAAATATTACATTTAATGCGAGATGAAAGATCCCTCCGAGAATTGACAGCATAACCTCAATATTTTTATGTACCATACTTTGTCATTATTTATGGACTTAGCAAAATAATTGAATAGCAATTTAAATTGGATAATTGCTCAAACAATACTCACCTCAATTTTATAAAATTTGAAATCAAGCTATAATTTAAGTTAATCAATAAAATTAAGTTTAAATTTAAATTTGATTAAATTATAAAATATTTCCAAATCTAATCAAGCTCGAATCAGATAGCTTGTCTTATTCACACCTCCCAAATATAACAGAGCATAAGACAGGTATTCAAATACTTTTATATACCGTACATTAGGTCATTATTTATGGACTTGGGAAAATCTACTATTTTCCTCCATGAAATGTGGAGGGCGTAGAGCAAATTTATAAATTACTATGATGTAAAGTATAACTTACAAATGAAGCAAACAATACAACGGATCGTATATTGGCGACAAATTGAAATCATGTCAGCTGGGAGAAGAATGCAGTTATTATTGAATCACATTTCTCTAGTACTCCACGATGGTAATGATTTAAACGCAAGACAATAGATAGGATAAAATAAAACAATAATTGAGAAGTCAAATAAAATCATAAAGTGGATCAATTTTAAAATATATAATCAAAAGATGTGTTTACTTGGATTGAAAAGATTAAAATCCTAGTTGGAGTCTAATATATTCACGACTAGTATCAAGAGATTATTTTATTAAATCTAGTGGCATACGTGTTTTTAAAAATCATGATAAATGTTAAATTTGATATAAAATAATTAAAATGATAAATCATTTATCTCATATAACAAATATGACAATAATTCTTTGACTAATCCAACAGACCTTAATCTTATCCTTGAGAGCGAAGAAATTAGTTAACAATACTTTATCTTCCTCGAGCTGATGAGTCGGTTGCATGCATATTGCACCAAGTCTAATTGCCCACTGTGAAACAAGCTCTAGAAAAGTACTTCCCTATCAGGATGTGTATGCTTCTACTTTCAATGCATCGTCCAACTGCTTCATGAATTTCATCTAACCCTAGACAGATGTCCTCATGTCTCGTCGCCCAACTGCATGATAATACACGCAATATTTGGGGAATTTGTGAATCCAAAACTGGGACAAAACACCACCTAAGTTGGCCTCATAGCAAAACATTGACCAAATAGCATCTAATATGTAAGCATCACGCTCGGGATCTTAATTGAACAAGTTCAAGCCCCCCTTGTGCCCCCAACACAGGCCCTTGTTCAGCCGTTGCTGTCAACGAAGTGTAACAAGAAACAACTCTCAACATATTCAGTTTATAAGTGGACATGACTGGTACATTTCAACGCACACAGGCCAGACAAAATTACAAATCTTGAGCTCGATACAAAATTGCAGTACAACGACAGTACATCCTATGGCCTACAATGCAATGCCATTCCTAAACCAGTTGTTACACACAAACCCCTTAGTGAGCTGCTCCTCAAAACTTTCACCAACTCATGTTGGCTCAAGGAAAAAGGTTAGTGATAATCAGACCACCACAACCCTTCTAACAATATGCAGTGAATACTATCGTTTACGTGAGAGTTGAATCAAAAATTAAAAGTGATTTTTGTATGCAGAGGTTAGATGTAGGGCGGAGAGTGAATTAGTTATTCTTTGCTTGACTAACAGGAAAGTTTTCTTCCGGCTGCTTTCTCCACATGTAGTTGGAAGCCTCGATCCACCTTGGATGTACCAAAAATTTCTTCTCCTGCACAGCCCAGTGTGATTTATCCGTTCCTGCGTCTGTAGAAACCACATGTGTAACAGACTGATCAAGTTCTGTCGAGCATGTAGCTCCCAGCTGCACTGCCATCTTCCACAAGTGATGGTGCTCAGCCGGGAAATTGGTTGGAAAAACACGGCTAAACATGACCTTGCAACCTTCTAGAACTTCCTTGCGAACTGTTTTTAGCACCTGCAATAAGGTAGCAAAAATGACCAAAGCATAAAAAGTTTGTGAAACACAATAAATCCCTGCATTAACTTCAAAACACTGTATTCACTTCCAACAATGACCACAGTAAAATATAATTGTGCAACATTAAGGAAACCCCATGTTAGAATTTGGACGACGTAGCAATGTATTTTGCCCTTTATCGAATAATCTCAACCACTCAATATACACAGTGAGGTTTGGGATAAAATACAGATATAAAGATAAACTAGAATTTTAATAAAGCTAATTTAAAGTCCTAACCAAATTCATCAAGAATCAAAATAGTAGAAAGCTATCATAACACAAAAATTCTATTCTAGACAGTAGAGTCCTAGCATAACACTTCTAACATTCTCCCCTCAAGGTACATGAGGTATCTTGATTGAAATATTCAACTTGTACTTTGAGATCTAACAAACAGAAATAAATCATCTCAACCACCAATTATCCTCTTTGTCAACAGCCCAGAACTAAGGTTTGTGTGGTGGCTGTAGTTCTCCTTCACGAGAGATGGAGAAGCAAGAGAGCTATAACTTTGACAACAATGGCAGACATTCGTGGTGGCTGCAGATTTTTCTCTCTCACCCGATGGGTAGGCGCAGTGGCTCTCACTTTTGTGTAGTTTTCTCTTTCTAGCACAATAGGAAAGCTGGATGATATTTCAATGTAGTTCTCTTTTTTTCACTTGATGGACAAGCTCGACGACTGTCATGCATCTGGTGGGCAGCTAAAGGTCATAGATTTAGGCATTCAGTGTTGCACACTAGTTTGTTAAATCTGACGTAGATTATAAGGGTTTAGGAGCAGCATATCAATTGTGAGATGGGCTTGGTAGACTAACGTTTTGGTTGACAAGACAAATTAAGGTTTTGGAAAAAGCATGGTAAAATATTTGTCAATGAAAACAGCAGATGCAAATTACCTCTCTGATGCTATGTTAAAATTGAAAAGAATCAAATAATGTATTTTACTCTTCACTTAATGATTCCAAAACTCATTTTATAAAGTAAGTTGAGAGATAAAATACAGAGATGAACATAAGACTACAGTTCTCATAAAGCTAATTTAGAATCCTAACAAAGTAAAGACAGAATGAAAGTAGTACAACCCTACCACAACATAAAATTCTATTCAAGATAGTAGAGTTCTAATGCAACACTTTTAACACACAAAACGAAACCCAAGGTTTAGAATCAAAAGTTCTTCATTCAAGAACGGGTAATTGACAATTTGATCAAAACTAGCCAGACACAGCAAACAAACAATTTTGATTGCTGCTACAATAACATTCTGCCCAGCTCATTTGAAGCATTTCACATACCAAATAATCCATGTATTTTACAACCATTAACATATTTATATAAGTATGTGAGAAGAATGATAGGAGAAAAATAGCTTCCCGTGCACGGTATATTAGTGCAGTAACAGTGCTTAAAAAGTTTTTGCAATTGATCATTGCCCTGCCATATTTCTAGTTACTGTCCACTTGTGTTAAATGTTTACAGTCCACTAGTGTTAAAAATTTTGGGAATTGATCATTTCACTGCCATAATTCTAGTAGTACAACTACAACAAAGTCCACTAGTCATGCAGTTTTAGAATTGATCAACAACAAATAAAATTCCCTACAAATCACTGATCTTCAGCAGTGAAACAGACATGACAGACCACAAGAATGAATAGAACAGAAATAGTAAAATAGCTATCCGAATCAGCCTTACCTGCCTTACATCTTGGTCCTCTAGTTTATCCTCCCGGTCCTGAAACAAAAGTTTACTCAATTAATTGAACTTGAAAAGAACTAATTGCAATTTTGTCAATTTACTATTTGAGAGTCGAGACAAACCTGGTCAAAAAATAAGCCGTGGACCCTCTGAAGAATTTTAAGAACAGTAGCCAGAGATCCTTCAGTCTCACTTTCATCACTTCTTAGTTCAGAAAGTGATTTACAACTGAAGCCAAAGTGCTTGCAACTTGAAGCAAAAAAGTGGTATCTTTCCATTAGTATCAAATTCTCCTTATGCTTTCCCCATACCTAAAATAAATGACATATTAGCCTGACACTAACCATCACAGCATATCCTTGATAATTCGAAGAGAAGAAGGAAAGATTAAACATTTAGCATTTATATCAGAGATATGCAAAAGTAACTTATTTGATATGGAATTTTTGGGTCTGTTATCTCACAGACCTACAAAAAGTTGAGGCAGGTTTTTTATTTTTTTATCACATGTTAGTTTGCTACCCTGCCCTCTCCCTTTAAGCTCTCTCCTCACATTTTTTTTCTCTTCCCCTCTCCATTTTGTCTTTGCTTTCAACCACATTATTTCTCTAATTTTAGATTGTTTTTAATTTTACTTTCCAAAAAAATGTTAGTAGTACAGTAACAAACAGAGGATATTTCATTCATTAATTATTGATTTGAACCAATCAGTGATGACGTTTAACATTTAGACACATCAGCCAACCTCTTTGTTACAAAAATCTTCCCAAATTCAGAAGGTTCAACATAACATCCTTGAAATTTTACAATAAATATATCTTAAGTGGAGTTTTCAGTTACCAAGGAAATTTAAATTGTTTCAATGTTTTCTACAAAAGAACCACGAATCACAAGGTTTTCACCGCCATGTCTGAACCAAACACCAGCCCTCAGATCAAAGTACTAAAGAAAACAAAACAAAATCAAATAAAGAACAAGAGAAAGAAAGATGGAGAAAAACAAACGAGCAGTCCTAGGATCCAACAATGGACCATAAACAGAACCTCCTAGCCCAGTACAGGTTGCACAGACTAAATTAGCAATAGTCTGCAGTTACCTACTCAATCCATGAGCAATATAGCACCACAAGTAAACATCTCAAAAACAATCTCCTGAAAAATAAATAGAATGAAAGATAATATGTAAGGTCTTATATTTTCCTTCGGTTTTTACTTTTTAAGGCAAATGCCAATCTGCTGTGAGAATCACAATACAGGATGCGGAACTGAAAGCAATTCTATATAAACAACATTAAAACATAGCCATATATCACAAAAGTTCACTTTCCACAAGTCTTGCAATTACCGTTTCTGTATCATCAAGGATGAGGACTGCACTTTCTTGTCCCAAAACAACATCAAGACCCTTCTGATACCTCTGTGTGCAATCCCCTTGAGCAATTATTCTGGAATTGAAGTAAATATCTCCAGGGTCAAGCAACTTTGCCATTTCTAAAGCATACGGACGTTCACCCATAGTGTATATGTACATCTCAAACAAATTACTAGCTTCTTTTAGGAAGTTGTGCACAAATGGCCTTAACTTGGTCATCATGTTCATCCTGTCCAGTCTGAATAGGCTGCGCTTTAAGGCATCTGATAGTTTGAAAATTGAAGGTAAAATAAACTCCATAACAAATAGAATTCAAAGCCAAAATGGAAAATAAATTACTTTTTGCCACCAAAAAAAAAATGATAAGATCGAAGAGGCAATGAACATGGTAAAAGAACAAGAAAGGTCGTAAGCTTGATTCCTAATAGAAATCAGAGACAATGAAATTTTCAAAACCAATGATTTTATCTCATAGAGCATTTATGTTCCATCTAAGAAGGGCAGCGTCACAACCAAAAAAAAAACAGATACATGATAGGTTCAAATTTGTACAGTTACTTGTAGACGACTAACATATATACAAATTAACACAAATAGAGTGAAAGCGAGGAAAATCAAGCAAGTTCCATATAACTGCAAAGTGTACTCATTTAATTAAGAAGTACATCCATTTCTGCAGAGTTGCTATGGAGTACATGAGTTTCTTATATCCATTCATCTGATAGGAAGGAGCGTCACTTATGCCACGGGAATACAGATTTAGTTGTTCTTAACTCAAAACAGTGACATTGTGCTTGTTTGCGTGGCTTTCGTTTTTGGTAAGCCAATTGGCAATAATATTACATAATTACAGGGCAAGACAAATAAGCTTACTGAAAATGTAATTATATATGCAAATTCATCGAAGAAATGATAATCAGACCAAGAACTACAGAAAAATGATAACCAAAAATACCTGGCAAAGCATCACGTTGGTCATTTAAGTATCCTTCTTCCATTGTAATATCAGAAAGTCGTGCTGAATTTAGCAGCGTATGATCTAAATCAAGAACCAGATAAAGCTTTTTATGACGTAGCAAGTTCTTCAAGTCCTTGTCACGTAATCGGGTCATTTCATCATTAGTCAGCCTTAAATTCTGCACATAGGATAACTTCATAAATATGAAATATTTTTCAAGTTCACAAATGCAAGACAACAAGAAGAGCTGGACTCCATGATATGGTCATATATAGCCTGTTCATCCCAAACTACACTGCAAGACGATTGTAACAGAAAATTAGCAAATCTATGAAATGCCTGTTAACAGTAGAGCATTTGAGGACAAAAAAATGCCTTGCACAGATTCCTTACTTTTCATCCTAACGGGTGTTCCTATTCCTCATCAGAGCTCGAGGAAAACTACAATGCTTCCTCCAAACATGCTTAATATTAGGTCTCACAATCAAGTATACGGCATGCACATTAATGAACCAATTAATCATCATCACATATTATGAATTAGAAATTTTTATATTTACTTTTATGGTTTAAGTTCTTCAACCATGGTTTTGAGTTTGCGCTCAAAAATTTTATTGCTATCCTATTCTACTTTATCCAGTTGAGCGGATATCTAATTTATTCCTTTCTAACCCCAAAAGGGGGCCAGACATCTGGCAAGGGTGGTTCGGTTGGGGCTGAAGCGTTCATGCAAGTTTCATGTATTCTCAGCTTTAGAGGTTACTAGCTAATTATTAGAGATTGTAAGTTAACCCAAAGAAAGTTACTAGTAGTAAAGCATAAAATAACTTTGACATCATTCATCGGATTACCGGATTTAACAATACATTTTCAGAAAGTAACCTTATGTATGTACCCAAATGCAACACCAGATTCATCATCCATTTTTTGCCCACATTTCATACACATTCCTGCATACACTCCAGGATGTGGGCACATACTCTTCTCAGGTGATGACCCTGTGCAAAATAAACACACCACAAAAGGGAAAAAAGATAAGGAATAAGTAGGATCTTTAAAAATGTCAGTATATGCAAATCAGAAATTGTCACAACTCTTCTGAAAAATGAACTCCAATACAACATGAAAAAGAATAAACTAGTAGTAAAGGAGAATAAAAAAACAGTCAGAATCTTCAGTAAAAGATGTGACTGTAAGAGGGAATTCTAGTGGCAGACACAGTTTAAAGGAAGTGAATTATTGTACATGCACAAATAAACTATTGAAAGATAAATCTCCAATTCTAAAAATCATGAGCACACCACCCAAAATTTTTGTTGGTTCTCCTTGGGACGAACTCTGTGGATTTGTTGCACCTTCGGATAACTCCATCTTTCGCCTTTTAACTCTAAAAACAAAGTTTGAGAACAAATCTTAATTATCACAAGTAAGAAATATAACCTAAGTAGATCATAAGAAGCGTTGTTCATTTAAACAATTTAAAGAGCAACAGCAATTCTATTGTTGCATTTGTAAGTATTAGCAACTACAACTAGATCATTTGCAGAATGTCACTTCCATTAGACAAGTTTCAACAAACTTACAAACTATGCAAGAATAAATCAAAGTATTCTCTTTCACCAAGGAAAATTTCAATGAATCTAAATATTCTAAGTGAATAGCTTGCTAATAATGCCATAAAGTATACAGACACTGGATAACATATTCAAATATTATTATATTAAACTAGTTTGAAGCTTACAAATTTGCCAATTATAATGAATATCTTTGGTGGTTTGTTCAGAAATAGTTAGCTTTGTCTTTGTCAAATCTTATGCCTCAAAAGCCAATGTACGACCCAAAACACAACAAATAAAAGTAACGGCTTCATCAGCTTAAGTATTAGATAAACCTCATAAGGTCCCAGTCATAGTCGCCATCACCTCCAATATCACTCTTATTATCATCAACAATCTCCTCATGTTCCACAAATTCATCAGGATCAGCAGAGGCATCAGAAGTAGTATCTAACTCTGCATCCAGAAATGCTGCCAAGTCATCACTACTTGATGAGTGTACTGGAGAGTCTGCTGCCAAACTCATCTGTCATGTGGTCCAGAAATTCAATTAATTAGAACTTAGTAATGACTAAATGAAAGCCTTGAAACAACTTGAATTCCAAACACTGTAGACATGGTAATGAAATTTGATCTTTAACTCAACCCATATCATCAAAGCCTTTTTAGCTTCTATATGAATACATCAAGATGAGCTTCCCAAATGCTGTCTTCAGACAGTTCAGTCAAGATCTCTAAAATAAATCCATGAAAAACCAATGTTTGCATTAAAAGCATACTTTTGTGGTATTTTATTTAACATTTCTTGTAAATTACAATGAGGGATAGCTTTCATAATCAATAATCCTGCACAATCATCCAAACAGGTTCTAATCATTCTTCAGCATGTCACAGTGTTGTAAGGAAATGCCAATAAAATCTCTCCCACAGGTTCACGAAGAACAAAAGAAATAAATTTAGCTCTCTGGTGAAGTTTCTGAAAGAAAATCTGGGTGCCTCAAATGACAATGTTCCAATTAATCGCTGTAATCAATGGGGAATGACATGTGACAAATCACACAACGAGACATGACAGTGTTCCTTCTCTATGGTATGAATGAACATACTGCCAGGAGTCGAACAGACTGTGAAAGGAATCCCAACGAGAGAGGAATGCATTGCTGAACCAGTAACATTGGATTTAGAATTTATTACGCCCACCATTGGCCATGCACCATTTTGCGGTCAATCTTTCTAGCTACTTGATAGTGTCTCTCGGAAGAGCTGTTACATTGTGTATTTCTTGAATGTGATAGACTTACACCAATGAATGCAAGTGTTATTTTCTTTTCTCACCTCTGAAAATTCTTCCCTCAACCCCTGCTTTTATCCGTTTTTCTCATGAAGTTTGCCAGTTGAACAGACCTACAATAATCATCAAACCATCTGCATCTGTTTACCATTCACCATGTTTACGCTGAATATAAACTGCAGTATTGCTAAGATAAAAGCAAGTAGAGACCGACAGAGAGATAAAGACTCCAGAAACAGGGCGACAAAATTTTTTGGTCAATTTCGAGTCAGTTTGTAAAATGTCTCCCTTTCTCTTTAAATGAACAGCAATCACACGTTTCAAGTGTAAAATCAGAAACCCTAGAACCCGGCTAACCACAGAACAACAATTCATCCACTGCAATTTGCTGGAGGATTCTCTCTAATACGCCTAAACAAGCATTGTAATACCAAAAAATGGGGGAAAATGAAAAATATCTAAAGTTGAAACATCCTCAAGGTTCCCATAGGGCTGATCTCAAGACGACCGACTGGAGAATCGCACAAAAACTCGCCCATAACCTAAGTTTCCCATAATGCAAACAGCAGATTACAATATGCAGGCAGAGAGAGGTGAATTACACTACAGTGACGGCGGCCGCCAGCGTATTTTTTGGACAAAGCTGCGGAGGTCTTTGTCTCTTCCCCTCGCGCGAGGTACGGTTGAATTTAGACACAAAACGAGTATTCGGTTTAGTGGGCGAAGATTTTGCATGTCTTTTGGGGAGAGGTCCTTTTTTCTTATTTTTAATTCTGCCCTTAATTCTTAAGAACGAGAGAAAATGTAGGCCATATTTTTTAAACCAACTATCTTATTATATAAATTTTTTTTTAAATTTTTTCTCTAATTAATTAATAATTTTTCAATTATTATACTTATTTACAATCAAAATCTAATATACGATCTCTATAATTTTCATACTTACATTCATTTTTTTATTAATTTATTAATTCTTATATATTATTACATTATTCAATCATTATTATAGGATATATATATATATATATATAAAAGTAAATTTCATGCCTATCCAAATCTTACAAATTAAAGTTCAAAATTAATTTCCACTCTTACTCGAATTATCTAAATTTTCCTCCACTCTTCAATTTAATTTATGCTATGTTTTTTTAAGTTTCTGTCTTGATCACTTTTTGACAAACGACATAAAATAATATTTGTTCATAAGTATATTCTTCCACACAACGGTTCGGTTTTTATTAAGCAGTTAATGCCTCGGGTTTAAATTTGATTAGCACAATATAATTTCAAAAAAATTATTCTTAATTCTATAGTTGGTTTAATCATTAAAAGCTATATTAGTACATTTCATTATAATAACTTCCCTTTCGATGAAGCATTCCTTGTTTCACCAAACTTCTCTTTCCGAAAACAATCGAAGAGCTTTTTAATTTTTTTCGTGCCATCGAGTAAACTCAAATATCAAAAAATAAAAATTTGATCGCAAAACACCTATAAGATACATAATTTATTATTAATTAGTAAAGCTTGCAGATACCATGTGTGTGCATACTTATAAAAATTATATAATTTCATTAATTATATTAAAATAGAAAAATATTTAATTTTTTTAGTTTTTCAATAATAATATAAAATTGCATAACTTAAATATAGTAATAAAAATTTATGCTTTGAATATCATTAAAATTTAAGAGGAATTAAGTAACTAGAAGAAAGAAACTATGTGCTAGCAGCATAATTAAAAAATTGGAAAATGTTAGAGAAGTAATTATAAATTAGGAAGGTATTTTAAAATTTTAATTTAAAAAAAGAAAAACAATTACTCCCTTCTCCATTGTATAAAAATATAGATATTGGTAGTAGTAGTATAGTGTTTGTATGTAATTTAAATCTTTATACCACGAGTTCACAGTAGATTTTATAAATTTTATTTATATAAATTTGTGGTATGGTTAACATTTAATTCACATTGATTGCTATTGATTTTTATTTTAGAATCATTTCCCTTCATTTTAAATTTTGATAATACTCAATTTTTATCAAATTTACCATTTCATTTATTATGTAATTCATATGCATATGTATATCTCCATTTTTTAAGGACACTGTCACAGTTTTGTTCCACAAGTGAATCATATTTCAAATTATAGTGAATGGATGACTGACGATAAACACATAAATAAAAGCAATTGTGCGTAGACAAATAATCGTTTAAAAAAAAAAAAAATATATATATATATATATATACATTTGTCTTTAAAATATATTATTGTGATTTGTATTTTTTGTATTATTTCAGGGCATATGCTCTCAAAAATTGGACAAAAATATAATTTTGATCTATTAACTTTCAGGGTGGCATCTTCAGGATAATTATTAGAAAAACTGACAATTAAGAACTCCAATTTTAAAAAATGACACGTGGACAAATTTTTCTCGAACCGAGTGTTTTCGCCGGAAAATGGGCCATGCCCGTCACATGCAAGGACGAAATTGGAGATTTTGGGTTTTCGGGCTTGTCGCTCACCTAACATGGCCAGTGGCATGCACATGATTTGAATGAAAAAAGCCACGTGGCACAAATGTGAAAAAATAAAAAAACTAAATTTATAAAAATATTATCTATACTATATTATTATTTTGTTAAAATCTTTAGTTACAGAATTTACATAACTACTCTTATATTAAACACTTTAATTCTTTCTATCATATTTTTCTCTATTTTTATCCAACTTATATATATTTATATATTTTTTTTTAATTTTTCATCATTTTTTATTTCAAATATTTTTTTCACAATATAAAATCACATAAAATTTTTATTTTATTTTTATTCGTATTTTCTCTCAATTTTTTGTTCCTTTGTCAAATTTTTTTGATATTTCTTTATTTTATTATTTTAAATATTCTTTATACTTTTTAATATTAAAAAAGTTTATTTTTATTAATTAAAATATAATAATTTTATAATTAATAAATAAATCTGCACATGTATAGATTATACAGATTTTGCTTGTATAAAATAATATAAATAAAAAAGTTTTTGTTTTATTATTGAAATTTTAAAAATTAAATTAATATTTCAAAAATTAAAGCAAAAGTATATAATAGCATAAAATATGTTAGAAATAATTTCAAATATAATATTTAAAATAGAAATATGTTATCAATTTTAAAATATAAATAAAAGGAAAATATATTTACATAAATATTTAATTTAATAGAAAATACAGGAGATATAATTTTAAAAATAGAAATATTTCTTAAATATTATATAATTTTCAATATATCTATACTATATTATTATTTCAACAAGAAATCTAGGTTACACAAACTAAATTTACAAAATTACTCTTATGTTAGATACTTTTATTTTTTCTATCATTTTCTTCTCTCTTTTTATCTAATTTACAATTTATATTTATATGTTTTCTCAATTTTATCACTTTTTATATCCATTTGATCTTTCATCATTTTTTATTTTAAATATTTTTGTAAAATGTAAAATTACATTATTGTCTTATTTTAATTTTTAAAATTTTCTAACTATTTTTATATATGTATTTTCCCTCAAATTATCTCTCTCTGTTTTTTGTTTTTTTGTCCAAATTCTCTTGATATTCCTTTAGTTCATTTTTTTAAATACTCTTTATAGTTTTTAATATTAACTAATTTTATTTTTATTAAGTAAAATACAACAATTTTAAAATTTTGAAATAAATCTGCACATGCATGAATTGTGCAAAGTTTATCAGCATATAATAATTCTAATTTTCAAAAATATTTCTCATTGGTTTAAAATAGACTAGAATTGTTTTTAATTGAAATAATCTAAAAATTTTTGGATATGTTTCCTATCTTTGTTCAAATTATAAAATTCATATTTTTACATATTATATAAAATGAAATAACAACGACGACGATTACAACAACAATAATTTCAACTATTCTTTGACATCCATTTTAGTTATTTATAATAAATGTTAAATAAATTGTAAAAGTCAAACCTAATTTTTCATTAATTTATTTTCATATTGCAGATATGTCGCATAAAAGTCTATTAAATATTTAAATGTATTCTTAATTTTCAATATGTCCAAGTTCATAAATATTTTAAATATACTCTAAATACAATTTCAGATTTCAATAAAAATTATTCCTGAAATAAATTGGGAAATGCGTTTTAGTATATAATAATATTTTAATTTACAAGGAAAACTGCAAAATAAAATTAATTAACAGAAAATTCAATTTTTTCAGTTATGATAAAAATATTCTTCAAATAACTAAAAAATATATACACAATTAGAAATATATGAAATTAAATTTCAAAAATATGTAGACAATTGAAAAATGTGTTCAATATATACTGAAAATATATATTCAGTAAATTTAAAAAACATTTTCTATTTTAGACTACATTTATTGTTTTATTAGTGTTGCCTTCTACACAAATTTTGGAAATAATGATTTTTCTTCTATGAAAATTATTTTCAGCAACATTGTCCAATATATTATCCTTATCAATTTATTTTTATATTATAATTATTTTGTGATGTATTATCTTGATAGCATAAAATATTTTATATATTTCAGTTTTGAAGATTTATTTTCCAAAATAATATATTTCGATTTCTAATAATAAATATGAAATTATGTCCAATATATTATAACATTTAAATGCATAGATTTCATTTTAAAAAAATTATTTTAAATTTTGAAATATGAGATTAATAAATTTATTATTTAAACTAGTTTATATAATATTTTTTATGAATTTGGATTTTTTTTATTTTCTTAAATTTGTGTCATGTGGTATTTTTCATCCAAACCGACATGTATATCACAAGTTATGTTAGTCGAGGAACTCCCACATTGGACAAACTGGCTGGAAAACCAAAAATTCCCAATTTCGTTGTTGCATGTGACCCTTACGGCCCAATTTTGGCGAAAACATGCAATTCTAGACAGATTTGTCCTTAATGTATTATTTTTTTAATTGGAGTCCTTAATTGTTATTTTCTCAAATAATTGTTCTAAAAATACCATCTAGGGAAAGTTAGTGGATCAAAATTGTTTTTTTCCGCAAAATTGCAACCAAGCATAATAAGTTTGTGTTTGGTGAAGAATTGTGTGTTGCATTGCGAATAAGTATAAACAGTATCGAAATAATAAGTGTGTATTTAAGTTTATTTTTTGTTCATATATCACATTATGCAATGATTGAATGATTTCAAAATATTTTGGGATAATTGGGATAATGATTATTTCTTTTAGAATATAAAGACATAAAAATGTAAATGTGAGTGTATCGTCTAAATAATGATTTGAATGTGTGCCTTCTTCGTGAATGTGTGCGTGTGTATAAGAGAAAAATATATTTTCGAAAAGTTGTAGGTTTGGAAATAGTTTTTGGTTTGTGTAGTTTTATGGAGGGCAAAATGGTGTAAAATGGCAACAATGTAGCATGTATGTTTTTTTTTTCATTTTTTAACGTGAAAGAATGTGTGTATTAGATTTTAATATGCATATAATACTATTTAATAATTGAATTATGTGATATTATATAGGATTAATGGTTAGTTTTCATGATATATATAAGAATATGTGTAGGACAAAATTCTTAAATAACAAAAAAACTTGTGAAGATCGAATAATTTGGATCAAATTGAACTTTATAAGTTTTATTTTTTAACTTCAATCCTTTGATTCTTCCTTCAAAAACACTTGGTTTGAAACTTGAACAATTTTTAAGGAAATGACTTGTGTTTGATCTTTTTTGAGGTTTGTTAGATTTTTAGTAACGCTGATTTTTGGGTTTAGCATAACGATATTAGATTAAATGCTGAATTTGGAGCCTTTGACGAAGAACGCATTGAATTTAGTGACGAACTTTTTGAATTTGATGAAAAACGTGATGAACTCTTGAGTTTGGTGAAGAACAATTTTGACGTGATCAAAGATCGCGTCGAAAACAACGGTGTAATCGAATCCGAATTCGAAAATCCTAGGGACACGAACTGAGCGAAGAACGCCGATCTAACATGGTATGATTGGATTGAACTTGACAGAAATGACCATAATCAGCATACCGAATACCGATTGATATGTTATGAATCACACGGACCAATCCGGAATGACTCGATTTGGGATAGAAATTTACGAGAAATTGAAAGGCACAATTTTAGGGAATTGAAAAGAAACCTGAATTATTTAAGAACTCTCTATTTACATTGTCTGTATCTGAATCCCTTTCAACTGAATAACAAACTGCTATTTATACTTAATACCATCAGACTCTAACCTAAAAGCCCATATGACTCAATTTATTAATAAAACTCATTTACAATAAAGCTAAAATTAATAAATATTAAAATAAATTTCGACGGATCCTTGGATCGCGTCATACCCCTCCTCTTGAAAGCGAATTATCCTCAATTCGAATTTGTGTCCTCCTGGATTAAACACGAATCTCTGGACGTTTCTTAACTCTTTATCGCCTCGCTGAAACTTCAGTTTCATCTTCCTATGAGTCCAGCACAGAAATATCAGCAACAAACTATATAAAGGAGTATAAAAAGGCGCTGATGACTCATCCGGATATGCACATGTTGTCTCTGCAGATAAAATTATCTTCAACTCTTGTGCAGTACAATTGGATAGAGCATCTGCTAAAGGGTCAAATGGATTAACGTACACGTGACTCTGTAAAAAATTAATCTCTCAATCCTCGACTTGTTCTTCATTTTTGTGGTTGTCCTCAACTTTCACCTTAACTTCTATGTCTTCTTCCATCTCAACTCTATCCTTTTCAATTTCTACGGATTCTATTATTTCTTTTCGTTCATTTTTTTCCTTAATTTCCAGATGTGTGTTACTACTACCATTATCTTCATATTGTACTTTATTTGGTGACATTTTCTTTGCAATCCTCACTTCAGCCAAAGATGGCATCTCTATGGATGGGACTTTCTTTTCTCCAATAACTTTGATAATCTCAATATGAGTATCAACTTCCTCATTTCGACATTCACTCATACTATGCTCACACTAAAAGCAATTAAGACACACCCAAATTTAACTTTCAATATGAGAACCCGATACCTTGGATGTCTCGTCGTACTCATTCACATTAGATCCATAATCTCTGATATTATAATGCATCGACGGTGTATATTTATTTTTTGTCTTCTCGTAGTCTTGTCGATCTTACCTCATAGGTCTGACATGATACCCACGCCTGTCCCTAATTTGAGTTCGGCCTGGCACGGGGCTGCCTTTGCGTCCAGGTGGCCTGGACAGTGAACCATCTCTTTCTAAGGTTGCGGTTTGGGACGTTTTTACGCGCCCTAATCAGTCTTGTATATCTGTCATCCTGTTCTGCATACCCTCTATACTCTTGGTAAGTTTTCTGAATTCACCATTGACAGACTCAAATAAGAACTTAGTCTCGTCAGGGTTATTGCCGTGTCCTGAATACTGGCTAGCCATCAGGATACTTGGGGTACAGGGAAACAATAATATTAGATAATGATTAGTAATAAAAGTCCCCACCAATTTCGCTACTCTCACTTCTCTCAGGTGAAGGCTCTCTGACACTCGTTTCTTACCTCCACTCGTGTATCACACACACTCAATTTAATCCTCACAAATCTCAATTTCTCATGCCCTTCTCGTGTTATTCCAAAATGGTCTCAAAGGTTCAAGCAATGTAATAAATACAAGTACTCGGTATGATGGATATGGCCTACAATAAAAAAAAAAGATATGAGATAAGCAAATATCTCAATCTACAATATCCCCTAATACAACCCCTATAAAGATCAAAATTAAATGAACAAAATAAACTCCTCCCTTTTCTCTTTTTTTTTTACCTTTTTTTTTTAAAAAAAAATTTCAGCAACCAAACAGGCTCTTAATTTGAAACAGAAATTTTGCAGCCAAACAGGCCCTTAAGTTGGGACAGAAATTTGCAACCAAATGCAGCCTTGCCACATCAGCACGGACGGTCCAACCCAGTAGCAGCTCTTGATCCAGCCCAACCTCTTTGGCCCAAAATATGCCTCTGGCTCAGCGGCAGTCTGGCCTAATATAGTCTTCAGCCCAATCAACTCTGGCCCAACTACATTCTTTTTTTTTTTTTGTTAACTCAAGTTTGGCCCAGTTTGCAATTTAGCCCAGATTCTGCTCTCAGCCTAACTCTTGACTTGGCCCAACAGATTTTCTTTTTCTTTTTTTTAATTTCGCGGCGGTGGCGGCGAAAACGCAACCAGCTGATTTCACCGGCGTACATCTACGGCAGTGGCCGGCGTTGACTGCCCAAGCGTCAGCGAGCCCTGGGCAGTCCTTAACGGCGGCGACGGGCAGCGAAATCAAGCGGAATTATGGCTTTTTGCGAAAGAAACATGACGGCGTTCGCAGTGGAATTGTGGCCAATTCGCTCCTCCTAAGGCGATGATTTGAGTCGAAATCGGACAGGCTTGCGGTGGCGTCGCTTTGGGTGAGATTTTCTAGTAGAAATTGGCTGAAACGGTGGCGATTGCGGCTGCGATTGTTTCGGTCGGTGCGGCGGCGGTGCAGATTTTCTCTATTTTTTTTGAAACTCCGGATCGTGTATCGAATTAAAATTCAACACAAACTTGCTCTGATACCAAACTGACGTGATCAAAGATTGCGTTAGAAACAACGGTATAATCGAACTCGAATTCAAAAATCCCAATGACGCGAACCGAGCGAATAACGCTGACCCAACGTAGTAGAATTGGATTGAACTCGACAGAAATGACCACAATCAGCATATCGAATACCGATTGATACGTTATGAATCACATAGACCTATTCAAAATGACTCGATTTGGGATAGAAATTCACGAGAAATTGAAAGGCACAATTTCAGGGAATTGAAAAGAAATCTGAATTAATTAAGAATTCTCTGTTTACATTGTCTGTATCTGAATCCTTTTCAATTGAATAACAAACTTCTATTTATACTAAATGCTATCAGACTCTAACCTAAAAGCCTATATGGCCCAATTTATTAATAAAGCACATTTACAATAAAGCTAAAATTAATAAATATTAAAATAAATTTCAATAGATCCTTGGATCGCGTCAACTTTGAATATTCTTGAAAATTTCAAAAAGAATTTGAGAATTTAATTGCAACATTATTTAGTTAAATCAGTATATTAATTATATTATTATTTTTCACTTTGACCAATATATTTTTTCAATTTGTCTTGAATTAGTGATGTAAAACAAGAAAGAGTCATCATCAATTGAGCAAAAAAAAAAAATTAAAAAAGGTTGGGATTGATCACTAAATTTTGGATGGGTCCTTAGTCGGTAACACACTAGTGAAAATTTGATGGATTCAGCCAATCAACCACTGTCATGAGAAAGAGTTTGGATATATAGCAATAGAAGTATCACGTGACCTCTAACAGAATATATAATCCATATTTCGTGGGATTTCTTTTGTACTCCAACTATGACACGCACCTAATAAGATCGTTTACTAAGTTTTTTGTTATATGTTTTACTTTACTATTATGATTTTATTTTCTTTCAAGTTAGAACTATTTATGTCTAAACATAGGGCAAGTTGTGTTCATTAAAGGAACAAGAAGACTTTCATAGCATTTCTTGAATTATTTAAAATTACTCTTGAGTTTTCTTGCAAGAATTATGTTGCTTGATTTTGTTGGGTTTAAACATAATTCATTCCTTTCGTTATTTTTGAAATTTATTTGTTTAACAATCCCTATCTTTACCTATGTACATGTTAATTACGCCAACATTTTTTCACATGACAAAGAAATGTCATTTTTACAACTTACTAAAATCAAAGTTAAGATTAATTTTATTTGCACTATTATATATATATATATATATATATATATTTATTTGTATATACACATATACATGTACATGGTGTGCGTGTGCATTTTGTAGTGCTCTTCTTATTCTAAAAAATACAAGAGGCTACACATGAATAGTGTCACAAATATTGTTAATAAGTTAGTTTTGCCTTCTAGTGACAAATGAAAGAGTACTAATCTCCAATTCAATTCTTTGACGGGAAATGGAAATAAGTTACAAGCACGCCATAAATATTTCTCATTGTTTGATTATTTTTTCATAGTAAAAACAAGGAAAAGAAAACCAAGGCTCATTAATTCATTAATTCATTAATTAATTATTCTTGTATATATATATAGATAGATAGATAGATGGATGTGTGGATATATCACAAAGACTCACAACATATAGTCTCTTAACACACTTTCTTTTGCTTTGACCTCATTTGAGGCAATGCAGTAGATCTACGTCCTTGTCTTTGTCCTCCTTGTTGCCAACAAGAATTTCCAGTGCTCGAGCCTTCTTCCTTTGCCTTTGCCCAACCCTCCCCCGTCATTGACTGCTGATAGTACTTCAATCCCACAAATAGCATAAATACTGCACAAAATATTATTTACCCCAATGTTTCAAATAATAAGAATAACATTCCACATCATTCGATAAATTGTTCCAAAGGCTTAGAGGGTGTTCGGCTAAGCTATTTTTTATAAGTTATAAGATCATGTAATTTATAATATGTTTTTAAACCTTATAAGTTGATAAATTTTATTTTAAAAATAAACTAATAAACTATTTGATAATATCATCTTATAAGATTTTATCAAAATTTATAATTGTAATTGATTATAATTTTTTTGATCTAATAATAACGAATAAGCTTCTTTCTTAAAAAATATTACCAAGCACTCATATAAGTTTATAAGCTCATCCAAACTCCCTCTAAATTTGAAAATATTACTAACAAAAGGGTCCAAATTATCAAATATAATTAGTAAGGGCAGTTTATTCATTTTATTCATTCATTTCCCATGGCTTAAGAACAACTTATAATATGTTGTTTCGTGTATAATGTCCAAGAAACATCAGAAAAGAGAGAAGAGAAACACACGAACCTGCCCATATTCGCGCAAAGATTGAAGATAAATTCCAAACAAGAGTGAAGATGGCGAATCCTACGGCCTTCTTGTGAGAACAAGACTCCCAAGCGTCTTTAAATCGTCGAATCCAAAATGTACCTTCATTTGTTGTGCTTCACCATGTCAGGAGATTTTTCAACATAACAATACTTGAGATTTTTTTTTTCTCAAAATTTTGATTAATATTGGCAGCAGACTGCCTACTATTTGTATTGTGTACATATTTTGTCACAATTAAGTAAGGGTAGTAACAACACGATCATAGGAAATAGAATTGAACATTTGTTCCCAGTGTATTGTATGTCAGATTGTCCAACCTTAATAGTGCAGTGAAATACTCATAAGTAAAAGCGTAATAATTTTTTTTCATGAATTATGTAAATTGAAATGAAAAACAACGTTCGAATAGGTTTCAAATTAAGATATTTTCTATTTACATTTACACTAGAAAAATGAACTTGCACTTAATAAAAATTAATGGATTTCTCCATATCTTTCATAAGATGGATAAATTGCATGGAACCTAATTTGAAAATCAAATATGTGGTATGTTTGTTTCACTATATTTGGTTTACCTTTTTCAACATTTATTTTTATCACATCAAAATTCACACGCTCCAAATATACCATGTAATAATAATTCCACTCCATTGTGAATGACATTTTACTCTCATACATACAGACATACATCCGTATATGTATAGTTTAATTAAATTAACGTATTCTTAAAAAACACACAGACACACAGATATATGCATAAATAAGCCAATTATTAAATAATTAGTTTTCTCACAATATTTAATGAAATAAGCCAATTTTATTCCTACTAAGCTGCTACTCCTTATACCCTCTGCCAAACACCCCTGAACCCAAAGAGCCGTTAGTATCAGTACTTCCTGTCAGTCACCGGCAGATGGACCCCACCACAGGTTTCACTGTCCACTAACTCACAGGCACTGTACCGTATTTCCATGCACCGACTGTACGCTATTAATTCCCCAATAATTATGCAATTATTACTTTTGGTACAACTAATTGTATAAAATAGTACGAATCCCCAAGGCAACTAAATTATTGGGTGCATAATGAAGTGGCAAAAGCAAGTGGGCGCGCGTGTGTATCAAAAAGTGAAAAGGCATGAGTAATAAATTATTTATATGAATATAAAAATAAAACATCAACTAAAATTATGTTTACCATTATTTTATTTAATTGTTGAAATTTTTTTGAAACAATAGACAGTTCATGCATTTTGACTTTTTCTATGTAAAATACAATTTTCGAAATAAATTTTTCTCAAATAATCCTCCTGGTTTAATTTTTATAATAAAAATATTTTGAAAGACATTTAAATATCGATTTTATCTATTTATATCCTCATTTAAGCTTTTCTTTTTCTTCCTGGTATTGTTATTTAAGTAGAAAAGTGTAGATAGTTATATATTTTATAAGTTAACCTAGAAAAATGGATCGTTTACAAATTTATGAAATAAAATCCACAAATTTAAGAGGCATATAAAGCCCATAAAATTTGGTTTGCCCATTAATTTGAATAAGACTAGATAGTACTAAATTTAAAAATTAATTTGCCAGAAAACGCTGACAAACACAGAGTAAAATTTTAAAATCTTCAACTCACCCAGAATTGCATATCGTATCAAACTACACGTTAAACATGAAATAGAATAAATACTAATTGACAGCAATACAAGTAATTATTTATTCTTTACTTTATTTATTTTGTAACGAAGACAAAGCAGTGAACAGCACAAATAATTGAAATTCAGAGTGATGTGATGTGAGACTTGATTTTTGTTACCGTATTCAGTCAACTGAGAAGAATAGGAACAGCACACTTTTGGTACAGTAAATACTCCAACAAACCCTGTCACATTGCAGTCTTTTTAGCCACTCATTAATGATCAAAATAAATAAATAAAACAATCATAAGTGGAGCATTTGCAACTTTTTTGGCAATTTCTTCCCCTTAAAAGATGGGAAAAGAATTACATGAATTTTAGAGAAAGAGGATCAATATGGACAAATATAAAGGGTCAATGAAAGAATAATTTTCCAGTGCAATTTCTGGTAACTCATACATTTTATATTAACTATAAATTATTATTAAAAACACAAAGACTGATATCGGGGATTTGAATTCAACTTCTACTAATTTTTGGAATTTCTATACTCTTTTTTTAATGATTTCATCATTGAAATTAGTGATAGTCCAAGAGGCACTTAGTCAACATTTTACATGGGTGGCAAATATGATTTGTTAGCTCAACCAAATCAAATCATACGTCACCTAAAGTGAAGAATAACAACTTCATATGATTCTTTCCATTGTGATACTTAAATATCATAGTATATATAGTGATTAAGAAAGCCATATTGAAATCCCTAATGGCAAGTTGAATAAAAAATTCCAGAGAAAACGTGTCAGCACCATTTCATAGCTAATGTCTTGGTGAACAGGCTTTATTTTTATATCTTTATTTTTTTGAAATCTATGGAAAATAAATAACAGCTGACCTAATTTGGCCATCTTCCAGATGGTTATGGAGCTTCCACACCGAGCCAAAATAAACAAAAGCACTGCTAACTGCAAGAGGCAAAACTTGTCATTTTCTACTGAATTCAAGAGATATTAAATAAAATTCCAGGCAATAATAATAATAATAATAAACTGAAGATCACTTCACCTTCATTGTAGTGGCAGGGTCCCCTGAGAAAAGAGCCCTCAATTTCACAAGAAACTCATTCACATAGGGCAAAAACAATTTTATTAACCAAACTGCTTCTTCCTCTCCAACAACAAACTCTTGATCTGAGCCATCCATCTCTTTTGGTCCCCTGTCAAATTCAAAGAGAAATGCGGTAAACTATCCTAAATAATTAAGGTCACTAAAACCTAAACTTACTTAATTAGTTCATAATTACCTGTTAATTAAGGATCTGAAAAGAAAATTTGCAGCAAGGTACACAAGACCTAAGTAGGAAACCACAGAAATAAAGCTGCAAAAGTGTCCCCAATGACAAAATGCTTAGTCAGATTTTCAGGTTTATTTCAGTGAAATTACAGAGTTCAACTTATATCCAACCTGATGTTGAGATCCTCTGAGTATGAAGATGAGATAATAGCAAATGTGCCAATCCCAAACACAAATGCTGACTTTGATACGTCCCTCCACATTATTAAGTCAACTGATGTAAAATGAACCAACCAAAGAGGAAATTATAAGCAGTCCGCAAGAAAAAATGAAAACATTCAAGCCAGTGGATGAGTTTCTCACCAAAGCTTTGTAGTTTGCCATTGTTCCTTGGAATCCCGTGGAAGTTGTCTGAACCTGGAAATGGGAAGCAGAAAAATGAACCTCAGATTTTTTTTAAAAAAAGGATTAAAAATGTTCAAAATCATAATTCTTACGGGGATGTGTATAGATCAATTGTAAGACTCACTTGGCTTGGTTTTTGTTGGAGTTGGATGAAATCTGGTCTGATTTACGGAAGGAGGAGGAGGCTGTTTTTTCACGATCGGTGATGAAATTGGCACTGCCTTTTTCTCGCTGTGAACAAGAAGTTTCTTTGGCTTCTGCTCTTGAAAAGTGATTTCTTTAATATCAGGATTCGTCTTCAAAACCTCAATTCCCTTATCTTCTTCATGTCCCTTTCCATCATCCAAATCTGCCTCAACAAAACAATCATCAGTTGGAGTCTTGATTTGGCCCACATTATTGCTTGTTATGGCCTTCTTCTCTTCACACACACCAAACTCCTCACGAACTTCATCAGATCTTGACTTCTCAACGCCAGTTGGGCTCTTGTCAGTTTTCCTCTTAAACCCTTCAACAGTGCTGTTCCGCTCATCAAGCATAATTCTCCCATCAGAACTCTTGAAATTCTCATTAGAAACTTCCCTTTCCACTGCCGATGTTGGTTTTTCTAACTGGAGTGAGGTTGAGTTCTTCAGATTTTCATTACAGGAGACGTCAACATTCTTGCCGGGCTCGGATTTCTGCTTCCCTAGGTCAGAATTATCTTCTCTTTTACCGTCATTTGCTGTATCAGACTTCACTTTCCTCAACTGAATTACGTTCTTCTCATCATTTGATTTATCGCCTGTAGTCCCCTTCTGCGACGAAACAGATCTTGTTTTCCTGATTGGAAGAGGGCTTCTCTTGATCCCATCCGCAGAAGCACTCAATTCCTTCGACTGTTCGTGCAAATTCTTTCCCGATTCAGATATCTGCGTCGCAATCTGAAGTGGGCTCCCCTCGGATTTCCAAGTTTTCCTCCTGCCGTTCGCCCCAGAAGAGCCCTGATTGGGCTTCGCATTATTGACCTTTTTATCCATCGGAGGAGCGTCTGCAGCGTTCACAGGACTGGTACGGGCGATGCTGGTACAAGTATTTTGGGGAGACTCTTCTGAAACGTAATGAGTGTCATCGAAGACCTTGATGCCACCTCTGACCTCATCGAGCATCATTCTACTCTCCCAAACAGAGCCCGCTTTTGGGCCACTCCCACTTCCTCTCCTTCTACTACGGCCTAAATCCATTGCTTCCTTATCACTCATTTTCTGTCTGTTTTCCCCTTTTCACTGCAATGAGTACACTAGGGACCCGAGCTTGGCTGTGGCCTATTAATGGAATTGTATGACCAAATTCTCGTATTACTGGGATTCCTTCATCTAAACATTCCGAAAGAGAAGATCGGGGGGGTGGGGGTGGTCTTATTTTTATTTTTCCTTTTCTTTTTCTAAAAAATAAAAGTGACGAGAGTAAGAGAGTGACCAATTTAGACGTTGTCTTCTTTACACTGTTTGTAACTTGGAATACAGCTAAAAGGTAGGCGTAAAATCTTGAGGGGTAGTGTGGACGAATGATTGGGTTGCAACGAAACGGGACACCCTTTTCGGATATTTATTATTATTATTACCTTCACTTTTATCGTCACGGGCTCTCCGTGTAACAATCATAACGCTTTTCTCCCGACGTGTTCGTGGTTCATTTGTATCGTAGAAGTTGCACATTTAATATATGAATTCTATTTATAAATTAAATTTAAAATAAGAAAACGAAAACGAAAAGAATTTAAAAAAAGAGAAAATCCGAGAGTGAATATAAATAAAATTACTATGTTAAGAAATGAAAAAAATAATAGAAAAATAAAAAATTTAAAATGAGACTTGTTATGTAATTTTATATTGAGCAACTAAAAAATTTTATTTACTTAATAATATTGTATAGGTATTAAGTAAATAAACCTAATTTGAGTGCATAATTTGTAACTCTTTACCTAGTATCCTTTTTATTGCACTCTCTTCATTTTTATTTCTTTCATTTACTTCCGAATGTTCAATTTATTCTGTTTTTTAAATTATTTTGTTTCATTTATCTATTCAATTTCTATATGACATAGCAAGGTATGATTTGGGTTGCAAAATATTAAAATACGGTAACACTCCTGTTTAAATAACTTTTTGAATTTTCATCCTTCTTTCTCTTTTGATACACGTCTATTTTTTCTATCATATTTTCTTGTGCCATACAATTCACTCTTTTTTAATTTTTACTAAAAATTCAAAGAATTTTTAATATTTAATTTATTTTATCTTTATTATAATTTGTTGTGATAAATAAAACATTATAGTTTATAAAAAATATCTACATACATTGAGTGTGCTTTCTATCAATTGTCTATATACTTGAAGTGATCCCAAACCAATTAGAAGTGCCAAGAATTGGGACATGTTTTCTTGTGTCTTGAAATTTTGGAGGGAGGTAGGGGATGAAATTTGGCTTCAAAATTGAGCTTTGAAGGTTAAAAGAAAGCTTAAAAGAGATTGAAATTGTAATCCGAATAATGTCGGATTGATTCAGGAGGAGCAATTGACTTGACGGTGCATTTTGGAGTTTTGGAATTACAATCACACGGTATCGAGATTGATCATAGAGTTCCAAAACTTACAATCGCACGAGCATAAGATTGATCATAGGAAATAGGATCATAAAATCATAAGAGGTAAAGAGATCCCCAGATTGATCTTAAGAGGCCCAGATCGACGATGAGATTGATCTTAAGAGGCCAAGATTGAATCCCCAGATTCAGATCGATTTGTATGAACGAGAAATGAAGATTTTGAAATGATTAAGAATTTTAAAAAGCATTTCGGCCCATTTGTAAGGCCCTACAACGTCATTTGACTTTACGCCCATTAGGTTTTGTAGAATATATGAATACCCTCTTGTAATGTTTGGAAGATAACTATTGTCCATTGTGTATTTTGAATGAGAGTTCTACTTTCTTCTTTTCAATACTTGTGAGTTTGTATGTATTTTATCTTGGTTCAAAGTACGAGCACGTGTGGCTCAAACCTTACAGGAAACGCGTTACTATTTTAATGTTAGTTTGAGGACAATCATTGTCCTTTTACTACTCACTATGTGGCTGATGTGTTAGTGGCAAAAGCAAATTTAGAAAAATATTTTTGTAATTCTCATGTCATAAGATTTTATGTAATCTTCATTTTTAAGATGATCTATTTCCATAATTTTAAGTGTCCATAAATGGATAAGAACTCACCATTCATATAGATATTTGATCTTGACATGGTGTTTCTCGTCCATTTCTAAAACATAGAAAGCAAAATTCGTCTAGTTTGGAATTAATAAAGAAAGGTAAACCACATATATTTGAAATTGGGCACGGATTTATGATGATTTGGTATCCTAAACTTGTAAAAGCTATCCAGCTTGGAGGTTGCTTAAAGGTACGTGGACTTATTACCAAGTGTTTAATTGATAAAGATTGTCCTTTGTTGTTGTATGTCTCTTTCTATGTGTAGTCGGTGAAAGAGTAAATGTCTTAGGAGTGTGACACAGTCCATTTTAACCTGAGTTAGAACTAGTTGGATAGATCGTTTGTGCACTTCGCAAGGCATGGGCTGGCATCAATGTTTGCGTGATTGAAGTCAGAAATGCGTCAGCTTAGTTGGAGTATTGCACACTTTTCTTGTCATGTCGGACTATTCAACATATTTAACGTCGTAAAGACTTTTGTTGGATTGATATACTGCAGATGTAAGAGAAGTTTTTTGAACTATGTTAACAAGTTACTATGTTGGTTATTTACAATTTGTCTTCTGTGTACTTGATGTTGGAATTCAACAGCTTCTCAAACATGTGTTCTATCAAAAACAAATAATTTTGTTAATCAAAGTGGTATTACGAAATAAAAAGAGTATCATAAAAGAATAGTTATATTATTTCATGAAAATTATGGAATTTAGACGTTGAGGTCAAATCTCAAACGTCACACCGCGACAAGACGTTGCCACTTTTGCCCCGCCGACACATGCGCTAATTTTCTAATTCCTTTATTACTTTTATTTCTAGGATGAAAAAAATAATTTTTGAAAGATATAAATAGTTAATTAATTAATATTGTAGCTTAATGCGACCTATTTTTTATTCTTTTTTAGAATATAAATCGCAACGAATGCCTAAACCTAATGGTATAATCAATTTGCTGATTGATTCTTTCCAGGACATGCCATTAAACATCATCATGGAAAGTTTGATTAGACGATAGGTTATCTTGAAATTTTTATTTTTTAAATATATTTAAATCTATTTGTGTTTTATTATAAAATAAGGCGTTTTTTAGAAGAGAAGATTGACTGAATTTTGGATTATAGATCTTCCAAAAAAATAGGTCAATAGTATAAGTCAGTTGTGAGCATTAATTGAATTCACAAAAAATAAATTGGAATAGTGGACACAGTGAGTGTCCCATTGAGATAACTCGTGACCTTTTCCTACGCTTATAGTTGGGATCTTGTGATGTAAATAATATTATATTTAATATTATCAAAGAATAATTATTTTCATGTACAAATATTATCGTTTTCGTACAATTATTCTATCTATATTAAATACAAAATCAAGAAAACACCAATTTGTGATAGAAGATCATAAATGCTATTCGCTAAAGTGTACGCTCCATACTAACAATTACAGGCATTCCACATCTCAAAACAATAAATATACTTGTCTATGTAAAACATTCTAATTTAGAAAAATATTTCTGGTGTTTGTTTAAAAATATAAAATATAAGAATCAAAATGTTGAAATTCATTTACTACCCAAAAATTAAGATAAAAACACACAGAGGTTTTAAGTACTAATGCAAAGCTGATCTTTCAGTGTTCAAAGATATAATTAGATTTTGCAAATACTTTTAAATAACTTTTTAGAAAAAAAAAAAAAAACCACATCTTCTTTTCAATTGTTTGCAAGCACTCCCATAATTTAATGAGAAATGGTATAATTACTTTTTAAGAATCGTCCCAAAATTATGCTACTTTTTTTTTTTTCAAATTCAAATAACAAATTTATGCTTTGGATGCAATAATTATCAAAGATTAGATACCTTTTTGGGCTGTCAAATTATGTGACATAGCTCTTTGGCTTATCAATGTCATAACAGAAAATTTTTGTTAATGAAAAACAAATGACAATATTAGTTTGCATCGTAGAGATGTTTTAAATGGCCATCACAAGAGCACTTTGCATTGTGACTGCAATTTCTTAAAAATATAAAAAAAAGTTTCGTTGAATTTTATTTTCATTTCTCACGGTTTAATTATTACTTTGAAAATAGCTTGCTTGCCTTATGCTATTTCATTTTCTTATTTTTCGTATTTATTTCTCAGGAAAAATTTTGTTTTCCAACTACTAATAAAGAATAGTTAAACATTTTATTCGAATTGAAACGTTAGCCTTGTCTAGTTAGCTTCGTACATAGCATGCAAAAGGTTTCCGATCTTCAATTTGAAGGAGTTAGGATTAATTCCTAGGTGTGAATTCAAAGAAAATATTTTAATTAATAATTCATTAGAAAATTTAAGGGTTGAAATGAGTTCAATATGATAAATATTAAAAACATACCTTTTTAGATTGAAGTAGACGACTTGACGTCTTTATATTAGAGTCGTTATGTCATGTTTAAAATGTATTGAATTAAACAAGTCATATATCAATGCCTTCCAAATAACTTCAGTTGATTTGAACCAAACTACTTGATTTTGATCCAAACAAAAGTACACAAGTCATATCTTGTGATAAATACTTCCAATTTTGTTAATTTTATCGTAAAGCATGATGAGCAAGACACCAATGCACCACATCATCTTTGTTCAACATCTATGCTTTCCCACATAAATAACCGTGGGCTTCTTAACAAGGGACTATGGCAATTCTAGTGTTGTTGATTTGAAATCAATAATTTACAAGTGAAAGTGGTCAGCCAACTAAGAAAGGAGTATTATATATTACTTATTTCAATACAATTACATTTTGTAAACGTTTAAATCAATATGTGCCACCATTCTTTAAGTGTGTGAAGTTGTTGAGCTCCATTTGCCGAGTAATTCAAAGTGTCTGTCATCTCCCATAAGAAACACAAAAGGTCTTGTACTACTTTATATAGATTAGAACAACATTGGGCTTGTGATTAAAAAAAAAACAAAAAAAAGAGAATGGATGCTCATGCTAGTGAGTCTTGATTTTGGTCAATCCAATTCAAATTGGCTTGGCTGATTCCGCACCCCCCCCCCACCATGCACAAGAATAAAGGATAGGCCAATTCCAAATTGTACACTCAAATCAACATCTACCAAGAGTTTGTCCCTAAACCATTGCATCTCTATTAAAACCCATCAACATGTACAAATAGTTGAGGGGTTCAGGCATGTTTAGTCTTTCAAAAATTAATCTTGGAAGAAGGCTCGTTTAATCCAAGGGGAATATTTTGAATTGTCAACATAATTTCTTAAAGATAACGTCAAATTGACATGACTCAAGCTATTTAATTTGCTCATTCACTTTTCTGCTTCTATTAATTTCTTAAATTTTCAATCTTAAGGAATTATGGCATTACCAGCCCTTGTTCTCGTTTTTACTGCTTTTGGTTAAATCTAAGAAAGTGTTTTAGTTTTTGTTGCTTCTACTCTAATGCCAAAAAACACATAAGTTCTAGTTGTATTGCCTTATGCAAAGCATTTTCTAGATGTCTCCAAAACAGAGATTTTTGCCAATGAAAATTTCAAACATTGGCAGGAAAGTGTTTATTTACTTTTGGATATACATAGAGTTGCGTTCACACTAATTACATCTTGATCGATTGAACAAGCTGCCATTGAAGCCTAGGAACAATGCAAACAAGTTTTGTCAAAAAACTATATTACAAACCTTGTTTAATGAGCTTTTTGATGTATATTGTAGTTGTAGAGAGGCTAAATCCATCTGGGAGGTTTTGACTTCAAAATTAACTGCTAAGGATGCAAAAAAATAAAAATTTGTTAGTAGAAAATTTTACCAGTGGCAAATGATGGATGACAAAGACCTCAAAGTTCAAATTCTTGAGTATTAAAAATTACTTGAAGATTTGAAAAATGAGGAAATCATTTTGCTAGAAAAAATTTGTCGCTAAAGTACTAATTGAGAAATTACCAAAGTCATGGTCTGACTACAAGAATGGTCTCAAACATGAGCAACAAACATAGATAGTTGAGGAGTTGGTCAAACACATTCTAATTGAAGACACCAAACATAAGAAGGTAAAGGCTGCCGGCCAAAGAAATGATAGGAAAAGCCAACATAGTGCAAAAGGACAATAGATACGCAAATAAGTCCCAAAATTTCTGTTGGATTTCCATGTAGTTTGCTTATAAAAATCAAAATTTCAGAAGATAAAAACATTTTACACATGCAACGAAATGTAACAAAACAAACTCCACCGTTTTTGTTGCAAAACATATAAGATATCGATAAACAAGATAAAGGTGAAATCTTTTGTCTTTGGAACACTTCTAAACGATTTGTGCGTGATCTTCGAAGTCGTGGTTCTCCAACCTCGGCTTCTAGTTTATTCACATGATTGGGATGTTTGCAAGCTTCTCCTATACTGTACAAAACTCATTTTGTGAAGCTTTTATACAAACACTTTGGGTTAAAAGGAATTTTTGATAAAAGAGTGCTTAAAAGAGGGTGGCTAGGGGCTGCTCTCTATTGCTAGAAAGGTGTGCCCCAAAATTAAGATTAAAGAATGATGTATTGAATTCTTTAAGACTCCTTTAAATAGTTGATAAACTAGGATTTTGGGTTGAGCTCCATTGGCACTCCTACATAGACCCTTAGAATTAAAATAGCCTATGAACTTTTATTTATTAATCTCATTAATAAATCAACTCATAAACTCTTTAATTATTAATCTCTATTAATAATTAAAGTCCAAATGTGTAATTTAATTAATCTCATTAATTAAATTAATTTTTCATTGTACTTTTAATTAATGATCTCATTATTAATAAGGACCATGGTAATTTATTTAGTCTAATTCAATTGCAACTAAATAAATTATACAACCCATCAATTTAACACTTGCAATACATCCTAAACTTATGTGTATGACTCTCTAAATTCATTATTAATTGGCAACTAGTATAACTTGAAGAATATATGTAACATTTAGTGTACAACTTATATCGTAGTTAATTCACAAACTCGGTTATATGATCAATTGGTGATTTCTCATGAGATAAATATTCTTATCAAAAACTCCTTTCTAATAATACATTACCTTAGTTAAAAACTTCTATCTCATAGAACATTAACTACATAGAACAATTATCTTGTTCACTGGTAAAGGGACAAATCTCTTATTGAACGTACACATGTCTCTATACATATTTGGGTGACGATACATTAGGCTCATGACCCTATCCCATACTATGATAGATATTGACTTATAATGCTCTAATGATATATTTACTATCATTTGTACAAGACAATCATGTCGTTTTAAATACAAGGTCCATGAACACTTAACACAATCACGAAACAGGATGTTGATAGCCAAGATTGAATTCCATGCTTCTGCTACATTTTGCAAGTCATTATTTGAATACTCTATTCCTCAATGTCGCATTCGTACATATGTATTCTCAATATCTCATATCGAACGACATGACACTCACAGTACAAATACAAGGTGTGCAAATCTTATCAACTTTCTAATGCCCTTTAATGTGTTTGTGACTTGCGGACATGTTTTAATAATTGAGTGCTAAGAAAACCTTGTATTCATATTTAGAATTCCTTATAAATAAGGCTTTTTAACTTTAACACATGAGTATATGCAATATTTTACGCCAATTAAGATTTATATGTATGAAAACTTGCCACAGGATTGATATTAAATCAATATTTTATTAATTACTGAACAAAAGTACATATACAAACAAATGTTCTTCCAGTATCTCTTATTTTTTATTGGTGTTAGAGGGCATATCATTAACAATTACAAGCTCTTTAAAACCAACTTTAAGAAAAAGAAAAATTTGTGCTTTGCTAGTGAAAAACCAGATCACCATGTACATTAATACAAATCAAGAAGGGATCTAGCCATAGGAGACAAAATAATTCCTGCTATCATCTCCTTGTCTAGCATTACAGCAAAAGTGAAGGAGTAGTAGACTCCGGGCTTGCTCGGCATATTTTTACAAACTAAGAAACATTTTTCTCCTACATTCCTATAAGGGATGATGAGGAGGTGGTATATCTAAGATACTCTAGAATGGTTTAAATTATGGGAAAATATAAAGTTCTCTTAAAGTTAACTTTTAGAAAAACAATTACCCTTTATGATGTGTAACATGTTCTAAGCAAACAGGTAAACCTGATTTCTATGGCAGTATTGAGAAAAGTTGGGTTGAAAGTGTTATCCATATCTGACAAGATCGTAATGATAAAGAATAATATATTTGTGGTCAATGACTACTATAAATAGGGATTCTTTGTATTCAATATTTCCAATGTTATTAATAAAAGTGAATTTTCTGTTTATATTGTTGATTCTACTTCTTTGTAACATGCTAAATCAGGGCATATAAATTTTAAATGTATAAAGAACATACATTCATACGGTTTAATATCAAGCATAACAAATATATAAGATAAATATGAAATTTGTGTTTAAGCTAAAATCACTAAGAAAACTAGTGCATTGGTACATAGGGAAATTGAATTGTTAAGTCTAATACATCTAGGTAACTTAAAACAAATTATGACTAGAAGAGATAAAAAATATTATGTCACCTTGATAGATGATTTCTTTGGTTATACTAAACTTTGTCTTCTCAGAAATAAGGATGACACATTTGAGGCCTTTTCGTAATACAAAATTGAAGTAGAAAATCAATTTAATAGGAAAATAAAATGTTTTAGATTAGATTGAGGTGGTGAATATTTCACTTAAAAAAAATTCTTTAAAGATGAAAGCATAATATATGAAACAACACCTTCTTATTCTCCTTAGTCTAATAGTATACTTGAAAAGAAAAATAGAACCTTAAAACTATGTTTAGTTTAAGGATATTGAGAGGAAAAAGAAAAGAAAATGGTAGAGAAAAATATTTTAGTTGTTTGGTTGATAAGGAAATTGATAAGAAAAAGTAAAGTTGAGGAAAATTGTAGTTTAAATTAAGGAAAGTAATTTTTCTCACAAAATAGTAAGAAAAATGAGAGGAAAACTATTTTAATCATCTCTTTTTCATTCATTATTTCTATTTTTCTTATCTATTCTTAAATTATTTCTCATAAATAATAAAAAAATGATAAAATTTGATTTTTTTAATCTTATTTTTTTTGTTTTAATTGGTTTCTTTTCCTTGTCAAAATAATTCTACCAGACAACCTGTAGAATATTGAATTTCTTTAATTCTCTTTTCCATTTTTGTAACATTTTCATTTCCTTTCTAAAATTGTAGAACCAAACATAGTGTAAAGCAAATGATAAACTCCTTAGTAATTAGTTTTACTGTACTAGATAACTTGTGGGAGGAAGGTATTACTATAGCTTGTTTTATACAAAATAAAATCCCATATAAAAGAACTGATAAAACCCTATATAAACTATGAAAAAATTACTAACCAAATTTATAATACTTCAAAGTGTGGGGGTATTTGGTTAAGGTATTATTGCCTGACCCTAAGAAAAGAAAATTATGGCCTAGAACTTATGATTGCATTTTATAGGATATGCTAAATGTATTACAACATATAAATTTCTTATTTTGAGAAGTGATATTTTAAAGCAAAATACTATTGTCAAGTCTATATATGCTGAATTTTTTGAACACATTTTTCCACTTTTTATTAAAATTCCTCATTCACCTGCCAAAACAGCTAAAAAAAGTATTTCTAGTAATGAGCTATGAATAAGCAAAAGGCCTAAAAAAGAATATTTGCCTTATGAAAATGATTTTGAAACCTTTCTCGTTGATAGTGATCCATATCATATCTTAAAGCTATTTCCTCACTAGACTATGACTTATGGATAGAAGCAACTAAATTTAAAATAGATTTTCTTTAAAAAATTTTACCTAAACTTTAGAAGACTGAAACTTATTGGATACAAGTAGATTTTTAAATTTAATCATGACTCTTTTGTAGACAAATATAAGAGTCGTTTAATAGTAAAGAGATTTTTTCAAAAGTATAAGGTTGATTACAGGGATAGCAATGGGGCGGGGTATGTCTCCCCCACCCCCTGCCTCATTATCAAGAATTTTCCCGCACCTCCACCCCATCCCCCGTCTTCATTTTTCCTACTTCGGTCCATCACTCACCCCAATTCCCCAGGGATGCTCCATTGGCCGTAAAAAAATTTAAATTTAAATTATTAATAATATTACAACAAAAAAATGCTTTTATAAGTTCTTAAAAATGCTTAAAACTATTGGTAAACTATTACACACTTTATGCATGTATAATTTATTTATAAATTATAAAATTATTAATAAAACTATTAAAATTAAAAATATAAAGAATATTTGAAGAAAAAACATAAAAGATAGAAAGAATTCAAAATAGAAGAAGATTTGAGAGAAAAATAAATGAAAAATAATAAGTTAAAAGAAAAGAGAAAAATAATATGATGTAAAATTCAAAAATTAAATAATGATAGTTACACTTTTACCATGCACAACTAAAATGTCATTATTTTCATAATCGTACAAGTATGTGTATATAAAAGGAGTAATTAAAAATTTAAAATTATATTTGAGTGTGTTTATTTTTTTTTAATTCAAGGTAATAGTGTAAAAAATTGATTAAAGATAATATTAGAATTTATAATGTGCTACAATTGACCAGAACTCTTAATAAAATAGTACAGATAACAAAATTTCTTTTGTTTTGTTTTTTTTTTTTTTTTTTGTGTGTCACTCAGTCTTTATATGGGAGCAAGAAAGAATTTTGTATTTGTGCCATGGAATGTAAAGAAAGAATTGACATGAAGACTAATGGCGGTGGATTGTGAACTGTGATGGTAATGACGGGTATGGTATGGCCCCGAACAATTTCTGTCCACACCAAATGCTCCACTTTCATGTGCGTGCAAATCGAAAGAGTGATTGTGAAATACAAAAAGTTCACCCATCACAAAGTCCTTAAATTCAGGGCCCATTTTCTTTGCTGCCTCGTGCAATCCTATCTTCAAAACCTCATTCTCCCCATCACTCTGGGGAGGGGGCGCTTCTGATTTAGCAGAAGAAGAGTTGAAGAAGAAATTTGAAAGGGTGGTTCTTGAATTTGAATCTCTTCTGGATTGTAATGGCGTGCAGGTTTCCACACTCAAGCTTCCTTTTCTTGGTGTGGAGTTTTTTCTGTCTCTCTCTCTCTGTTTCAAGCAGACAACCACCAGGACTGATAATTGTAATGCAGTTATTGAAATTGTTGTTTGTGATGTTTAGGGACTGCAGAAAAGACCGACCGAGGGCGATATAATTTTCCCCAAGAGATCTACTTCGACATCAGCGGGTACTGTTGTTGTTACTGCTTCCCCCCCCCTTCCTCCCCCCCCTCTCTTGGACTATTCATTTGGTTCTGTTGAAAATGTGGGTTGACGGTCTGAATTATCTGCTGGCCCGGTTTATGAAGTTCACCCCAGCTTGAATTCTCCGTTATGTTTTCAGATGGTTTCCAAGAATGGTTGTTTCTGGGTAAGATAGAAGTCTGTGACCGCTTCCATTAACAACTTAGACAAGCCGTAGGTACAACTATGGTATGTACAAAAGATTGAATTTTCAATGCAAGATTCATCGGTACATGGGATGCGCAAGAAGTAACAATTATGCATATATATGATCAAGCATGCCTTTTGAACTGTTGCATCTGAAAGAGAGAGACCTTGGTATAAGGTTTAATTGAAATAAAGATCACAAAGAGACAGGTCCTTACTACTATAAGGTTTAATTAGAATAATGTTTTCCAATGTGTCCTGTCATTTTTACTTTTCTATTGGGTATCAAGCATTCAGAAATTACATGCTGTTGGATATAGTGCTTACACTTCTGTTCCGATATTAAAAAATTTAAAATTTGAGATGATAAGATGTTATTAGCCCCACCTGCAGTTCTTCTTTGTGTAAAATAAAGAATAAATAAAGTAATTTGATTATTTGTTTTGAGTAATGAACTTCAAATCTGTTCTAATCGCATAGCTATAGTCACATGGTTATGGGTTCTCACTAAAGTTGATGAATAAATAGGCATGCATCTTTTGAAGTGGGAAAGTCCGTCTCGAATAAGAAGAAACCAGATAGAAGGCCTCGAATCCTTCTGAAAGAGCAAAATTGTGAAAGCTGTAGCTGTCTTGGTGGCACCATCTCCAGCAGACAATGAAGAAAAAAGAAAACAATTATGTTAAGAGTACGCTTTCCGTCAGATTGGAGACCCACTTCTAGGCAATGTGACATTGAGAGACATAGTTGATATGCTCCCAAGGTACCTTCTGTGTGAACACATGCATAAAGCTATACCTATGCCTTTTTATAACAATTTTGCAATAGATTATCCTGACTTTTTCCTATCCATATTTACGTGTGAGGTTGTAGGACAAAATTCTTGAATAACAAGAAAACTTGGTATAAGATTGAATAATTTGGATCAAATTGAATTTTATAGGTTCTACTCTCTAACTTTAATTCTTTGATTTTTCTTTTAAGAACGCTTGACTTAAAACTCGAACAATTTTCAAGGAAATGACTTGTGCTTGATCTTTCTTGAGGGTTATTAGGTACTCAACAATACTGATCTTTGAGCTTAACACTATGATTTTGGATCAAATACTGGATTTAGGGACTTTGACGAAGAATACCTTGAATTTGGTGACGAACTCTTTGAATAAGTAAAGAACGCGACGAACTTCTTTAGATTTGGCGAAGAATACCAAACTTCTGAAATTTGGCAAAGAACACAACGAACTTCTTGAATTTGGTGGAGAACATGACGAACTTTTAGAATTTGACAAAGAACACTTTGAATGTTCTTGGAAATTTCAGAGAGAATTTAGGGAGCTTCGAGTCTTTAGCTATTTCACTTTCTGGACTTTTCTCCTTTTTTCTATGGGGTTTGAACCCTATTTATGGTTGTAGGAGAGATAGAGTGCTACATCAGGCAGTTGATGTAGCACGATTTTATTAGCCATCAGAGTTTGGACCATATCTAACTACTTAATAGAGTTTTCATCCCTTGAACTTTTAACAGGAGTCTGCCACTTAGAGTCTTCATCCTTTGGACTTCTAACAAGATTCTGCCACTTAAAATCTTCATTTCTTAGACTTTTAACAGGATTTTGCCACTTAGAGTCTTCATCCATTAGACTTCTAACAGGAATCTGTCACTTGTTGCCATTTGATTGACCGATAAAAATATTAATTATTTATTTATTTATTTTAGGAATTGTATTTATTTAAATTCCTAAATAAATAAAAATTGATTTAATTAATATTTTTAATGTCACATTTTCCACGTGGCATTATTTAATTGGTAGACAAAATTTGTGTGTCTACAGAGGTATTTGAGATTGATGATGCAAAATCTTGGAAGTCTGTGTTGATATCTGTAACTTCCTATGCATTAGGGATCTTCAAGATTGCCAAAGCACCATGGTATTTACTCCCTTTGGCCTGGGTTTGGACTGGGACTGCAATTACTGGGGTCAGTTCTGCACTTCTGTTTCCCAGGCTTTTTAATTTTCATCCAGTTGGTCTTCAGAAATGAGAAGAGAACTAAGAAATCTATTTGTAAAAGGGTTTGTTCCTGCTAAAACTACCCCCATCCCTCAACATAATAACATCCAACAATTGCTGTTGCTCACATGTTGCAAATGGGAAATGGCATAGATTTTAGTGGTCTTTTACTCTCTCTCCTACTTCTGACCATCTTGAAGAATTTCGTTTCTTTGGTGTCTACAATTGGTGTATGCTTAAGTTTTGTTTCAAAATTACTCCCTCTTGTGCAGTTCTTTGTCATACGACATGATTGTGCGCACAAATCATTCTCACGAAACAAATTAGTGGAAGACATTGTCGGAACTCTAGCCTTCATGCCATTAATATACCCCTATGAACCATGGCGTTTTAAGCATGACAGGCATCATGCGAAAACAAATATGTTAGTTTATCACTCTTGACACCCTTTTTTCAACTAAGTATAATCTCAACACCTTTTTTTGTTTATCTGTAGTCCTTTCTGTCATTTCAAAACATGAATTCATACTGAAAAACTTGAACCTGAAAGACCTGACCTTCTTGCACTTTTATTGCAGGTTGGAAGACGATACAGCCTGGAACCCTGTTAAGAGAGATGAATTTGAGTCCTTTCCAGTCCTTCGAAAGGCAATTATATATGCATATGGGCTATTTAGAACGTGGATGTCTATAGCACACTGGTAAGATACCATTAAGTCACATGTGTCATCTGTATGACTGTTTTACTGGAGTTTAACAGTTTGTGTTACTTGTGTGCTGACATTTTGAAATATCTTACTGGTTGATATGGCACTTTGATTTAAAAAAAATTCAGACCCAATGAAGTTAACAGAGTGAAGATAAGCTTGGTTTGTGTGTTTGCTTTCATGGCAATTGGATGGCCTTTGATAATCTACGAAACTGGGATCATGGGATGGATCAAGTTCTGGCTGATCCCTTGGATAGGTTACCACTTCTGGGTATTGCTTCATTCTCGCTGTCTTATACTTTACAGATGCTCTTATAAAGTTTGATGTTGTTTAAAAATGAATTCTGATGCTATAGAGCGAAAAAGATTACAAATAGACATATATATATTTTGGCAGGTGCAAAATATCTAAAATGTTCTTCTAAAGGTTACATCACACTAATAACCTACTTACATGGGTGAAAAATAAATATTACTGAAATGAAGTGGACGAAATTTCATCATCATATCACTGTAGATATTATTAAATATATATGATTCATTTCCCAGCATTCTGTTACATAATCAATCCTTTGTTGCTTCTTGCTGTGGCATAAGAGGTCATATGAAATGTAATATTACTCTGGCTGGCAGTGGCGAGTAAATAGCTGTACTTAGACTTTTTCTTGACTCATTTTCTACTTACTTGACCATCTCAAATGGATGCTAACTCATGACTATTGTTTGGCTGATTTTTTTTTACTCGTGTTCTAGCTATTGGCTTCTGGCCACGATGAAATTTGAAGAAAAATTTGATATCTGTTATTCAAGTTGAATGCTGCATAAACCAAACATGTCATTGTAAATTTGATTGGGCCACAAGTTGTTACACTAACCATTTGGATATCCTCTGGGCAGATTTTCTTCAAGCCTGACATCCTGATGTCACTCAAAATTTGATCTGATAACAACCTTCTTTTTTTAACCTTGGCGGTGTAGCTTAATCGACTCCATTAAATTTTTATTGGTTTCTTTTGCACTCAAATGACACAATTCTACATGCCCTATCGCTCTCCCTCCAAAGTTCCTTGTCCACATTTGCATTTGACATCAATCAGGCACAACACAGACTTATTATCCACCTACTCTGCTTTAAATATCTCACCTCTAGGTTTGACTTATTTATCCCTGTGCATTTGACTTTGCATTTGAATCGCCTACATGACCAGATTCTGCTACATTCACTGTCTCAGATCACCATCCTATATTCGGCTAGGTCCACTGATTTCTTATAATATTACTGTCGCCATCCTCTTTTTTGATTTGCTTCTTCCTGCTCTCTTAATTACAGTTCCATCAATACTTAGCTAGCTTTGTCACTATTAAGCTCAAAATCTGATATTTTGTGAATCATAGTACGCTCTGATATTTTGTTAGTGTTCTTATGAAAATTTGTTTTATGTAGTTACACTCCGCCCAGAATTTAATAATTCTTCAGATTTACTTCAGTGGAATATTTCATTTTAGCGATAAAGATCTCAAATCTGCAATTTCTTGGTGGAGTTTGTGGCTATTTAAAGGGTTTTTGTCACTGCCCTGGCACTAAATTTGGCAATGGAGCATAACTACATTCTGTAACATGAAAACTACAACAGAGAATACATAGAACACAATGTTAATTATCCAAGAAATTTGTTCCATCTCAGCGTATATTTAATGCTTCAGTAACTCTCTTTACATCATTGTGGGAGATTTTGTATCGTTGGTTCATGGTAAGCAGGTGTTTTGCTTTCTGTTAAATTTAATGAATCAGAGTACTTTTGCCATATTTCGGTTAGGTCCAGTGATTCAGCTCATACTAATATTTTTATGAGCAAGTAGGCACCAAGCTCATTCTCATTGTCAGACATCTCATCTCAAATATCTTCATTTCTTTTGTTGTTTTCCTGATACCCATATGAGTCTTTTGAGAATAATATCTATTTCAAAAGTTAGTGTTGCTTGTCTTACCAAGAAGCCTGTATTGTCCTGTTACTTATTGGTATTATTTGACGCCTCTTATGAATAGTCTTGATAATTTCTTGGCATGCAATTAATGGGTTTCTGTTTATCAGATGAGTACTTTCACAATGGTCCATCACATGGCACCTCATATACCCTTTAAATCCTCAGATGAGTGGCATGCTGCTCAAGCCCAGCTCAACAGCACTGTGCACTGCGATTATCTGAGTTGGTAATAATTTTAATTTACTAATAGTTCAAATTCGAAAGTATTTTGTATCAATCACAGAGTATAGCTTTGCTGGGTGAGCACTGTAGCCTGTTAAGATTTTAAAAGTCCCTTCGCCTTTGATTTTTCATGCTATGCCTTGCATCTAGTTTTTGCATGTGTTTGGAATGTAATGGTAATGATATTCCATCTGCATGATCACCTGATTTTCGATCTGCCACATTCATATTTTCCTAGGCACATTCAAGAAAAGATTTGTAAATGTTTTCATGTCACATGCGAGACATGGGATGTAACGACATAAATAAACTGCTAAATTTGGATGCTGAGAAAAACAGTAAGGCGGAAGGAACTAAATTAATAACATGCTCTCTTGCTTATAACGAATCCTACTTTTCTTATGCCAGGATAGAAATTCTTTGCCACGATATCAACGTACACATTCCTCATCATTTCTCCCCAAGAATACCTAGCTATTACTTGCCGGCAGCCCACCAATCTCTCCAACAGAACTGGGGAAAGGTAAGGCCTTTTTTGTACCGAGCATCGTTCTATTAAGAGTAGATGCCTCAGCATCATCGTACATAGTCTCCTACACAAAAGTTTTTAAAACAAGAAGATTATAGATAGGGAGATATAGATCAACATAATTAATGTCCAGAGTTCTCTTCATATGTTCCTTACACCTTTCCTATCAATTCTTTCCAATGATTCAACAGTACATGAATGAGGTGTCGTGGAACTGGCATTTGATGAAGGCAATATTGACTGTGTCACGTTTATGACAAGGAGCAAAACTACATTCCTTTTGACTAACTTGCTCCTGAAGAATCTTAACCCATCACATTCCTTAAGAAAGTAATGCCTAATCATGCTTGATTTATTGGTTTGCCTCGAGGGGTCCATAGTCTCTCTGTTTTTTTTTTTTTTTAATAAAGTTTACTAAGTCAAGTTAGCAATATCTGTTATGTCTCTTTGACCTGTTCTTTCTAACTTTCATGGGCAATTTCATTGAAGGCGGATTGAATGTCTACGCTGCTTCAGTCTTTCATGAGCTATATGACAAATCCTTGTCTGAAGGTTAATATTTTCTTTTCTGCATGTCATTGGATCAGACTCAGCTGTTGAAGGCAAGGCGTCACGAGAATAATTAATATAATATTGTTTAGAGCCTGATTTTTTAATATAGTTGACTATGATTTCTTCGCGTAGCATATAAAATATTATCGCCATATATTATAATCATTCTCATATTCAAACAATAAACTTTAAACAGGGGGTGAACTTGGTAACAACCAAGAATGTGCGCAGAAGACCGACGTTATTATATTGTTGATGCATTAATTAAACCTTGGTTTCAGCTTTAGTTTGTCATTTGTTGTGCAAATTGCCAGCCAGAGTCAAATCTGTTCAACTTGTGTTAATTTTATGTGGGGCTACTTGAATTGGGATTTGCTCCCACCATTGGAGTTTGAATTTAAATTAAGTGTGAATACAGATTATAGTATGCGGAACTTTGTGGTGAAATAGAGGCACTGCCAATCTTTTAGCATGATTGAATTGAACTGAGATGGAGGAACCTTTAACGAAAGGGTTAGAGAGGCTAAAAAGAAAAGAGGCCCTGGATTTATTGATGTGTGTGTCATCATCGGCCGAAAAGGAGGATCCCCATGTGATCAATTTGTTTTCTGGGAGATGAGAATAAAGTAGTTGGACTGGAAAATGGGAACATGTTCTCTTCTTTTCTGTTGTTTGGTGAGGATATAGAGGAAAATATTGTGCCTCCCATTTGAACCATTCTAAAGCTCTTTAGGTGGTGTGAATTTTTAAAGTTGGCTCAATGTTACCTTTATCCATTCTCTTGCTTTCTTCAATAGAGCCCCACTTACCAAACCTGAACTGCTTCCAATATAACAGTCAAGATAGCAGTTTTAACTGCTAAGATGCATGGAGTATCTCTCGGACTCCCTTAGGAATGTGACATCTCATAAAGGGGAGCTTAAATTGGATTAGATACGAAAAGCAATACAAGGATAAGAATTATCTTTGGAAAAGTAAAAGGTCCAACAGAAGCTTGTTGGCGAGGGATTTGTTCAAAAGAGACT
Source organism: Avicennia marina (assembly GCA_019155195.1). Classification (NCBI taxonomy): domain Eukaryota; kingdom Viridiplantae; phylum Streptophyta; class Magnoliopsida; order Lamiales; family Acanthaceae; genus Avicennia; species Avicennia marina. The sequence goes on along the minus strand of CM032771.1, from coordinate 2,589,917 downwards.
TGGCAAATGGCAATGACTCTTTTTGGTGGTCCCAAGAAAACCCTCAGAATGAATAGATGATACAACACAACTGGGCTAGTGTACGCCCTAGCATTGAATGTAATTTTCGGATGGAGACCATTGGATGAAAGGGAGTGGGTGGTACATTCACCCTTATTATATAATCCGATGGTCATATGGGGTCTGGGTGTGTTGCACCCGGCCCACTGTAAAAAAGCTTGTAGTGATTACTCACCTGCAAGAACTCAAAATATGGTTGTTAAGCAATCAGTTTTCTTTCATTATGACGTGTGTACAGCACTCAAAAACGGCAGAAAATACTGGCTCTCTCCTATAAACGACATGCATTTAAACTCCAATTTTGTCACCTACAATCTAAATTATGACAATTATAAGCGTTCAAGACAAAATATGTCAATCAAAACTCCGGTTAACCTGTCAAGAATCACATAATTGGAGAGGGTCGAGCCTCCCACATGTCAAAGACATTTTCTTCACTGTGTAATGCAAAAAGCCTATCTCCCCCTATTGAAAAATCACAAATGGAACCACCATAGCTGTTTCTTAACCTGGATGTCACCACCCAGTCAGGACCACAGAACACTGATATACAGTCGTTCATCGATGAAAATAGCTGCCCGTCATGCAATGCGAGCTTCGGATAACACAGTTCATCAAGCATTTTGCCCTTCATCACCCGACTTCTTGAGCTCCACCGGACATCTCCCGCGGCACGCCTCAAGTCCATAAACCCCAAATCCTCGTACTCATTCACCACACATACAGCACTAGTTTCCTCCATAGCTATTGCATCCCTAACCCTTCGCTCGTCTGTGCTACCAGTCCCAACATCAGTCCATGACCAAACCATGCTTTTATCCCTAAAATCCAGCAAACTGATGTAACAGTCAGCCTGCCTTGGAAACAAAGTTGCAACCAACAAACAGTTGGTACCGTGTAGCAATTGCAGCCTGTCAGCCTCACCAAAAGGCCATCCAGGCAGCTCGTAAAAGAAGTCTATCTGCTTCCCTGTCACTTGATCCCAAACACCAATTCCATATTCATTGCTCCTACCTTTACAACAGCAAAACAATTTATAATCTGAACTAACGCTCAAAGCCCCACCCGTGTAGCTCTTCACCCTATTCCCATGTGTTACATGGAACTTGTGCCTTAATTCTCCCGTGGATGCGCTAAACAACCCCATTCCTTCGTCATCTCTGCCTAACCTCTCAGAAGCACTCACAACAATGCTGTCTGAGTCCACCCAAATTGCATCATTCACCCTCTGGTAATCAAGACTAATCGGAGGGTGCTCCTCCAGCATCCAATCATACACGTGTACCATAGTACCGTGAGCCACGCAGCACCCGCCATCAGGGCCAGCTCGAATGGCAGTCCCATCACCCGGAGCCCGGCCTGATACAGACCGGACCAATTGGAGCATGTTTCCGTCAAATGGACCCCATTTGGCAGCCCTGACATGGTCCAAGAGGCCATAAAAGAGGGCCTCTCTGTACAGGAGTTTTTCAGGTACGTTTGGGGGAATGCAAAGCTCCCCCGTTCTGAGGAGGTCGAGGAGGACGGCAAAACAATCCGGGTTCCGATCAATGAAGTGTTCAGTAGAGCCGGTGGCATTGGAATGGAGATCCCAATTGTCATCAAACATAGCTCCAAAGAGGGAATTCCGGCCAGCGTTTGCAAGCGTTGTAGCCGACGTCTCGAAGATTCTGCCACCTACATTGAACCGCACCCTGTCCTTCTGAACTCCCATGACTCAAAATTCGAATGACCCCTTAAAAGGATTTCTGAAACGTCCGAAGCCAGTAGATAGAGAGAATCCTGACGCGCAAAGTCAAAATCCCCAAACCCTCGATAAAAGAATAAAAATCAAGACTTTCATGGAAATAGATGAAAAATAATCCCAGAAAATCTTCCAAAAAAAAAAAAAATTCTTCAAGGATAAACTTCAATATGAATACAAAATAAAAAAACTACACAGGGTCAACCCCAATTAATATAACCAACCCGAAACAACAAGAAAACAGAGAGTTTCAGATCAACAAGAAACCCATGGCGATGACACACAACTCCACGAAATCCCTTCGCATAGCTGAGACGAAAAAACGAAAAACGAAAAACGGGTGCAAGAGACCAGATACAGCAGTAAAAGACAGAAAGGTCTCAGAATCGAGATTTTGACGTAGTCGTTGCGGGATTTGCAGGAAATTCGGAGAGGAGGAGAGGAAATTCGGAGCGGCTGGATTTCAAAATTATGGTCTGCGCAATGCGCATAACTACTCTTTGCGTGCCTTTTATAAACATCAAATTGGTCTGCGAAAGGGCCCACCCTTCGCAGACTTGCGCCAGCATGTATTTTCTTTGGCTTTCAGCCGTCCGATCGAACAAGAACTTGATCGACGGTGTGGGACCACGCTAAGTGGATGTTATCTTTGCCACGGTGTGTTAAGCTCATTCTCTCCATGAAGTCATAGACACAAAGAGTAAATGGGGGTTTTGAAAAAGTCAATTGGACAATGACAAATGCCAGTTTATTGATTTTTTGCTTTCCTTTTTGAAATTGTTGTTGTATATAATGATAACTCTATATTACACGACAGCTAGACCAATAAATTATTTTCAAGACTAGAAAAATGCGACTAACCGATGATTATTTTGATTTAGTGATGGTCAAGGTTTGGTGTAATGTGTAAGTGTGGGAAAATGTCATTGAAATTAAGACTTCAATGAAAAGGCTCATAATTTTCAAGAAGTGTCATCATTAATTTTTGGTTAAGTGGGAGACCATAATTTAACAAGTATAATCATTATTGTTTCTTGTTATTACTTAATAACTTGATTGATTTCCAATTTCATAGAGTTAACTCTATCTCTCTCTCACACACACCCACTTGCAAATATTTGGTGGCTTTAGAAATTATAGTTTGAATTGAATTTGGCCTAATTTCAGTTAGTTAATATATCAAATATGCTAAGTGCAATAATATCTGTTACATAATTATTTGGACTAGGTCATATGGCACCTTCATGTCAATGTTATTAAACCCAGACAGACCGCTGGTCTGACAGCTGGTTTTTTATCTTTTCATTTTTTATTATTAATTATTAATTTTGATTTTTCATGAAAAAGAATGATAAGGATTGAAACGAGGGAACAAAGTATTAACCATAAAATAATAGAAATGATTGAAAAATGTAGGGGGAGGGGGGTAAATGAGGAAATATTTTATTTCTAATATAAGTTTTTACTAAACACCTATTATATTTTTTGCCATTTCATATGGCTGTAAGTAGTTAATACTTACTGAATAAATGATTTGATCAATTATCTAGAAATTAATAAATTAATTATTGTACATTTAATTTACTTAACCTTTAATGAATATAATTGAGTATATAGGTGACACATCAATGTTTCGTACTAAGTAGTTATACAATTTTAATATTATCAATTTTTTTTTCTACTTTTAATTAAACCATCATCATCATGAACACACATATTATAAATCAATTTTTTTTCTACTTTTAATTAAACCATCATCATCATGAACACACATATTATAAATCAATTAGAATCAATTGTTTGAATTTGCTTGAACTAGTTAAACCAATAAATCAGTCAACTGATAAGTCACCCAATGTGATTGTCAGTTGTGAGTTTGCCCGTGACAACATTTCTCCATTTATTATTGGTGATTAGTCGCTCTAATTACTACAAATCCATTGATTAATGCATAAGATCATACATATGTCATTTGGTGGGCTTAAAGTGTTGAGTTGATGTAGCCAATTCAAACTTGAAATTGCTCGAAAGGATAATGTCATATGCTGATTCACAAGAGGACTTTCAACTCCTTTTCATTGCTGGAGAAATAAAATTTAGAAAGAAAATTGAAAAAAAAAAAAAGGGATATATGATAAAACTATATTATTTGCAACAACTAAGAGTCATGGTTAGAAAGGTGTTAATGTTGAGTTGTGACAAGACAAAGATGGAGTGATTTTACTTACACTTCATGAAATCATCATATAACTAACTACCCAAAAAGAAAAAATAAATAAATAAGTACTTGCATCTAAAGCTAATGACAAGTGAAGCTCATCATGACATGCCAGTAGCCATCTTCACTTGAAATGTATTACAAAATTAGATGCACTGCTTTTTAAGGTTTGATGACTTCTATTCATTGAATTATGTCCTAAGCAACACCATGTTGCTTCTTCCCTTGAATGCTTTTGGATGAATGGCCTTTGCCTCTTAAATATATATATCTGAGGGGTTGTTTTGCTAATATTTAAAGAATATTTTTATACTTTTTTCCTTGGAAAAGGTATTTGAAAGTTTTTGAAAACTTGTTCTTGTTTTAACGCCCTTAAAGAAAAAAAAAAAATTAAGCTAAAATCTGGAAATTCCTTTTTTGGATATTTCTATTAGTTTTTGGGTTTCTTACGTAAGCCAAATTTGATTTGGACTTATTCCCCAATACAATTTTGACATTGTAAATAACCTTGAATTTATTTTCCTCTCTTCTTCAGAATAAGAACCCAAAAGCCATCTTTTCCCAGAATGCATGTAAATTATAAAATATTATATGTAACATAATAATAATAATATAATAATAATATTGCTAATTATTGAACAATTTATATTTTTGTAATAATATTGTAAATATCACAAAGTAACATTTATTTAAAAGGTTAGTTTGGGACAATATATAATATGAAAAAAAATATAGGTATAATCCTGATGAGTTGTGAAATATCTAATATGAAATGATAATAATTCATATTATTAAGTGCCATTGATGACAAGGAAAATGGCAGGACAACAACAACATTTGTTGTAATAAACCCCCAAATAAGTGTGGGGTGTTTGTGAAATAGTGGAAAAATTATATATGCATAATAGTGTAAAGACGTACTCACACAATTATCACCCATCTAGAAGACATGGGAGTTTACTATACAATTAGATTAGATGACCATCATTGATTTTTATTTTCCAAAAAAATATCTTTAAAATTTAGCACATTTACGTATATATTTGAGAATATTTCTTAAATAAACAATTTTCATTTTGTTTTTTTTTTTACTTTTTTCACGTTTTATCCCTTATGTTCTTTTAAAAATTCTCTTTTTCTCCCTTTCATTTTTTTTACCACAAATTTGATCTTCCTTTTTCTTTCCTCCTCCATACAATAATCAATTATATATAAACAGCACATCAATATCACAATAAGCATTATATTTTACCTACAAAACAGCACTTCCATATTTCATGCTTCTCTTTCACTTCTATTACTTGTTCTAAGAAAATATTATACTTGAGACAAATTGCTCATCCAATTTCACCCTATAAATATTCTACCTAAGGTTAGGATTTTGCCTTGTAGAGTTGAATGGGTAAAAATCCCTCACAGCCCGAAACCCAAATAATAATCTAAATGGAGTTAAATGGCCCAAAACACTAGAATATTTCTGTGGAAATTTTCTTTGCTCATAGAGTTTGGTCAAGATTGTGTCTTACGAAAATTGACACTTAGGATATACAAGTGTTCAAGCTCATTGGTGTAACCATGGGTTAAGATATGTATTTTTTTCAAATTTCTTTATTTCTTTCTTTTACCATTTTATGAATTTAACTAATGAAATAAAATTCATATTTAATGTATGGCATTATTTTAATTATATACATATGGATTGAATGTCCTTGAATATTAATACATTATATTTTTTTTCTTTTAGTTTTCTCTCAGATTTTAGTTTATTCTATTTTTTCATTTTCAAGTTCTCTCTCTCTCTCTCTCTTTGATTTTATAATAAAATATTATTTAATCAATTATATAATTATTCAAACATATCAAGTATATCTTTCATCACTAAATTTAATAGTCCATGTAAATATATATATATATATATATATATATTAAAAATATAAACGCTATCTATGTACAATATGTAATTATTAAAGTATTCTTATTATTTATAAGTTTATTTTTCACACTATTACCTCAATTTTTATTAATTTCATTCACCTTCCTCAATTTTAATAATTAAGTCAAAAATTTTATTCTTTTGCCATTTGAAAAATGGTATAAAATTTATACTTCAGAAAATATTAATATTTTCTTTATATGCACAAGCATTGTCATTCAACTTAATTTTTTATATATTTTCTCTATTAGTTTGGATGCATTCTTTATTTTTCAAGTTTCTTTCCTTTATTAATTTTTATAAATGATACAAAATAAAATTGGACCTTAAAAAACACATTCAATTATTATCTTTTTTAAATTTTATCTCTTTCTTTCTCATAATTTTACACAATTCTCAAGACAAAAAATCTGATATACACACTCAAATTTTAAAACAAACATAGCCAATTTATTTATTTGTACATAATCATGCATACACATTATCAGGTCACTGAGTAGAATTAGGAAATCAAACATCATATACCCTTAAATGTTACAACAATTACAAACAAGCACAGATCAAATGGTTCTAAGAATCACTCATTCACACAAACATAGTCAACAAGACAACAGCATGAAGAATCGAATACAGGTGATTGGATAATAGATTCGACAGGCGTAATTGAATTATAGGCATCATCTATATTCTTGGAAATTCACATGGCCTGTAGCTTGTGCATGCTCCACCGCTTCCTGCATCAATGGAGGCAGAATATGAATCAGAATTTCAGCATTTGAATGTTTGAGGTATAGCAAAGAAAAGATGCACTGAAACCTCCTGTCCCACGACACCGATTTGGCAAACACCACAACGCAGCGTGAAGTTGGCAGTGTCGGTAAAACTTCGCCTCCTAAAATTTGAGCAAAACTCAATCAAGAATGTGGAAAATATGAAAAGAAATGAGGAAAATTTTGACAGATGATCAATTTCCCCCTCCCGTGAAGAAGATAGCCTTTACTCTAATTATTTGGGCTATGTTTGGATTCAAATTTGGATCCATCTAGATAATATCTTCAAAGTATATCGCATGTTAAAATATCACTTTTTATTTCTTTCTTATTTTTACGCTATTCTTAAGTTTCCATACCAACTTTTCATCCATCTAAATTTGGATACAAACACAGCCTTTAAGTACATGTAGGAAGTTTTGTTGCTTAAGATATTAGACCAAGCAAGATTCGGTTTCCTTTTCTCCGCTACTTGAGCTAAAAAACAATCTATATAAGTTTATTCCATGCAAAAAAAGAAAATTGACGGAAACTACAAGTTATTAGCATCATAACAAGTGCAAATAAAGGTTGACAAGATCAACAGAAATCGCTTTGGAAACTAATGCAGCAAGAAAGATGTGTTCGAATAGAATTCTCTTAGATGATACAAATATGATGTACGGTGGTTGACAAGACTTACCAATGACCAATAAAAATTAAGAGGAAAAAGAAGCAAGCAAAGCATAGCTACAAGTGTAAAATTTTACCTCTGCTGCTCGTTAATCAGATTAAGGGCAAGTCGTTCAACAGGACCCACAGTTCGGTCCTTCTGCACTGTAAATATAGTCTGATCAAATTCTTCCGGAGCTCCTTCAAAGGGCGACATCTGTTGAAAGGAAGAAATTATAGAGAGATTTGAACTATACATAGCACATATAATTACAAGAAGTACAGGTTCCAGAGACAACTCCAAGACTCAATAATTTCACATTTGAAAATCTTTGTACCCTTTGCCCCCATAAAAGAAAGAATATACAGGTCATATATACATCCTTTCTCTCTGCATTACAAGCCCACATGTTGTTATCTTTCTCTCAGGCAGGCTGCTTATGTCAAATAGGAAAAATAGTAGGTGAATAGTTTCAATTAGGACTGCATAAACTATTCAAGAAGGCTAAATTCCTAATTCTACAAAGCGAAGGACTCAATACATACTAAGCTTGAATAAGGAGCTAAGCAGGCATCATTACCTAAATAACAAAAGAATACTCAGAGGGTGTTTGGCTAAGCTTATTTTTAATCAAGATTATGTAGCTTATAAAATATTTTTGAAGCTTAAAAACTTATACATCTTATTTTAAAAATAATTCAATAAAGTGTTTGGATGGAAATAATAAGATTATCTTATAAAATTTTTGTTGAAATTTATAATTATAGTTGATCATATTTTCTGGTCTAATAATGATAGAAATAAACTAAATATTATAAATATAACATAATTAAAGATATTTATGGCGTTTTTAATATATAAAACAAAGAAGACTATAAAATGTTTAAAAATAAGTTAGGAAAAGTTAACTTATTTGTTAGGAGCTTATAAATTATTGCATTAAAAACATTTATTAAACACTTTTGGAGAACTTGTAAGCTTCCAAACATCATATAAAATGTTTTAAGAAACTTATAAGCTTGTCCAAATATCCTCTTAATCGATCGTAAGTACCTCAAAACATGCATGCATGCACACCAAGTAAATAACATCCAGTAATGAAGGCACTGATCTGTTAAATGTGACAACTCTTCTTTTCAACACTTATTTGATAGCATAAGCAGGTTGGTTTGTTTGTTTTTTTTTTTTTTTTGCATAAAGAACCCAACTCTAAATCATGTCCACAATAACATGCACGCCTCGTATATGCACATGCACAAGAATACATGCATAGAGAAAGGGGTTGAGGGACAGAATTGTACAGCCAGTGCATCATAATGGAGTCCATCATAAATTAGCATGACTCTTTCATTGAAGTTTTTTCCCTGTAAACACAATCCCAAGAGAATGGACGGTCAAATGAAAGCAAAAGGTCAAGCCATGATACTACCAAAGAACTTAGGACGGACACTTAATGCTAACCTGCCCGTACAAATCACATCTTGTGGTTTGTATATCATATGCCGCAATCTCTCGCCCATAATAGTTAGCCAGTATCGCAAGCTCAATGGCACCTTAAAAGAGAGTAGAAAGAAGAAGATCAGTCATTCAAATTAGCTAACAAACTTCAATATATTTAAGGTTCTGCTGTAATAACCAAATATCCTACAGGAAACAATGAAATGTCAAGATTCCTGGCTGTTCCATAAACACTATGGCAATGATACCAAGACCCAAGCGAAGCTGAAGAACACATCTGAATTTAAAGCACAAATCATCAGCCAGATTATTAACATTGAACGATTAATTATGCAATTATAAGTATATTTTCATAAGCTCAAGCAATTGCACAAATGCATATCACTTGAGGAAGCAGGATATATAATTAATCCTCATTTCTTGCTTAATCCCATACCTTCTCTATAATTAAGAGTAATCACATGTTCCTACACTAATCCTACACCATCACAAAATGGGCATGTCAGAGATACAGAGTTTCAAAGGTTTAGCCAGGAGGCATATCACTGCAGAAGGTTTCTACATCCTGAAATACGCACACTCAGCCTCATTTTAACGTGCCAGCTAAGCTAACCCACATATAACTATTCTCTTGTCAAAAGGATCTAAAGCCAAGCTTCTTTTTTGAGTGCTACAAGTTGAATAATGACCTGCACCATGAAGATGGACAAAAGCCATTTATATCACAGGTATCAACTTAATACCCAAAACAGAATAAGATTCCAAAAATAATTAATGAATTTCAACACATAACATGAAAATAAATATTTAAATTAAAGAGTCAAATAAAAATGTCAAACTGAAACAAAAACATATCCACTATTGTCTATATGCAAATGATTTAGAAGATTGAAATAGAACGACATATGCTGGATGTCAGAGCTTTACTAAAATTCTTTACATGGAAACAGATGTTAGAAAACACATTATTTAAAAACTATGTCAATTCAGTCATCGAGACAACAATTTCCATGAACATTTGCTCATACATTTAACGCACACATCATTATATTTTAGATAGATCAATTTGTTACATATAGTTCTGGCAACACATAAAATATTATTACTCAGCTAAAACTTTTACCAGAAAGCATAAAAATAATTTCCATACGTAGAAAACATTAGTTAAGCAAAAATACAAAATGAAAAACAGGGATTGGGACAAAATCTAGATGAAAGTGTTCAACTACGACAAGAAATTAGCGAATAGTGAAAGAAAGACAACTGATACTTATAGGCAATTTAGGCGAACTTTAAAGAATTCTCCAAATCAGTTTAGATCTCCAACATGGGATTTGCAGAGCATTTGACAAGCTCAACTAAATTCAACAAATTCTACAACATTAGTTTACAAAATCACATCCAAGACCAGTTCCGTTAAATAAATTCTTGAAGCATAATTTTTCTATAAGTTTTGACAAATGCATCAATGACTTCAACCATCTTAAAAGTGCTTATTCTTATTCTTTAATGGATTTATAAAAACACATAGAACTCTTAGATTAGCATTGTATTGATTTTACAAAGACAAATATTTGTTGTAACGATTCTAGTCAAGTGAAAAAATAGTATGTAATGATTTGACTTTAGCTAAAAGAAAATAATAAACTCATTATAAATTTTTGCACAAGTGCAGAAACATAGGGGTAAGATAATGTGACGCAATCCAAGGTTTCGTTGAATTTTATTTTAATATTTATTATTTTTATTTTTTATTGTTAATGGACTTTATTAATAAATTGGGTCATATGAGCTTTTCAAGTTAGAGTCTGATAGTATTTAGTATAAATAGTAGTTATTCAGTTGAAAACAGATACACAGATAAAGAGTTTTAATCAGTTCAGGATTCTTTTCAAGTTCCCTGAAATTGTGCATTCAATTTCTCGTGAATTACTATCCCAAATCGAGTCATTTTGGAGTGGTCCATGTGATTCGTGACGTATCAATCAGTGTTCAGTGTGCTGATTGTAGTCGTCTACATTGAGTTCAATCCAATCCTACCACGTTGGGTCGGCATTCATCATTCAGTTCGCGTCCCTGAGATTCTCGAATTCGGATTCGATTATATCGTTCGCTATTTTGTTACTTCCATTGTGAATCTGATCACGTCAGTTTGGTATTAGAGCTAGCTTGTGTCGAATTCTAATTCGATACACAGTCTAAAAAAAAAGTTGAAAATAAAAACAAAAGGAAATCAGCTGCCGCATCGGCAAAAAATCGTAGCCATAATTCCACCACCGATTCAGTAGATTCACGGCCGCAACCCTCACCAAGAGCGACGTCGCTGTGAGCCACCCCATTCCGCCTCGATTTGCCACCGGAGGAGGCATGATTCGGCCGACAAACCCACCGCGACGCCGCCCAGATTTTCCGCCACGATTCACGCCGCTCCACTCAAATTTGCCACTCGACACCACTGTTGAAGCCTCCCCAGGCCTTGTCGACTTCGGCTACTACCGTGGGTGTACGCCGGCGAAATCAATCGGTTGCGTCTTCGCCACCACCACCTGCGAAATAATTAAAAAATAATAATAATAAAATTCAATGAGGCCCAGGAGTCCAGTTGAGCCAAAGAGTTGAATTGGGCTAGAAGTAGGTTTTAGGCCAGAGTTGAATTGGGCTAGAAGTAGGTTTTAGGCCAGAGTTGTGATTG